>CM021104.1:497772219-498247723 GCA_007115665.2 Sequoiadendron giganteum | reverse complement strand
GAGAGAGGTAAGGTTGGAGGGATGGAGGGAGAGGGGATATATAGAGAGTAGAGAAGGATGGATGGGTGTGGGGAAGGGATATAAAGTGAAGTAGAGGGGGAAGGGTCTAAGAGAGAGAGAAACAAAGGAGGAAGGTGGGAGCGAGGGAGAGGTAAGTAGAGAGGTAGGGTGGGAAGGACTAGGGGAAATGTGTGTAGAGAGGGACAGGGTGAGTAGAGATAGACAAAATTAGAGAGGTAAGGTGAGAGAGAGGGAGAGAAAGATGTATACATTGCTCTCTACTCCTTATAGTTTTATTATAATAAATATGAAATTTAAAACTCCCTTATAAAATCCATCAAATACTTTTATAATAGTTTATTATCATATATAATATTATATTATACTAAATACTATAGATATATAGTTATCTTACAATATATTATATATTATATTATATTATAGTAAATAATATATATATATTATATGAATACTAATATATCCTAGTATATATTAATTTATTATAGTATATATTAATTTATCATACATGTTATGTTAAATATTAATATTTTAAATATATATTAATATTTATATTAATATTAATATTATAATATGATAAGGTCAAGAGAATATACAATTAAAATGGGGTATCGGATTCAAAATGAAATACAAGTGGATAAAACTTGGCCAAGGACATTATGATGCCATCTTAGAGTTTACCAAAGGTAGGTGATTTCCTATTGACGACACTACAAAAAAGTATACTTACGACGAAGAAATTAAATACGATTGGCATACAAGGACCAAACATATGTGTACTATACTATAAAAACTGTGAAATAGTCAATCATCTCCTTCTAGGATGCTCATACTCAAACAGGTATCCGAACTAGATCCAAGAAGTTTTAGGATGGAGCGGAGCTAGACAAGGTGACCTTAAAGAATGGTTGATTAGCTAGATAAAAGAAAAGAAGGAAGCAATGTGGGAAAATTTGTGGATTTTTGCATCATCAATGATTATTTGGCACCTAGGGAAGGAAAGAAATCAAAGAATTTTTTAATTAAAAAGTATGGATAAAGATGAACTAATACACAAAATCAAAGGTCTTTGTGAACTATTAAATCTAAAAAGTGTGGTGAAATCAAACACCAAGGTCACAAGGTGGTATGAGGAATCAAAGAAAATGTGGGTTAATTTAAAAAGGCCCAAGGGACAATTGAAAGACAAATCAAAAATCAGAAGGGAAGTACCTTGGAAGAGACCAATGTAGGAAAGATTCAATATCAATTTTCATGGTTCTTCAAAAGGAAATCTTGGACCAGCACTTGTACAGGTTGCATTATTAGATATATCAGTGGACAGTGTGTATGGGAATCATCTAAGAAAATTGGACATGCTAAAAATGAAAAATCTGAAATAGAGGCTTTGCATTTGGGTTTATGGTTATGCAGAGAAAAAACATCAGAAAATAAGATATTGAAGGTGACTCATTACTTTGTATACATGTATTCACTAAGAAAAATACATCAAACTGGAGATTAAAAAAGTTGGGTGATAAAGATATGGAAGTGTGAGAGAGGGGGACCACCCACAGCAAGGCCCCAGGTCACAAAAGGCCAAGAGCGGAAAGGCTACCCTAACCCACCTCAGTTTAAAAGGAAGTTAGGATTACAAGCATTAGAATGATGAGGATTATGGACCCTTCGATCACTCTACAATCTGAATGTAGGAAGAGGACCAGATGAGTCGGGTTCATGTCCCAGGAAGCTCTTTTTATGAGGATGGAAGCATAGTTCCAAAACAACACCGTGCACTAGCATCTCATAGGTGCGCTGGCATCCGTAAGGCTGAGAACCGAGAAGATAGGACTCTTGCTCAAAAGGAAGACTACTATCCTAGTCTAGAGACATTCAAAGTGAGAGAATGAGATTAAGGGGAAAGAAAACCAAGTGCGAATATAATAAGAGAAATGTATTACCACCAAGGTGACGAAGACAATTTCGTAGAATGCTCTCCTCGCCAGCTTGCTTCACGCACTCTCCACCTGCACACAAGGAATGGAGAAATTTTTGGGGTTGTATAGGGTCCTGCCACAGTCAAACCCCCATCTTGGTGTTTCCACCTCCATGGATAGCCAATGTTTGGGATAGTATAGAGAAATGATAAAGGAAAGAAACTACAAGCTAATTATGCAAGAAACACTACAAAATAGTAAACGCTTACTCAATCAAAAGAAAAAAGGAGAGAAGGGAGGAGCTTTACCGCCTTCGTCCAAAGCACTCAAGGCTTGTGGAGGAGCGAACGAGAGGGACTCAAGCTTCTGTTGCCACAGTGTATGTCCTGTACTCACGTTGTCGGAGTGACTGAGTGTTGAGTTGTTGCAATGGAGTGAAGGATGTTGCTACAAAGCTTGGAATGGATGCTCAAAGAGTTTAGCCAACTTTCCAAAACTATTGCTAAAGAATCAATAATAGATGAAAGGGTGAAAGATATGAAAGAGAAGGAAAAAATGGCCATATTCGAGTTGGCCAGACGAAGAGGGGTGTTACTCTTCAACTTCCAATCGAAAATGTAATGCCTTTGCAGTCTCAGCCACAAGAATCTGCCATGGATGTAAGTGCGTCGTGCAGATGTTTGTGCGTCGTGTGGGCATCCTCGACAAAAATGTCCCCACCGACATGCAAATCAGGCTCCAAGTGGAGTGCAAGCAATGAGCTTAAGTGGAATTAAACCTCCACTTTTGATTTTCTAAGGTTTTAAAGGGAAAAAAGAGGATTTACACTAGGGGTGCAAATTCACGTTAATACATTTTTCCCCCACTTTAGCGAGCACAAGTATTGATGAGTGCTCAATAAATTAGAGTAGTAAAGGAAGTAATAGAGTAGGAGATGTATACCTAAACCAACGAGGAAGCAAAGCACGGTTTGGTGAACCCGGAAGTGCAGGAGAGGACTTCATAGCTCCATGAAACTACAAAGTTGGAGTACAAAAGTATCTTATAGGCTCACGGTTCTACAAGGGGTGTTATCCTTCAAGAACTCTCACATGAAGGAAACTAGGAAAAGCACCTTACAGACCAGTAGGCTTGAAAGGGAGGTATCCCCAAAAAAATATCACATGAGGGAGACTGTGTGAAGGGGACTCCGCAGAGTCAGAGATGGTGACATTTTTACCCGTAGATAGAACACATCAGGAAGTGGTTGCACAGGCCAGTGAACAAACAGTCACGCAGACCATCGCTAAGTTGCAAGACTTTCAAAGGGCTCCCTCGAGAACCCTTCAAAAGGAAGGAGGTTCCACTCAAGGGACACGTTGTTTGAAAAGTAAAGTCTAGTCAGGTTTCCCCCAAGCTAGACACAAGAATGTGAAGAAGGTTTAGTCAGACTGTCCCCAAACTAGATGTCAAGAGATTGTTTGAAACTTTGTGAAGGGCTCCCTTGGTAACCCAACGTGAAGAAGAGGGGTCCACTCAAGGGATGCCCTGTTCCAAATCTAACATCTTCCTTCTCGAATTGATTCATCATCAAGGAATCATTTTGAAAGATGTTCACTTCATCAAGGAAATCGAAAGGGAGGAGATGTGCTCATACGAGGGGAAGACTAAGACCGTTCCCGCTTCAGAGGAGGATTCCATGTACTTTCTTTACGAACCCATGATGAAGGAAACACATTATGTTAGGGTTTTGAGTTGAGAATACAATTCTAAGGAGGAAGTATGTGAAGGGTCTTTGAGGAAAGATTCATTTTCCGTGAATGTGTTTTCTAAAGACCGGGTAACATAGAAGAGGCATTGTCATACATGAAAGGGACAACTCAAGAAAATAAAAAATAAAGATAAGGAAAAACAGGCAAAGGACAAGAGAACACATACAAAGGGCATAGGGGTAGCCTGATATTTCGGGGTCAGAACTGCTCATAAATATATGTAAGTATAATAATAGTATATAAATGAACTGACATCAACCCCCTACTGTATCAGGTCATGTGAGGTGTTGGGTCTCAAAAATGAAAGTTTTAACCAGAAGAGTTTTCCCAGCTCTTACTACACTTTTGGCCAACGTACAAGGCCAATTGATGAAATTGAACCTTCTTCTCTTTAGGTTCTACTAGACCAAGGTGGGTGAACCTATGTGAATAATGCAAATTAAAAAAGTATTTCCTGGTTAAGCAATCTATCCACAATGGCAAAGGGTACTGGACAGATAAAAACCACTATAACTAATCCTACTCCTACTGCATGAATGAAAGGATTTTGAATAAATTGTTTATAATGAATTCCATCCTCTGGGACATGACAGATCAATGCCTTATATCTATTGGACAATGGAGTCAAAAATAGAAAATGACATGTGTTTTCCTTCTCTGGTTTAAGTTCAAGTTGTTAGGCACTTTATAAAATAAAATCTTATGATTGGCATATAATTTCATTTATTTTTGGCTTGCATAAATTATGCTAGGATGTTTTTCTATCCTGGTTCTTCTTAAATTATCCAAAAGAAACCTCTTAAACACTATGACTTACTTGAAGGGATTTAATTCTGACTTGAGACACCAACAAATAAAAATCACACAAAGTGAAAACATACACCTTGATGAATCAAAATTTATGGTTGATACATTAACTCAAATGATCAAAAGATTTCGAATTGGAGAGAACCAAGATAAAAATAATACAAATTATAGCATCTCAACAACTGAACCAGAAAGTTTTCACTAATTAAAAACATTAGTTTCCATTGCTTTGTTTCAAGAAAAGATCTGTCATTGTTTACATTCCCAGGTTTTTCAAAACTCCTTCCTACTCTCCTCCTTTTTATTGATTTTTTCAAATCATTTATACAATACATTTCAAGGGTCATCACCCTTCATTTTCAGTTGCAACCACTTATATTTCTTAACAGACATAAATTAAAATACTTAATCGGGTTGCCTTATCGACAAATTAAATATTTCTACACTATAGTTTGCTTGTTTATTTTTCACTTAATACTTCGCCTTTATTTCCTATTTCCTGTGGCCTTTATATTTACTTTGTATTAGCGCCTCGGCCCCAAACTGACTATCACAATTTCCACTTCATCCACCGCTCTACCGCGGCTTAGCTCTTAACACTCTGCGGTATACCGGTGACTAACACTTATCGTTATCCCTGGCTGTCTATCGCGCTACCGTGGTTATCATTCCTTCTGCCCATGGTATCGTAGTAACACTTACTATCAACCTCACCGCCACTTCACGGCTTCGCTGGTCCTTTACCATTGTCACCGCGGTCACTATTTTAATGGCCACGGTACCGCAGTGACTCCTTTGACCATTTCCTTGTTGTTGTTACATCGGTTATCTCACCACTACCGCGATACCATGGTCAATGAATTGACTATGCGCGATGTGGCGGTGATTGTTCTCTATCCACCACCCTGGCCGCTTACCTTCACCATTGTTGGTTGATAACGGTTTACCACAATACCGCGGTCTGTGGTTTGACCGCGCGCGATGGCGTGGTAAACATTTTATGCCCGCACCCAAGCCGCTACCGCCATATCGCACGTATGGATTGAACCATTAGCGGTACAATGGTGAAAGCCATGGGGTTAAGCTTATGGCGATAAAAGGAATTTGAACATTATAGATAGGAAAATTGAATTTTTAAGGGAAATATAGGAAAATAAAAGGAGACAAATGAATAAAATACCTTAGGTTTTTTATGGATTTTGTGGAAAATTTTGGAAAAACCTTAGGATTTTAAATGGAATTTTTTGGTTCTAACATGAGGAATGCACGAGAAGACAAAGTAAAATAAAAATTGGGTCAACATGGAAGGAGGCCTAAATTCTCCTAATGCTTTGCATCATCCCCAATTTACCGAAAGTTAATCACAAACATGGATGAATGATGACACATATAGAGGAATTTTTACAACATGCACACCACGCCTGTATCCGAGCACCAACAAGGGTGGCATGGATCATCCAGGGACATAGAGCACGATCATAGGGGACACATGTCACAACACGCACACATCTAATCTAAAGATCAAGAAGATGGTTTTCCCCTAACACTGGTCGACCAAGAGGTCGTCAACTTCCCATTCTAGACCATCTTAGGAAGGAAGATGAGCCTGCAACGGTGTAATGTTAAGGGGGGGAGCTTCCAATCCTCCCACAACAAGGGCTAAGATAGAGGGGCCGGCAAGGTCTTCGTCACTTAGCTCTTGTGGGTCCAGAGTCAGCAACCTAGTGAAGATTGTTGATAGGGCCAGAACTTCATCCAGTGAGTTAAACATGCACTTGACAGGAGTGCCATGTTTTACCTCAGCGGATGAAGAAGTCTACACCCGAGGTTCACTGCTAAGCTCACCGAAGAACTCGGGGGCAGTGACAAAAATAAGGGAAGCTGGAGTTGGTTTTGTGACTAGGACAAAACAAGTCAATTTGGGGCCACCTTTTGGAGAAGGTGGGATCTTCTTACATCCTCCATTACTGGAGGGACCACGTTCTACCTTCTTCATTGGAGGAGGTGAACTCCCCACAGACGAAGCGAGAATCGAGGGAGAAGAGGAAAGAACCGCAATGGACACAATCGAGGTGTTCACCATGTCCACGAGCTTTGGGAAAGGTAGAACATCCGGAATGGAGGTCAACAAGGGCGGCTCTGCAGAAGGAGCAATAAACACTTGCACCCTTCCCGATGCAGGTGTGTTCATAGTGGGAGTCAAAAGAGGTATGGAATTAGGTCGAACAGGGACAGAAGGAGGGAGAGAGGAAGACACTACAGAAGGTGTGGTTTTCTCATCCTCTTTCTTCTACAAGGAGGTTTGCTCAGTCAAGAGAGCCTTTCGTCGGCGCTTACGCTCGTGTGCAAGGTGGTTTCTATGTCTCTTCGTAACGAAAGCCAAAACTTGTGAAGGAATAGAAGGATCCTGCTCAACCATGGGAGTGTCCTCCATGGTTGTCTCCAGCGGAAGGGCACTCTCCTTAATGGAATCAAGAGGAACCGGTTTGGAAACGGTGGGAGGATTTACCTCTACCACCTTAGAGGTGGGATCTTTTTTGTTCGAGGGAACAGGAATAGGTTTGGCGGTGAAATCCCTCTACAAGCCTTTCTTTCTGCCGTATAAACAATACCAAGACCCTAGAGACCCATTAGAGAGATCTAATATCCTAATCTTGGACTTCCACCAAGGAGGCATCATCGGACCCAATGAGTAGAATCCAAGCTTGTTCATCCAATACTCTTCACAAGAGAGAGGAGCGGATGAGTCATCCTGAGAAGGAGTGGGCTTCTCTTTCCCCTTTCGGGAGGAGGAGGTAGCACGTTGCTCAACTGCAGGAAGGGTCATTTTTGGTTGTCCCTTGCCTCTAGTCTTGTACTTTGATGAGGTAAAAATAACCTCATCATAATGAAATCAGAAAATATTATTCTTACAAGCTCAATCCTAAGTTTGTGCCAATTTATTAAACTTTAGGAGAAATAACTGCTTATCTTTAAGGAAAATTATGCAAACTTTATTTCTTATGATCAATTGAGGAAATTTTCCAATACAGGTTTAATGGGTTGACTTGAATGTTTTTGTAGGGAATAATTGGTCATCTAGCAGCTTTTAAAAAATGTTGAGCTAGCACGTGCCTTAAACATGGTTGAAGATAAATTTTGCGAACCTCCTCCTAAATCTCAGGTTGATGAATCAAAGATTTAATTACTATTTATTTAATTTTTGTTAACAAAAACTTCATGGATCCTCTCGATCCTTCTTTATGTTTATGAGTTTTAAAGACATGGAAGTTAGTTAAAGTTGTTAAAAGACTTTTTCAATGGCTATCCACGCCATCTGGAATCTAGGATTTAGTTATAAGTTTTTCTATAAGAATGTAATTTCAAAATGGATGAATAAGACTGAATAGTAATGTTATGTTGTTTACATGATCTCTAATTACTGATGAATGAAAGAATTGTCTTTTGTCAATTGCTAAGTTGATGAACTATGGATGATAACTATTTTTAATGGAAGGACTTTAGAACTTGTAGTTTATGTGATTTGAGAATGAAGTGTTAACCCACGAGCTAGCCACTCAAGGGAAGTTAGTTTAAATAGATAAGTACTTACTGTTATGTTTTTTCATTTGTTACATAGATAATTGTTCAGTAGAAACTCACTAAAGTCTGTAAGTTGTTGATTCTGAAGTTCCAGAGAACTTTTTTTTTTAATTAGTATGAGTTATTCGTTGTAGTTGTTAGAATCTTTTACTGTTTAAGAAAATCTTTTATAGTTTGTTTACTTATTTTTCCACTTCCGTAGTTTATCAGCTATTCAGTTTGCTTATCTTTATGCTTTCTGTACACATCTAAAAATGGTCATGGTTAACAAAACCTGTTAATTAATTAAATATGAATTATTTAATTAATATTCTTAAGTCATTTGCATATAAATAAATTTAATTATTTATTTATATTGTTCATTTTTCCAATTCTTCTAGTTTAATTAAATAAATAAGTTTATTTAATTATTGTTATCTTCCTCTTAATTAATTAAATAGATTACATAATTTATTTATATTAATTATCACAAGTTTAAATTTTAAATTTAAATGATATTCTTCATTTCACATTTAATTAAATATTTTCAATATTTAATTAAAGCGCTTTCTTTCTAAATTCTTTATTCTTTTCCACTTAATTAAATATTCTAAAAATATTTAATTAAAAGCTTTCTTTCCTCCATAATTAAATATTCTATAATATTTAATTAGAAACTTTATTCTGTTCATATTTAATTAAGTATTTTATATATTTAATTAAAGCATTTTTTATCATCTCTCACACATAATTAAATATTATTTATTTAAATTATGGAAACATCTTTCATCTTTCTCTTAACCTTCCATCTTTTTTTCAACTTCTCGATCTCTCGTCGTTCATCTTAACAGGTTTGAACTCAACCGTTGATCCTTGCCAACTGGATTCTTGCCTTCAAAAATACATAAATACAGCCCTCTTATGAGTTGAGAACACACCTCGAATCTTAGATTTCATACGCAGTTACTATAGTTGCATTCCAGTATTATCAGCATTCTAGCATCATAGCATTTCAATTTCATAGCTTAAATCATATAGTCATGAACATGCATCCTCAATTAATCTCATTCTCCTAAGCTGCCATTTCAACAAGTTGTTGCTTACACAACTAAGAGCCGACATCTTTAATCAAATCCTTGGAGAGAGATGACGATGGGATGAATTCGAAGAAGCTGTTAGAATTTGCATTTATGCTTTCTAAATTAGTTTTCTTTAATATAATGTTTTATCGGTGCGTTAGTTTACTGTTTAGTTAATCCACATTTTCTAACGACACATTTTTGGTGCCCACCGTGGGGCATCCCCCCATTTTAATCTTTTTATTGTAGAATTTTTCGACAGGTGACGGACTGGAGTTGCACTTTGGCGCATACGAGCTTTCTTTCGACGCATAGATGAATTGTTTCGGCGCATCCAGAGACTATTTCGGCACATACATGAACTATTTCGACGCATACATGTCATATTTTGGCACATCCAGGCTCTGTTTTAGCGCATACATGGCATCTTTTAGCGCATTCATGCTATGTTTTAGTGCATCTGTGTTTTAGCGCATACAAGTTGTTTTAGTGCTTTTATAGTCAATCTTAAAATGGCCATATCTTGGTCATATTTTGGTCTTTTTCAGATATTTTTTTTTTGAAATGGGGTATAATTTCATAAATAATCTAATGGTGTAGGTGTTTATCAACTTTCAAAGAGTTAAAATTTTCAAATTCTCACTTAATGTCAAACCACAATGAAATTTGGTCTAAATTTTAGGGTTGTTATGCTTAATCATTTATCTAACCCTTATATATTCTTGTTTCTTGATCCCATCTAACATTTAGAGCTTGTATTGTAGGTTTTAAAGGACCATGGAGCATGAAGATGAAAGAAAGGCCATTCTCACATGATTGTAAAAAGTGTTTTTAAACACTTTGGGAGCAATTATAATCTCATTCTTAAATTGTTGTCTGGATCCGACGCGACCGCGGCCAGTGGTTGTAAAAGAAAATTTTGATTCCAACACCATCCGCGGACAAAAAATTTCATTTCAATTTTTGAGGAAAATGAACCAACCCTGTGATAGAAATTTAAAATCTAGAATCTATCAATCTTAGGGTAGCCACCACACACTATTTTCGCATTTAAAATGAACCCCATGCCTATTATGAAGCAACATCTTCACTTAGTTTAGATCATTGTCGTTTGGTGCTATAAAAAGAACACTATTTTCTTTGTCTATGACAATAGATCTATGCTCTCCCCTTAACTGGGTGACCAAAATACTAGACCGCCTTTTCATTTTCCTGCAATGTTTATGCACTATTACATCCTTTAGAGGGCTTGCTCTTGTGGGAAAAAGTACTCACCCAAGAGGAACGAACTAAGTGGGAACAACCAAAGCCAGGTTTTCCAATCCACTATAATCAAAAGCAAATTTGGGGAAAGTCCGCAATTCGATGACAGTGTGCAAGATAACCATCCCCAAAATATTTTTTCTAAAGATTGGGAGGTCTCCTGAGGGAGTTTATCTATTGTCGCGCCGAACAGAAACCCTGACTATGAACCATAGTGTAGAAAGCCAGTTGTGTCACTTTCCAAACATCATTTTAATCACAATGCAAGGGGAGGGAAGAATCTGCCCCCAAGACACTCACCATATAGTCGCCACGGATCATTTGCTCAGGGGATTCGGTATCCACTTTCGTCACCTTGAGTACACACCTAGAAAAGACAAAAACATGGGTGCCCTCTACAGGGTGACATGGTTGTGTGAGTCGATGTGATTTTAAGCTGTGGGTTGTGATTTCTATGATGACCTATTTGACATTTAAGAGTGAGTTTGCTTGAAATGATTATCTTGTTTAAAACCTGTGAAAATCTCAAGAACATACACTCCTTGTTTAGATTTTAGGACTAACAAAACAACTGTCTGCTCCTCTATGCTTTGTTTTTCATATTTAAATCAGATTAAGATCATCCGAAAATATCAAACTATCCAAAATATGTTTGTCTCACAAGTCTAAATGGATAATTTAGCTCATCCCTGCTTTGTTTTGGCGCATTGTTGCTCTGTTTCGACACATCATTGCTCTGTTTCGGCACATTGTTGCTTTGTTTCAACGCATCTGTGCTATGTTTCAGCGCATGTGTGCTCTGTTTCGGTGAATCTATGCTTTGTTTCGGCACATTCATGCTCTATTTCGGCACATTTGTGTTCTGTTTTGGTGCATAGGTAGTCCGTTTTGGCGCATTCATGCTCTGTTTCGGCACATGTGTTTTTCGAACCTAGGTAATTTTATGACATTCAGAAATCAGTCATCTCAATCTAGTCTTTTCCATGCTCAGATTTTGGAAGTCTGCAACTTTTTCCAAGAAGTCTCTAGAAAGGAAGATTAGAAAGCCAAAGAAATCTCTCCGTTATAAGAAGTTATTGAAGAAGAGGAAATTTCTATACCAAAGTTGAAAAGTCTTGCTTGAACATAGGACCTTTATTCACCGATATCACAACTACATTAGATGTTTCACTGATGATTATACTGTAGAACCTTTATACTCATGAGCCTTCTTTCAAAGAAGAGCCCTTTTTCAAAGGCACAACCACAGTCAGCGTATTCATTCTTCTTATATTCCCCAACCTGCAATTAGGTACGCTACTCGTCCCAATCAAATTTTGCAATAGAGAACTCAAGCACATTAGGCATTCATCAAATCCATCTTTTTACAAAGCTACAATCAAACCTCACAAAGTGCAAAATCATCTTTATTTTTTATCTTTGGTTTAATTCCCGCAAACAGGATTTCCATCCTTTCAATCAGGGAATCACGAGCTAAAGATTAGAAATATTTTAAGTCATAGAATCTTCATTCTATCCCGACTTTCATATCCATCAACATTGCACTATTTCATTCTTTTGATCAAAGTAAGTTAAAATTTGGTGTAAGCATATGCCTATTTCCAAAAAGTCCTGAAAACAAAGAAGACGAAAGCAGGGATCCACTTTAAAACATGGGTGATAGGGAAGAAAATCTTGTTCATAGGCTTTATGGAAATAGTTCAAATGAAGAGATAACGGAAGAAATGCTTCAAGAAGTTGAACAAGATCCACAGTTTCTCTTAGCTATGGAAAAAAATTTAGAGAAAAACAAAGAAGGATACTTTCTTTTATTGGCAAACCAAGGTGCCAAATTTCCCTCTGACTACAATATGGAGAAAATTAAAGACGATCTTGAAAAGAATGAAACTCCCTTAAACAATCTTAGTACTATTACCCAACAAATAAGAGCACTCCAAAGGAAAATCAAGGAAATAAAAGGGGGCACAACTAAAAATTCCTTTGATGAAAATATGAACGTGACCTCTTCTCCTCCAAAAACAACATCAACCAAATTCAATGTTTCTAATTTTTTGCAAAGGTTAAATGGGAAGCCCAAATCTAAGCCATCAAATAACATGGACCAATCCTGTCATGCCATGCATTTATCTTCATCCCCCATAATTTAAAATGAACCTCACGATTCTTCCACCTAAGTTAACGATTCCATTCAATCACTTTCTTCTATCATATCCTCTGCATCCAATGATTCATTTCAATCTACACATCTCGATCAAAACATTGTTTCCACTCTATCCCATGATACCAAAAGTCTACAAACCCTTCCAATATTTGATCAAGATCCCATATCTCAGGAATCATATGATGATCCCCTCCTTTCATTATTCACCCATGATAATCCTCTTCCATCTCAAGAACAAAATATTCTTCCAAGTCCTCACTCCACCCCATCTTATGAATCCATACCCTCTCATGACTCAATCGCATCCCAGGAGCATGATAATTCTTCCATCCTATCCAAAGCTTCCCTTCCATCTAATGATCAAGCTACTCCATCTCCTTCATCTATGATTCTTTTCCTATTCAAGATCAAGGTATCCCATCATCCTCATGTCAAGGGCTCATCACACCTCTTCAAGAAATGTCAACATCATTTGATCATATGGTTCAAAAAATTGGCAATTTCTCCACCATAACTATTGAAGACAATGATCAAAATCAATCCATCAATGAGCACTGTGAAGATATGTCTACCCCATCTAGTGATCAAATCAACATTCATCAAGAGCCATTTTTTAGTTATGATCAAGACCCCTTCTACAAAGATCTATTTCAAGGAGTGTTGACGATATTTGATCCTATTGACATAATTCATGATCCATTAACCAATGATCGTATTGAAAATGTCTCTACAATGCCTAATGAGTTAGAGGATATATCTCAAGAACATATTTCAAAGCATGATCAACAGCTATCACCAAGGTCTAGCAATGCTCCCTCCCAAGGCATATTGACATCCTTTGACCTCACGGTTGTGAAAAGTGAAAGAATCCTCAACTCACCATTTTTATCCAAGTCCACTCAAAGATCAAGAGGATATTGAGCCACTTCCCATGCCTTATGACGATGTCCAAAAACCCTTTAAAAGCAATCCATCCTTTGAAATCAACCCATGTCAAGAACTTGATCCAAAACATGTCAAAAGTAATTCCAGAATTAGTCAAGATCAAGAATTTGTATCTCCGAGATACTACAATAATCTAATGGGCACTCTCCTATGTATACAAGATATCACAAATGATGATCATATCCATATAGCACATACTCCTCCATCTACCCATAATATGATTTCTTTGGATGGACACATAGACGATCATCATTCAAAAAAAAGAGTCTCATACTCTTACCAAGGAACAAGATTCTCTTACTGTTAACATTTATACACATGGTCAAAATATAGAGAAATCCAAAGACATGTCAGAAATGGGTCATGAAGAAGGATTCTACAAAAATTGTGAATCAGAAACATCATGTGAAAGCATATCAAGAATGAATCATGAGGAAGACTTTTACAAGGATAGTGAAGCATCAACACCTCTTGAAGGAGCATTACAATCTGATATCTCACAAGATCAAGATAAACATACCAATCAGGCATTCATCCCACTTATGGAAGATCCTATCACTTATAAACTTGGATCACTCACCTTTGTAAGAGAAAATTATCTTATCAATAAGGAAGTTGTCACTTTTGAAGATCCACCACAGAGCAGAGAAGGATTAGCACCTTGTTTCTAAGGTAAATCATATCCTATTGCAAATAGTTTGTTTTAGCAGATGAATTATCAAGGCAGAGTATTAGGCCTACATGAACAAGGTATCTTAGAACCAGTGTAGATTATTGGAAATCCTAAGCATCAAGTTCTTGTTTATTCAACAATCAAGGGATCTCAACATAACAGTAATACTTCCATAAAATTGGGGGCAACTTCGTCTCAAGAAAATGTCAACATAGGGGGCACGATGAATCTTTATGATAAAACCAATGCGAATACTACAACCAGCCACGTCATGAATCTTCATCCACCCATCACCCCATCCACAAATTGGGACCAACGTCAAAAGAAAGAATTGAATCAAAGCATGAAGAACATTATCAAATAAAAATAAGCTAAGAAGCATATCAAACAAATCAAATACACTTGGATACCAAAAAATACAAAGAAAGATTATCCCTATAAAACTCCATCAGTCAAATAAACTATGGGGAAAAATTAAAAAGGGGCAAGTATCCATCAAAGATGTCCACAAAGGCAAAAGAAAGCTTCTCAAGCAACATACAAAGTGTATCAAGCAGTTGGTCCTAATTCCATGCACACTTCCATATCCACTCATCATTGCTCATCTTCCAAAGTTTGGAGAGTCAAAGGTTCCAAACTTTCAACTAATCCACCTTTTATTCCTAAACGCACTCCATCCATGCCTCCATGCATGATATCCAATTATTTCATTGACCATGTGTTGGCAATGACCCTTCATCATAAGGATTCAGAAGGCATTCTATCACGATGTGCGCATAAAGACAGAGTTAACTCTGGTATCAGCAAAGCATAACGAAATTCTCAAAATTTTCTTTCAAGTGCATGTATCTTGGCAAAGAAACTTCTTCAAGCATAATATCGATGGAACATTATGACAGAAACATCAACATCAACACCACCAGGTGGTTCAACATCAGCTTAAAATCTCTCAAAAAATATATAAAAAATCAAAAAAAGGA
Source organism: Sequoiadendron giganteum (assembly GCA_007115665.2). Taxonomy (NCBI): domain Eukaryota; kingdom Viridiplantae; phylum Streptophyta; class Pinopsida; order Cupressales; family Cupressaceae; genus Sequoiadendron; species Sequoiadendron giganteum. The sequence continues at coordinate 498,232,569 of CM021104.1, read as the reverse complement.
TTGGAAACAGTAAAGAGAAAAATCGTCCTCTAGCAAAAACCATTTCGATGGCACTTTGGAAAGGTACCATGATGAAAACATGGAAAACAAGCGTCATTTGTAGAATCGAGCATCTCTATCCACCAATTCAGGAGAAATCATCTTATCGCATCCATAATAAAGCCAACATTCCATCCATATCATTCGTTCATCCATGAACCGTTTATCTAGCCCATTACCATCTATTTACATTATCTTGATCTCGACAAAGTTTGGTAAACACATTACACTTGTTTATGGTAAACATCTTGACATGGGTCATTTTAATTGATCCTATCCAATCCAAACATTATCTGATCCTTTAAGCATTATCCGAATGAGCATTCCTCTGTTCGAACACCTTATCTTGTCACAAGATAGTCCTTGGCATCATTTGCATGCTTACAGTATCTATCCATACACCTATTCAAGAATCCACCCATGGTTGTTCAAACATTGCTAGACACTAGGGACAAATATTTACATCTTGTTTCAAGAATAAACCTTGATCTATATCCTCCAATTTATTTGGTGATTTGAACACTGGCAGACGTAAAATCAAATTGGTCAATCATTTGCAAGCAAAAAGATCCAAATCACTAGCCCATGGCATATTTTGACAAGAAGACGCTCCTTATCAAGCTTTATCTTTCGTCGAACATCAATTTGAACAATTCATATCAGTCACATCTAACTTGAGTGTCAGTGTCACATCAAATCATCAAAATAATTTTGTTCCAAATCAAGCTTCATCAATCCTGATCAATAGAATCCAATCGATTATCACCTTGTTTGACTTAACACACTTAGTCAAACTATCATCTTTTGAATGATTTTACTCTTGGATAACACAACTTCCCTGGATTTACAAGTTCATTATCATCTTTGTTTGGCTTAACACACTTAGCCAAATTATCAAATCCATAATCACCTCGTTTGACTTAACACTCTTAGTCAAACCATCCTCTTTTGTACAATTTTATTCTAGGATAACACAACTTCCTAGATTTTACAAATGCATTATCACTTTTGTTTGACTTAACACACTTAATCAAACTATCAATCCATCAATCTGATCAATCAACCTTAGCTTGGTTTTCAACAAAATCTCAAAACAGAGCGATAATATCGTCATGCATGTCCATATCAAAATCATCAAATCAAAAAAACCAAAAACATTCAAAAAATTCATTGGAAAACATAAATATATATATATATATATATATTCCTGAAATCCAAAGCAAAATTAATAAATCGTATACTTTCATCAATAAAATGGTCATGTCTCACCCTAGACTGGGGGCAAAATCTTGAACTCGTTGGGGGAAATCAACTTTTTGAGCAGAAAAACAAGCAACATGTGTCAATTATCAAGTATCAGATCAACAATCAAATATCTAATCAAGCCTGGTCAAAATAGATTTGAGACATGTCATACATTGAAACTCAAACAAATTGGATGATCTTAATCTGAATACAATGAATGGAACACTTAAAGCAATAAGTCGCAATTGTTGTTTTGATATTTGATGACATCATATCTTTGGAGTGATTCAATGATGTACTGAACTAGAATCACAAGGAAGAAGTATGATTTTTCTTTGCTTGTTGTCTGTAAGCTAATCATTATTATTGTGCAAATTTGTCGTGGAACATGCTCTATAATGTATCATTGATGACATTTCAAAATTTGCATAGGAAATCGGTTAACTTTTGTCTGTTTATGCAAGCAATACTCAGGTCATCTTGGTTCAATTATAACTCGATGCTTGTATTAACTTTCTATATCAAACATCATGAAAGCAATACTCAGGTCATCATTGGTGCTAACATACCCTTTGATGCTTGTACTGACTTTCAACATATCAAAAGGATCAATGATGAAATGTAAAGCATACAACAGCTCACAAAATGACAACTTTGCATTTTAGTTTGCATATTAGATAGATTGCATCCATATTAGTTTTTATATGATCATTATCATATCCATCACATCTTATTTGCATCTCAATCAATCTATCCAATCATTTCTTCCAATCTCATCTAATCAATCCATTCAATCTAGTACATATCATTTAATCATACCTTTGGTCTTGTTCCTAGCCTTACTGCAAGCCTTGATCATCATCATCATCGGGATGTATCCTTCCCTATCCTTGTGTTGTTTCAGGATGAATCCTTCCCTCATCAACAACACTATCATCATCATCAATCTATCTCGGCTTGTACTTTGACTAGGGCAACATCATACTCATTTTTTAATCTATTTGTGTTTCTTTCTTCTCATTTTCTCTTACCAATCTCCTATTGCTTATCATCCTTTCTTCTCACTCACATCAATGCATCCAATCATTTATTTCAATTTCTTCTAATCAAACTCATTCAATCATCTTCATCAAATTATTGTATCAATCCTCTTCAATCAAATCAATCAAATCACTTACTATTTGTTTTTTTATCAATCATGAAAACAAATTTATCAATCTTACTATTTGTTTTCTCATCAATCATGAAAGAAAATTTATCAATCACTTACTATTTCTTTTTCATCAATCATGAAAGAAAATTTATCAATCTTACTATTTGTTTTTCATCAATCATGAAAGAAAATTCATCAATCTTGATATTTGTTTTCTCATCAATCATGAAATCAAATTTATCAATCACTTACTATTTGTTTTTCATCAATCATGAAAGCAAATTTATCAATCTTACTATTTGTTTTTCATCAATCATGAAAGCAAATTCATCAATCTTACTATTTGTTTTCTCATCAATCATGAAATCAAATTCATCAATCTTACTGTTTGTTTTTCATCAATCATGAAAGAAAATTTATCAATCTTACTATTTGTTTTTCATCAATCATGAAAGCAAATTTATCAATCGATCCTATCATTCTTATCAGTTATCATCACTCAATCATCACAAATTCACTATCACATGCTGAATCAATCGAAAACCATCATCAATCAGGGAAAAATCAAAGTTCTTCATCTTCATATCAATCTTCCAATAGGGGTTTTCATCAAATCATCTTTATCGGTCGATGAATCAAATAGAAAATCAGTAAAAATTTCCAAAAATCATCTTTATTTGATTCATCACCCGAGGGGGCATATAGCATCGGTAATTTCTAAAATTTTGGGGCAAAATTTTTTGAAACAATGCGTAAAACACATCACTTCAAAGAGGGGCAAAATTTACACATCTAAAAATGGTCGCAGTTAACAAAACCTGTTAATTAATTAAATATGAATTATTTAATTAATATTCTTAAGTCATCTGCATATAAATAAATTTAACTATTTATTTATATTGTTCATTTTTCCAATTCTTCTAGTTTAATTAAATAAACAAGTTTATTTAATTATTGATATCTTCCTCTTAATTAATTAAATAGATTTCATGATTTATTTATATTAGTTATCACAAGTTTAAATTTTAAATTTAAATGATATTCTTCATTTCACATTTAATTAAATATTTCCAATATTTAATTAAAGCGCTTTCTTTCTAAATTCTTTATTCTTTTCCACTTAATTAAATATTCTAAAAATATTTAATTAAAATCTTTCTTTCCTCCATAATTAAATATTCTATAATATTTAATTAGAAACTTTCTTCTGTTCATATTTAATTAAGTATTTTATATATTTAATTAAAGCGCTTTTTATCATCTCTCACACATAATTAAATATTATTTATTTTAATTATGGAAACATCTTCCATCTTTCTCTTAACCTTCCATCTTTTTTTCAACTTCTCAATCTCTCATCGTTCATCTTAACAGGTTTGAACTCAACCGTTGATCCTTGCCAATTGGATTCTTGACTTCAAAAATCTATAAATATAGCCGTCTTATGAGTTGAGAACACACCTCGAATCTTAGATTTCATACACAGTTACTATAGTTGCATTCCAGTATTATCAGTATTCTAGCATCATAGCATTTCAATTTCATATCTTAAATCATATAGACATGAACATGCATCTTCAATTAATCTCATTCTCCTAAGCTGCCATTTCAACAAGTTGTTGCTTACACAACTGAGAGCCAACATCTTGAATCAAATCCTTGGAGATAGAGGATGATGGGACAAATTCGAAGAAGCTATTAGAATTTGCATTTATGCTTTCTAGATTAGTTTTCTTTAATATAATGTCTTATCAGTGTGTTAGTTTACTGTTTAGTTAATCCACATTTTCTAACGACACACTTTCTAGTTTAGTTATGATGCTTTCTAAATTAGTTATCTTATTCTTTCTAGTTTAGTATTTCCAATTTTCCTAGAATAAATTTTTTCCAGATAAAAAATTAAATGGCCTTAGACTAAAATTGATTTCAGTATTTTAAAGAAAAATATAAAATCTAAGAAGATTTATTTAAATTATTTTCTTTTGCAAATTGCCTTGGACACTGCCCAGTCGACTTATTGACATTTTATATTCTAAAGTAATGGGACCTAACGACATACTATCTCTTTTTGGCGTCGTTGTCAGGGACTAAACTAGCCTTTGTGCTTAATTGTTACTAGGAGACGGATTTGATACCTCATTTTATACCAAAAATTCTACCGTCGGCTTCCTCTTCTTCAGTGTCAAGAAAAGAGGCCCTCATAGATAATTTATACCAAAGACTCCCCCAAAATACGTACCAATCATCCCTAGGGAGGCCCAAGGCTTAGACAGAAATACTTTTGAAGGATTATTTATGCCTATTCCACCAGAGGATTTCCACTATTTGCCTGGAAATCAACTAGTAGAATAGTCCGTTATAGAGGAAATTATATTTGAGGAACAAACTTCTCTGAACATCATGGGAGATCGTAGGGCTGAACCTAACCACAATGAACCTCAGCACCCTCCTAGATAATTTACTTATCCTATTACTTTGGATGCAGATGATGATCGTGCGATGAAGAAAATTTCCCCAGCTTTCCTTCCAACCTTTTGTGGCTTGTCCTCGAAAGACCCAGACCAATTTCTCTTTGAATTTAAGGTCCTATGTCAAACAGTTTATGACTATAAAAATGACAACCAGAAGCTGAAGCTTTTTCCTTCTACTTTAAAGGATTCAAAAATGTGTTGGTTTATGGGATTGGGCTCTGGTAGTATAACATCTTGGGGGGAAATGGAGAATGTTTTCTTGCAAAAATACAAAATTTATTGTAGGGTGAGTGACCGAAAGGAAGAGCTACTTAAGCTAAGACAAAATGAGGATGAGATTTTAGAGGATTATCTCGATAGGTTCCTTTTCCTCTCTAAAATATGTGGAGAAGAGGCCATTAGCGTCGAGATTCTGAAAACATTTTTTCTTAAAGGACTTGACGATGACCTAGAAGAAGTCTTGATCTAATGGGGAAGGGTGATGTATCTCAACTGACCCTTGAGGAAATATGTGAGTTATATTGGAATTTCTCCCATACTCGGGGAGGAACCTGTAAAACTAATCTTTTTAAAGGATCTAATGAGATAGGTAAGCTCTATGAAGAAATAGCAAATCTGAAAACTAACATTCTCGTTCAAATAAACACTACTTTAGATGGCATACAAGCTAAAACTCGCAACCCAGAGACCTTGTCAATCTATTGTCCCTGATGCAGAAACAAACACTTATTGCGAGAGTGTCCTTTAGATAAATTTAATGTTTTTCAAATCTGTGATCAAAACCATCCTACAAAACAATGTGAGCTTCTCTCTGATATTAAGAATACCAAGAAAAAAACTATTCAGGTTGAAGATGAGATAAACGTTAAGGAGGTAACTTCTCTTATGGACGAAATTCTAATCCTGCATGGAGACCACAAAATCACTGGGTTCATATTCAATGGACTCCATCTTGGAATCAGTCACCTCCAGCGTAACCTAACTGGGGAACTCATAAGTGGTTGAACCAACCACAATAACAATGGTACCAACAACATGTTGCCCCTCAATGGAATCAAGGACATAATCAATTTTATACTAGACCTAGGAGGAATCAATAATAGAATTTGTTACCTCCAGCTCAAAACCGTCCTCATAATGAGCAGGTGAACCAACCTCAACTTCCAACGCAACCACTCCCCAATCCTAATAATAATCGTCAGAATACACCAGTCTACTCTACCAAACATGAAAATTTTATAGGACTGATTGCGATACATTACGAAAATGTACAGTTGTGCTCTGGTAGAACTCTTTAGCCCCCAACTATTGAAGAAATAGTAGAGGAAACTGAGCCTAAAATTCCACTAAAAGACAAGTCACCTAACCAGGATACCACCACCAAAGATAAAGAGCCTTTTTCAGCAGCAGGAGCTACTGACTTGTCTCAGGGGGAGGAAGGTCAGTCCTTGAGTCAACATAGGGAGGAGTTCGTTCCAAAAGAGAAAACAATGGCACCATATCTGGAACATTTAAATTCAATTACTCTGGAAGATACCCCGGAAGTGCCTATGGCTTCTGAAACTGCGTTAATTTAGGAGATTAAGAAACTACAAATTGAGGTTCCTCTATTGCAGGCAATAAAGGAAATTCCTGAGTTAAACCAGTTAATCAAAAAACTATGTATTAAAACACTAGGTACGAAGCCAAAAAAGATAAATACCGTTCATATTGATGGTTATTTAGCTGATTTTCTGTCTAGAAAGACTATTGCTCCAAAATACGATGATCCTAGGAGTCCACTTATAACTATTACAGTTAATGAGGTAGCAATACCAAATGCATTAGTGGATCTTGGAGCAACTATTAATGTAATGGAAGAGTTAGGACTAACTGATTTACCTCCTACAACCATAGTCTTACAAATGCAAAGTCAGTTTATAGCCATCCCAAAGGTCGTCATTAAAACATCCTCGTTAAATTTGATGGATGGGAATATCCAGTCGACTTCCAGGTAATCCAGACGCTTACACCCAAAGATAGTTATCCAATAATTATTGGGAGACCATGGTTGGCCACAGTTTCCACTAAGATTGATTGCAGGGAAGGGGGAATGACCATTTCGCATGGTCAAGACAGTAAATGTTTTTTCTTATATCCCCCTCCTAAACCAATTGAGCATAAAAAGCTTTGGGTTGATGACCCAGGAGAATCTAGTGTTCAAGACAGTCTAGCCTCACTATCCATGGTAGTAATTAAACAACACGGAGAAGAATTGGAGGAAGAGTTAGTAAGTGATGTAGCACGCCTTGCTATAACAACGAGAGGAATAAATGGTGGATTATCCAAGAATTTTTGGGCAACCAATTGATATAAGCAGGATGGAGCAAAGCTATGCTACCATGGGAATGCCTTGTCCCTTAGCTAACATGATTCCCAAAACAAGTCATTTATTTAAAGATATCACAAGGTTTCACCGACTTATATCTCATATTTGTCCTCTTAACACTTTGTTGTGACCTATGTATATTGTCACTTCGGCCCATCCTGGAACAAAATCAATAATGTTATTACCAAGAAAACTTTAAACATCAATAGTTGGTTGTCATAAACGCAGGAGGATAAAATTTTCAATGTGTTGGTAAAAAGGTCTAAATCCTTTCCTTCGGATTATATGAACATGAGGGGAATTCACCCAAGTATTTGTACTCATCACATATATATTGATACTAGTATAAGGCTCATTCACCAGCCTTAGAGGAGACTCAATCCTACATTAAAGGATCTAGTCAAAATTGAGATTAAGAAACTCCTCCATGCAGGATTTATTTATCCTATCTCTGATAGTAAGTGGGTGTCACCTATGGTGGTTGTGCCAAATAAAAATTGGAAATGGAGAATCTATGTAGACTATAGAGAACTCAACAAATCCACTCATCGAGATTAGTTTCCCCTTCCATTTGTTGATCAGGTTCTAGACAACTTGACTGGAACAAAATATTTCTCCTTTCTAGATGGATTTAGTGGTTACAATCAGATATAGGTTGCTCCAGAAGACCAAGACAAGACCACGTTTACCTGCCCTTGGGGCACATTTGCATACAAAGTGCTTCCCTTTCGACTTTGTAATGCTCCAGTGACTTTTCAAAGAATCGTTCTTTCTATATTTGTTGCACTCGTTAATGACTATGTATAGGTCTATATGGATGATTTTACAGTCTATGGGTCAACATATGACAAAGCTCTTCAGAACCTAGACCGAGTTCTAAAAAATTGTGAGGAAAATAGACTATCCCTTAGCCATGAATTTTTTTTAATAATGGTAGAACAAGGAATAGTCCTGGGTCATCATATTTTCTTTGAGGGAATAAATGTCGACCCCAAGAAAATTGAGGTCATCCAATAGTTGAATATCCCTCAAACACAAACAAATGTTCGAATTTTTCTTGGAAATTTTGGTTACTACAAAAGGTTCATTGAAGGCTTCAGTAAAATTGTGGCTCCTATGTTCTTTCTTTTATGGAAAGAAGTAGAGTTTGTTCGGATGTTTGAGTGTCAGCTATCATTCAAAACCATTAAGGAAAAGCTTGTCTCTGCTCCCATTTTGCGAAGGCCAAATTGGAGTATTCCCTTCCATATTTATGTAGATGCTTCTGATGATGCTATTGGTGTAGTTCTGGGACAAGAAGATGAGAATGGGGGTAAATATAGCATATATTTTATAAGTAAAAATCTTACTTTTGCAGAAAGAAACTATACAACAACAGAAAAATAATTCCTGGTTGTTGTTCATTCCATTAAAAAAATTCACCACTACATTACAGGATATAAGGTTATAGTTTATACAGACCATTCGGCTGTAAAATACCTAATGAACAAACTTGTACTAAATGGTTGGATTATGAGGTGGTTATTACTCCTTTAGGAGTTTAATGCTGCAATCCTTGACAAGCCAAGGAAATATAACATAGTATCAAATTTACTGTCGCAAATCAAACAAGAAAAGGGTGTCCAGATGAGATTTTTTTTTCCATTTTCGTAAAGTCACCCTAGTTCATAGATATTGCTAACTATTTGGTTGCCTCTAAGGTACCCCCCGAGTTCACAACAAATCAAAGGAAGTGAATTATCAGGAAAAGTACCCCATTCAAATGGATTAACTGGAATTATATTTCGTTGTGGACCTGATATGATCTTAAGAAGATGTGTAAGAGCAAACGAAACCTACACAATTCTAAGGGCTTGTCATGATGACCCTTCGAGAGGGCACTACTCTATGAAGAGAACATCCCATAAAATTTTAGGCGTCAGATACTATTGGCCCTCAATGCATAAGGATATTAAGAACTATGTCCATCGTTGTGATGAATGTCAGAGAGTAGGAAGACCAAGTGCTTCTTGTGAAATGCCTTTACTACCACAGGTAGTGCTTGAACCATTCGAGAAATGGGGTTTAGATTTTATCGGACCCATCTAGATCCTTCCTCTCAAGGGAAAGAATACATATTGGTTTGCAATGACTACCTGATGAAATGGGCTGAAGTTCAAGCCTTACAAGTAGCTAGGGAAGGGCAAGTCGCAGACTTCCTCTATAATAAAATATTTCTTAGATTTGGAGCCCCTCGAACTATCCTTACTGATCAGGGACCCCAATTTATGTCCAAAGTGCTCTTGGAATTCACCAACCATTTTCAAGTAAGCCTTAGGAAGTCATCCCCTTACCACCCTCAAGCAAACGGCCAAGTGGAAGTAACTAATAAAGAGCTTGAAAACATATTAACAAAAATAGTTTCTTCAGGAAGAAAAGATTGGGCTAGAAAACTCCCTGAAGTTGTTTGGGCATACAACACAACCTGGAAATCCACGACTCGATTCAGCCCCTATAAGCTCATTTTTGGAAAGAAACCTCTTCTTCCCATTGAGTTTGAACTACAAACTCTACGAACAGCTATGGAACTAGGTCTAGATTTAAAATGAGCCCAAGTTGAATGAGTTTTGCAATTAAGCGAAATGGATGAGCTTCGCCTAGACATTGTCCATCAAACTGAACTAATTCAACATCAAAGGAAAGTGTGGCACGATAAACATATTAAGGAGAGGGAGATCCATAATGGAGATTGGGCCCTGCTATTCGATTCAAGGTACAAAGATCATAGAGAGAAGATAAGGACTCATTGGCTGGGACCTTATGAGATTTATGAGGTCTTTTTGAATGGAACAGTTTGGTTGAAACCAATTGATGGTGACACATGAACCCTCTTAGTAAATGGTCATCACTTGCGCGTCTACCATAAGTCGGTCAATAGGGAAGAATTCTCAAGAATGGTGGAAATGTAGGGTGAGGTCCAATGTATTGACTCTGCCAAGGTAGAGTCTATTTGGTAAAAATGCTAAAAGGTTGTTTAAAAAATAAATAAAAAATATACATATATATAATAATAATTTCGAAAATGTGTAATAAAAAGACATGTATACCAAGATATTTTTCTTTCATTAGTTTTTATTTTTGGACTTAGCTATTTTTTGTTCTTTTTTGCAAGACTTCTTATACAAAGGAAATGACTTCTAGAGTACCTTCCTAAGATGCTCTGGAACTTATGGTTCTGATGCCAAATGCTCTAAAACCTGACAATCCTTATACCCAATGCTCTGGAACTTGTACAACTCATCATATCGAAAAGGTGTTCCTGCACTAAAGTTCAAAGCTCCTGAAGTTCAAAATCCATAAGTCCTACCACTCCACCTTCATTTTGTTGCTACTTTAGCCGCATCTTTCAGCGATGTTCTGAAACCTTCATTTCATTGTTACTCTGTCTACATCTTTCAGCGATGCTCCAGAACCTTCATTTTGTTGCTACTCTGGTTGCATCTTTCAGCGATGCTCCAAAACCTTCATTTTGTTGCTGCTCCGGCTACATCTTTCAGCAATGCTCTGGAACCTTCATTTCACTGTCATTCTGATTGTATCTTTTAGCAATGCTCTGGAACTTATCCGCCTTTTCCGTTGTGAATGCATACCTCTCGCGTACTCCAAAACTTATTCATTCGCATTCTGCCACCTTTTTCATAATTTCAAAATTTCGTGACACTTCCATCATCATATCTTGTACACATGTCATCCTATCTATTTTTTATCATAAATAAAGCCACTAAGTACCACAGTCCTCATTGAAGGCTTCATCATTCATAAACTTACATATTCATTCCATAATAAATTTAACGTCACCTCATCCAATACCTTCATGTCATCGTGTCAAATTTGTAAAGGTACGAGATCTTCGAAAGATCACAAAATGCAAGTAAGTACTAATTTTTGCTTTAAATAGGTAGTTATTTTTGAATAAAGAATAATTAATTCACATGAACTTCACTCCCAATTTATCAATTTGTGTCACTCGGAAATCAATTACTTGTACGGAAAGCTTTTCGCATGCATCCATGTAGATTAAAAATTATTGCATAGTAAGCTACAAACAACACAAATAAATAATTTCAGTGGCTATATTTTCAAAAAAAAATATGTGTGAGCTTCATGTCGTGGTTGAAATCTTTAGCAGAGTGGAAAATAAAAGAATGGGGGGTGGTAAAAAGAAGTCAAAGATAGATTCTGTAGAAAAATTGTTGGGGTTAAGCAATATCTCTAATATGTTTGAAGAAGTAGGGTGGTTGAACTTCAATAAAAAGTTTGAAGGTTGTCATGAAAATTTGGTGAGCACATTTGTTGAAAACTACTCAAATGGTGAAGTGGTACTCCATGGAAAGCGTTTTAAGGTGAGTCTAAAAATCACCTCACATTTATCAGGTTTAGAAAATTCAGACATAAAGTTAAAAAGAAACCTCTCAAATAACATACCAAAAATTGTCTGAATTATTTGTTAGAGAGGGTGACCCTAACCCCATGGTATTAATTAGTACCAGAGGAAAAAATAAAGGGTTCTAGAGGACCTCCATACTAGAACCTTGGGGTATTTTTGTAGCTTGGATCATAAAATATTTTACTTGTGAAGGTAATTGTTGCGGTAGGCCCTGCTTTCCGAATGCTGATCCATTTGTGTCATGGGAAAGAGAACCTTTCTCTTAGAATAAATTTGCCTGGATTATTATGTCTCTCTAAATTCCTCAATAGAAAGATATAAAATAGGGTCTGGGCCACTAAAACACCATGGATTAATTCAATTGATTTGCAAATACCATTTTCGCAAGAAATTCAAGGGTAAATGGGAGAATTTCTTGGGAGAAATTAAGAAGTCTTCAATTAAAAGGACAATAGAACCAGGGGAAACATCTCACCAAATTGCTTCACCCTCTTGAGTAGTTTCCTCTAAGGGCTCTCCAACTTTGGAAGATCTAAATCCCACCACCCTTGGTGAGGAAGTGCTAAATTATTTGATTAATGAATTCAAAACCCCTGATTTTCTAGAGCATGTTGAGCTCGTCTATTCTGATATGAGTAGTCCCAAAAGAAAGAGAAAAGGGAAAAGTAAAACACTTATCATCTTCCAAGGTATTCCTTCATTAAGGAGAAGTAAGCGCCTAGTCTTTGAATTCACTGAAACGCCAATGCAGCGTATGGAAGGGAGTTCAAAAATGAAGAAGCCTAGATGGCCATCGGAGCCTATTGAATTTTTTACGTCTGACAATGATGAGGAAATACCTCTAAAAGAAGATTCAGTGGAGGAAATTCCTTCCCACTCTGCATATGTGGAGGAAGTTACCACCGAAGAGATTCAAGAAAGAGAACAAGAGGGGGATGATAGCATTCCAAGTCATTCATCCCCATTGTAGATAGAATTGTTGAGAAATTTGAAATGAGGGATACCACTACGAAGATAGAGAAATTTAGAATAGAAATTGATGATTTAAAAAAAAAATGTATAGAAATAATGAACAGGTTGATTTTCGAAAAGAATATTTGATGGTGCATATTGTTGTAATCAATAAAAGGGATCTGGAAATACAGGGTTTGAAACTACAACTACAAGAAAAGGACACATTAATTTGTAAGTTAAAGAAGCAAATTCAAGAATTAAATCAAGAACATAAAACTTATAATAATGACACTACAGAAAAGGATAAAGAAATAGAAATGATAAATATAAATTTTGTACTTATGTTCTCAGCTTTTGAGGAAGACAGAAAAGAAATAATTGAATAATTAAACGCTTCCATCAGCAAAGTTGTAGAGCTGGAACAAGACTTAGAGGAATGCACTGTGAAACCAAAGATAGAAGCAAAAGAAATTCAAACTGAGCCGGTTATAACTGATTGGTTCCAATTTCGCATTCCCCCATTACTCATGAAATGGATGGAAAAATGTTATTTCTTAAGAAATGTATAAACTGATAACTACAGACTGAAAAAGGAGTTGGTACTCCTAAAAGAATCATTTCAAAGGGCATATAGAGGGAAACAAGATGCATGTGAACTAGTTGATTGTCTATTATCTTGTAGAAGGTCGTCCAGATTGTACTCCATGTTTTTAAACGAACAATGGATAAGATGGAAATTATTTAGAATCTACAATGATCAGCCTTATGAACCCAATGACAAAGAATTTATTAGGATATTTGTGGAATCAACCCCTGAAAATAAAAATTTGATTTGTGAGTTCTTTTTGCATGATCTGTTATTAGAAAAACACGTTGATTTCTTTATCAATCTGTTTGTTGGTGAAGTAGAATTAAGAGCCCTGTTATCTACTATGAGAAACTAGATTCATTGGTAGGAGCGCACAAAATAATTTGTATAGGAAAAAAAAACCATGGGACTTCAAATAAGATCGCCAAATTCTAGGCCCAAAGGTTTCAAGACACCTTTTCTTCTCTCCTGGTAAATAATAGAATGAAAGAAATTTAGGATAACAGTCTCAAACTCTGTTATAACAATTTCATGGAGCATGGGAAAAAATTAATTGGTAAAGCATGGCATGCTTGTGAAGAGATATTTACTCCATTGTCTGCTTATCTCAAGAAAAGAGAGGTCATTTCCCCTCTTAATATCAGATGGTCTTTTAGAAGGGTTGATGTTTTAGCCAAAATCCTACAAAACCTGAGAACATACTAGATGGGAATGAGATATAGGCCTCCCTTGTTGCTTAATCCTCCTCCTGCTTTCAATAATTCAACTAATCAAAATGATACTTTTTAATGAATGGAGAGAGGGTCTTATCTTTCACAGAGGGTTCATCCATGACCTTGTAGCTTTTGATGCAACAACAAGAGAAGAATATGAACTTAGTTCCAGATATGAGGAATGGAATAAAATTCAGGGTTATAATTATGGAGCAGGAGGACCTGCCAAGAACTAGGAGGGGAAGGAAATGATGAGGTAAAAATAACCTCATGATAATGAAATCAGAAAAGCTTATTCTTACAAGCTCAATCCTAAGTATATGCCAATTTATTAAACTTTAGGAGAAATAATTGCTTATCTTTAAGGAAAATTAAGCAAACTTTATTTCTTATGATCAATTGAGTAAATTTGCCAATATAAGTTTAATGGGTTGACTTGAGTGTTTTTTGTAGGGAATAATTGGTCATCTAGCAGTTGCTACAAAATTTTGAGCCAGTACATGCCTTAAACATGGTTGAAGATAGATGTTGTGAACCTCCTCCTGAATCTCAGGCTGATGAATCGAAGATTTAATTACTGTTTATTTAATTTTTGTTACCAAAAATTTCATTGCTCATCTTGAGCCTTCTTTATGTTTATGAGTTTTAAATACATGGAAGTTAGTTAAAGTTGTTAAAAGACTTTTTCAATGGCTATCCACGCCATCTGGAATCTAGGATTTAGTTATAAGATTTTCTATAGGAATGTAATTTCAAAATGGATGAATAAGACTGAATATTAATTTTATGTTGTTTACATGATCTCTGAATACTGATGAATGAAAGAACGGTCTTTTGTCAATTGCTAAGTTGATGAACTATGGATGATAATTGTTTTTAATGGAAGGACTCCAGAACCTGTAGTTTATGTGATTTGAGAATGAAGTGTTAACCCACAAGCTGGCCACTCGAGGGAAGTTAGTTTAAATAGCTAAGTACTTATTGTTATGTTGTTTTATTTGTTACATAGATAACTGTTCAGTAGAAACTCACTAAAGTCTGTCAGTTGTTGAGTCTAAAGTTCTAGCTCACTTTTTCTTTTAATTAGTTTGAGTTATTCGTTGTAGTTGTTAGAATATTTTACTGTTTAAGAAAAAAAATTATAGTTTGTTTACTTATTTTTCCAATTATGTAATTTATCATCTATTCAGTTTGCTTATCTATATGCTTTCTAGTTTAGTATTTCCAGTTTTCCTACAATAAATTGTTTTCTAGATAAAAATTTAAATGGCCTTAGACTAAAATTGATTTCAGTAGTTTAAAGAAAAACAAAAAATCTAAGATGAGTTATCTAAATTATCTTCTTTTAAAAACTACCTTGGACACTGCCCGGTCAACTTATTGACATTTTATATTATAAAGTAATGGGACCTAATGAGATCCTATCATATTTCACATAGTTTTTGGAAAGTATGTTTGTCCTCTGTGGGATTGGACCGACTAGAGTGAGCCAAAAGTGATCTAATGAATAAGCTCCACGATATACCACAGGCTGATATCTAGTGTCATGCACCATGTGCACGACACCCTCATGGGAGAACTTAAGGCACTTATGTACCACGGAGGTGATCCCATTCATGGAAGCTAGCCAAGGTATGTCTAGTTTCACTCTACACATGTCTGACTTGGAGATGACATCGAAGACCATGTCTATGGTCCTAGGTCCAACTAGGGTGGACAATAATATCGATCCATAAGGTTTGAGAGAAATTTCATCATGTGTACGGATGATGGATTTGGTTTCTTCATAATCTTCCCTTTGTACGTAATTAAAGATTAATGTCTCCTCCATGATGACATTCACTCTACTCGCAGGGTCAAACAAGATCCCTGTCACAATGTTACCATTGAGGCGAGCGAGAATATATAACGAAGAAGGTTTGTTGTTTTCTGAAACATCTTGTGAGGTAAATTTTACATCTGAATAGCTGGTCATAAGACAAGTAGAGGGAGTAACAGTAACCATGTTAACATATGGCTAAGGGTGAGAGGTAAGATCAGTGGGATCGATAACCATGTTAGTAGAATGTGACGGAAATGGATCTATGTATATTTGCAAATCATTGTTAGCTTTCACCATTGATTTTTTTGTATTGTGTTTACTCCCATCAAGATGGATAGTACCATCCTCGATATGGTCATGTATCTCATGATGCAGGCACATGCAGTGTTCGGTATCATGTCCATTGACTTGATGTTATTTACAATACGTGTTCTCTTCATACCAACAAGGGTATGGTTGCCTAATTGGTTTAGGGGTAGGTAAGGTAAGGATCTTATCCTTCACCAACTTCTACAAGATGGAAGAATAAGATTCTGATAGCTTTGTAAACTTTTGATCGCATCTGAGGCCATTGTTATCCATAGTGGCTACTACATTTTCAATAGGTTTTCCTCTTCCCGATATCGACACAATAGACCTTCCCTTAGAATGGGAGCGCAAGGAGGAACCCCTGAACTGAACCACTGCCTTCTGGTACTCTCGTAGATTCGCACACAAATGTGCGAAAGAGGGGTACTTCATAAGGGAAAAAATCTCTTACCAAGGCCTTTGTAAGTTCCCTATGAAGACCTTTTGAACATCAGATTCGGGCAACGGATACAAGATATATGAGAAGAGCACTTGGTAGCATGCTATAAAGTCTTTAGCCTTCTCATTGTCCCCTTGCTTTCATCGAACAAGGTCTGAGAAGGTCATCTTCGGTCCGATGTTGGCTTGGAACTATCATAAGAACTGGTTCACAAGCTATCGACCTCAGTTTTAATGTCATGCTCCAATGCATTGTATCCTTCATCCAGAGTGTTTTCATCATCAACCACTTGGTCAAGAACTAAAAATAAATCAATAGATTTCACAAAATTTGCTATCATTCTCATGTAATTCCTTCTTTAGACCTCATGGTCATCATCACAGCTCACCCAAAAGTCTTCAATATGGGGCATGTGGGCATATTGTCTTCCAACCTATTTCTTGAATTTTCCTATAGTTTCCAAGCTTCCTTGCTCTATATGTAATTCAAAATTGTATTTTGCAAGTTCCTTTTCTAAATAGTCTACACAAGGGGGTAGCAGGGCATGAATACACTCCTTGACCAAAAACTATGGGGTATGGAACCCAAGCACATTGCTTGTCTTGCAATAATGAACGGGTAGTCTATAACTGTATAGTAAGCTTTAGCAAGATTATCATGTCACTGGGGTACCTTGGCAAGTGGTATGGAAACCTTGAGAATCCTTTAGCCCTTATGCTAGTGAACTTGGGGAACCGAATAAACCAGTACCCAAAATTCTTGATTAATGCCTTTACACTTTGGGAAATCCTTTTTCCATAATCCTTTGATAGTGTTCGAACAACATGCATGATGAAAGCATCATTTACCCGTTTGTAGTCTTTCTTGTAATTTCTATATTGTAACTATATGTAACAATCATAGACGGGGTTTCACCCTTTATTTGTTCCAAGTTGGTTGACACAATTCAAACCCTTATATGGAAAGCTCGCCACTTAAAGGTATACAATATAAGAAGTCATATAAAACTCCTTAGTCTTCTTTATTGCAACAAACTGAATGTGTAAATTTTCACTGATAATCTTGGCCTAGTGGAATTTTATCTCGCCTATGAAGATTTCTTCTATGAAGTACCACATCCATTCCTTGAAGATTGAGGAAGTAGGGAGTCTCATCACTAAGCTCAAGAGTGTCACGAGGTCATTGACTTCTTCCATTAAGTCACTGCTATAAAGATTTTGAGGCACCTTATTTGCACTGCCCCTCTTTTCAATAAACCATGTATTATTTATGGTCCTTTTACAAATAGTGGGGTCAAGTTTCCACACATTTAGAGCATATTATTTCTCAGTCTCCTCCATCTTGTCAAACAAAGGGATCTTGAATGTCTTTTCTATTAACATAGGAGTCAATTCAGCCAGTACTCTCCCATCTTTGGTGATTATTCTCTTGGTTTGTGGGTGGTAACATTCTCTACATCCAAGAATTAGCTCTGGGCTAATCAAAGCTGGTGGGAATCCTGTTGCCTTTGTAATCCCACTTTTCTTCAATTTCCAGGCTTCCTCGGTTTTCAGGCTAACCAAGACCCTTTGCTTGAATTCATCTATGTTAATATGACCCAATTTTGTATCTGTCACTTTATCCCATTGTGATATGATATATGAGGCACACTTGACCCTATGGAACTCGTACTTCATTTTAACATTTTTATTTTCTCCCCTTGTAGCCTTTGCACTCTTCTTGGCCTTGTCATTCTTCACAATTTGTTGCATAAATCATGCACAAAGAATGCATAATAATTCCTCGATAAATCAAGAAAGAGAAAAAATTTAGTTAGATCATGCTAAAATGTCGTTAGATGCATCCATTTACCTCAGAGAAGCCATTACATTCATTAAATTCCATCATTTTTTGCTCATTTGCAAGATTTACAACTTTGCAGGCCAAACAAGGTAGGTTTCTGCCTCGTGGATGCCATCAGTGTTAGTGCCATTAAAAATGACCTAGAGTGCTTGACAACCTGCAAACAAATTTCTACAAGCATATTTTTGCATTGGTAGAATTATAAGTCATTTCAATGTGAAATCATCAAGTCATGTGAGGAAAGCAAATTGAAGCACTTGAGATCACTTTCCGTGGTCAAATTCACTTCCTTGGTTCTGGTAGGAAAATGTGATGTGAAATCAATCACCCGAAAATTCATCTAAGTTTTACTTGTTAGCAATGTCTTGTAATCGATGAAATCCTATAAAATTCTTCCTACCTTGTGATCCCCACAATGATCCTAAACTTAGTAGTTTTGAGTTACATAAATTTTGCACGTGAAGAATATAGGTAGGAGTTGTGTTAAGTCACTGAGCTTTTGGATGTTTTCTCATTTACAAGGTGCAGAGAGATGATATATGTGTGCCAATAATGTGGATGTTGTCTAATGGTAAGTAGTTGATCAACAATGTCAGGCTCATAGAGACCCACGAACGGTACTCCACATGGGATATGTACTTCAATATAGTAGGTTGAATCTTGTCAAAGGGGTCATTCAACATGTGGGAAGTGATATTGGAGTTGATTCATGATTTGTGCAAACATTGGTGTGATGCAATAAAGGGCAAGGTGGAAGCCTCTAGTGCAGGTGTCGTCAAGTGTTAAGCAGTTGAGGAACTACTTTGATAGGACGACATTCCACGTATGGAGTTACATGTGGATAAACCCGCATCACATTCCAACTTAGAGTTTTCATTTCATTCCTGTGGGAAAATGCAGTGATGCTAGTGCTTACGTTATTTTGGTCTTAAAGATTTTGAAGAAACAACTCACTTCAAGGTTATGTGGAAAATATGAGGGAAAAATCTAACATGTGGAATGTCATTAGAATTTCATCATTGACAATGACTCGTTTTTATTGGCCTTTGGCCAGCGGTGACCTATAGGGATGAACCCGCAAAGACCTTGAAATTAGTGATTTTAGGAATTTGGTTTTATCTACGATTGATGCTAGCAGAAACGGTGAAGGAAAAATATATTGAGCGGGAAGCTACTTATGTTACGCTGTTAACAATAGATTGAGTATTTTGGCCTCTCGTGAACATATTCCCACAAGGAGACATCCATAATGGTTTCAAATACTTAGCAAATTTATCATTTTAGCTTATGTCAGTGGCGATAAATGAATGGGCAAGTGTCACTAGCCAAGAAGCCAATGGGATTTCACTATTGAAAATGGCTCAGGCTTTGCATCTTCCTGCCAACGAAAATATGCATGAAATAATCTGCAAGGGTTTTGAATTCTAAGCGTTTATCACTTCAAATCTCTAATAGTTTTAATAATCCTAGGACTCGGTTGTGGGAGCGAGGGGAGTGGGGGCCATCAACATTCAAGCCATTAGAAATGACTTTTTGAGGACAGTCGTCCGCGGATGAGAACCTACAATATTTTTATGCTTAGAAATCTCCTAAGGTTTAGGGCTTACTAAATGCTAACACACTAGGGATTCAAACTTTGAATGCAATGGTGAGTGCAAACAGAATGCTAAAAGATTTGATTTGTTCGGGTTTAACTAGAGAATCCCTCATTGTGATTTCAAAAACAAACCCTAGCAACTGATTTTGGTAAACTCAAATAGTACAAAGGCGAGAGGGGATTCAAACCCAAACTTGCCACCACCTGAATGGAGGAGGGAGATGATGCTTCAATTATTGAATCTTCTCGTGTGAGTATCTAATCAAGAGGTTTTCAAATTCAAATGTGCAAGGTGAAAATGGCAGGTCATGACCTCATATTTATAAGCCCAAGAGCCATTAATGTAGGCAATAAATACAAGTATTTTGAAAAAAATGCAACATGAGATCATGGAAAACGAGGTGCAAACGTCAAGGTGCAAAAATCCCTAAAACTTCATGAAACTTTATCAATTGGCTAGGCATCATGGGTTTTAACATTTGGATTAATATTTCACTTGTATGTGATTAACTTTCATACATCTCCTTGTTTATATGTATTTTTATTAGGGTTACATCACAAGTGAATCAAATTTGTAGGGTGCATTTAGTATTCATCAATAGCATGAAGGTGAAGGATGTTAGGAGCTACCCATAATATGATAGGGTTGAGCCAACATTCATTGATAACATGTAGCTCATAGATGCAAGGAGCTACCCCATACTAGTTTGGAATAAATTTTATACATATCATAGAGGTGATGTATGATAGGATCCATCGAATAAAATAGTTCATCAAGTAATTGAATTCTTATAAAAAAAGCCTCATGTATTGTTTGTTGTTACACCAATGCCCTTGTTGGTGATAATAAAAAATCAATACAGGATGCTTGTCTTTCCATCAAATTTGGCAGTGAATTTAATAAAAAAAGGATGGGTTGATGATGTAGTATGGGATGCATTAACATTCATCTTTCCAATTGACATGTAATTAAGGGCTTAGGTATTATTGAACTAGGTAAATGGGAAGATGCATGCAATAAGGTCACATATATTTATTTATTTTCTATTTGATCACTATGTGTATGTGTGATGTATGTATGAGTATGAGAGTTTGATGCATCTAAGAGCTAACCACTATGTGTACCTATGATGAGTGCATGTTCTAATCACTATGTTTACCTATGGATATGCAATGTAGGCATGAGCTAGTCACATCATGTGTGTGATTTATGCATGAGCTAGTTCACTATGTTTATATGTGATATGTATGTTTGATTTTTTTGTTATGTCTACATGTGAAGCACATATTAATTGGCCACTATATGTTTTTTATTATTAACTCTTATTGATACTATCTAAAATAATTTTGGGATATGCCTGATATTGAATAGTATTATATATGGATTGAATTGGAAACAAAATTAATTATTGATTGTGACTTAAAAGGAAGGTCAAAAATCTTATCCTAGTTGTATGAAGGAATTATTTCTTATGTTTGGTTTGTGAACTACAAAGACTCTAATTCTTAGAAAGAGCTAGTAGGTAGAGCCATTTCAAATGAAAACCCTTGAGGAATAAGACTAGATCTATGGATTTGTCATGATATGGTAGCTTATCCTATATAGTGGAAAAATGTAATATTGTGGCATAGAGTTTTTTCCATTACTATTGTTTAGTAAGGGTTGTACCACTTCTTACTAAAAATAATTTTCTTGATCAATTAAGATGTAAGGTTCACTGTACGATCATTATGGGCCAAAGATGGCCCTTAAGTGGCAATGAAAATTAAACAAATAGACTTAAGCAACCTTACATAAGAATTTGAATAGGTTATTATCATAATTTGGAAAATATGTTGAAATAGAATTTGTAGCAAATTGAATTTCGATTGTAGGCTACTAGGGATTTTTTGATAAAAAATAATTTTATATGGTCAAAATTTTAAATTTCAATGCAGTAGTACTTTGAATTTTTGAAAAAAAAGTAAGTAATATTCTAGCCACCCTAAGTATGAGAACTTTTTTTTTGAGTCTTTTAATATACGTAGAGGATACATGCCTAGATGTGACATATTTTTTGTAATGTTTTGCAAGTAAATAATTAGTTATGAATTTTCTAATAGGAATTTTCAAAAATATTAAAAACTATTTGTCCAACCACCTTAACTTGGTCAACAACTTATAAAAAAATTTCAAACTATAATTTATGAAGCATAGAGTGTTGAATTTCAAATATATTTTATATTGGATGAAAAAATTCGTCGACACGAAGGTTGAATTTCAAAAAATAATTGCAACCCCTCAACACATTGGGGTAGTTGAATTTTTAGGTTGGAAACCCCAAAGCCAAATCCCAAAGCAATCTTGATGCAATAATTGAGGCAAAAAATATGTTAGAAAAATTGGATATCTGTTATCAATGGATATCCATTTCTTTTACTTAAGAATGATTTTTTGGGTTTAGTATAGCTTAAAATTTAACATATTGTAATATATGTATATATATATTTAATAGGTAAGTTCTACCAAAGGGGGTAGATCTAGTAATTTTAATTTTACATAACATGCAACATGGAATGAGTTCCATTTTCCATATTATAGATCATATTCATTTGTTAGAGTTGTAAATGCAATGAAGGTATGTTTCTCCAAGCTTGTCTTCTTTAACACCCTTTTTAGAACTTATCGGTGACATATGTCTTTGCCCTCTAATCCTTCTTTAATTTTTTCATATCCTACTTCAATTTTTATTTTAAAAAGAGGAATACATGAGTGAAATGAATTTCTATGGTCTTATTACATT
This sequence comes from Sequoiadendron giganteum, assembly GCA_007115665.2. Taxonomy (NCBI): domain Eukaryota; kingdom Viridiplantae; phylum Streptophyta; class Pinopsida; order Cupressales; family Cupressaceae; genus Sequoiadendron; species Sequoiadendron giganteum. The sequence continues at coordinate 498,209,819 of CM021104.1, read as the reverse complement.
TTTAATTAAATTAGACAATTGACCCTACCTAAAAAATCACCTCAAATTTAGACCTAATGTTGAATTGCATTGTGCCATGTTACACTATTTGGCGAAGACAGGAGTAGAAAAGATTGCTACATTTAAATAAACCCATATTTTGACACATTGGAGTGATGAGATTCTGACATAAGATTAATGTATTTTAATTACAATGTCAAGCCAGTCTTTAGTGTGATGTTACTTCAATCATGAATCATATGTTGAATAGACCTATTACATGTGTGAGACCCTAGAATTAACAATATATGAATGCATATAGTACCATCACATCCTAGTTCCTTTGATCTTGTGGGATAATCATTTGGAGACATGAATTTTATTTCATCTTAAATCTAGATTGAGCTGGAAGTGGCTACATAAATGACCAAGGAAATATTTGATCCAAATCTACTCAATGGTTTGGATGAGGTGGTACCATGATCCAAAGACATTGAGTTCCATATGGATCTAAACATAGATTTTCTATCCTTTCTTTTGGATGTCTCAGGAGAGGAGCTTTGGGGGCAGCGTATTTGGGAAAAGGAGTGTTTTAATTTCTTGAATAAACTCTACTACTATGAGCCAGTGGAAGATATTGTGTTTCAAATAATCTTTTAATTATGCTCTTAAAGCCATAGTATTTTTTGATAAGAAAACAAGACTCTAGTTCAATAATTGGATTGTAGTTGCACCATTCAAAATCTAGGTCACATGGTATTAAACAAAATCCTATTAATATCATTCCACACCTTTATTCTCTTACTGTGATTTCTATCCTTACATATTCCTCACAACTATTATAAGGTATAACATCATGGATATTAATAACAAGCACCTTTTCTATAAGTGCTTGGGCTATATGAAGATGGCAGATCCAAATGATGGGACACAATATGATTTGAGGCTTTACTTGGGGCAAAACCTAAAAAAATATTCTCTTTTTGGTACAATAATTGTATAACCCAAAATTGAGTTTTGACAAGTCATGCAAGGTTCCCATAGTTGTTAAGGGGAAATGATTACTACTGTTAGAGGTGTAATATTACCTACATTTATTAGGTTTACTCTTGTATTCCTCTTTTAAAGTTTTATTACCTTTGATTGTGCAACATTTTCCTTGATCCTTTGGTAACAAGTATTCCAATCCTTGACACTTACTTTGATTTGACTCAATAATTATTTCACTTTCTTCTTTAACTCCAAAATTGGCCAAGAAATCTATGACCCCATTTTCTTCTTGGTATATATGTGATAATGAAAAAATCCTCCAGTTCTTCCAAATACTTCTTGTATTAACGTGAATTTCCACCCCTAGTGAAAATCCCCTTTTTTCCCTTTAACACCTTAGAAAATCAAAAGCGAAGGTTTAATTCCACTTAAGCCCACTGCTTGCACTCCACTTGGTGCCCAATTTCCGTGTCAGTGGGGGAATTTCTATCAGGGATGCCCTGGAAGATTCCTACAGCTGAGACTGCAAAGGCGTTACATTTTTTATTGGAATTCAAAGAGTAACGTCCCTCTTCAGTTGGCCAACCCAAATATGGCTATTTTTGCCTTCTCCTTCATATCTTTCACATTTTCATCCATTATCAATTCTTCAACAGAAGTTTTGGCAAGTTGGCTAAACTCTTTGAGCATCCATTCCAAGATTTGTAGCAGCATCCTTCACTCCATTGCAGCAACTCAGCACTTTGTCACTCCAACAAGGCAAGTATAGAAAATACACCATCGCAACAAAGGCTTGAGTCCATCTCGTTTGCTCCTCCACAAGCCTTGAGTGTTTTGGACGGAGGCGATAAAGCTCCTCCCTTCTCTCCTTTTTTCTTTTGATTGAGTAAGCACTTACTATTTTGTAGTGTTTCTTGCATACGTAGCATGTAGTTTCTTTCCTTTATCATTTCTCTATACTATCCCAAACATTGGTTGTCTGTGGAGGTGGAAACACCAAGATGGGGGTCTCATTAAGGAAGGCCCCTATACTGCCCCAACAATTTCTCCCTTCCTTGTGTCTAGGTGGAGAGTGCGTGAAGCAAGCTGGCGAGGAGAGCATTCTACAAAATTGTCTTCGTCACCTTGGTGGTAATATATTTCTCTTATTATATTCACACTTCCTTTTCTTTCCCCTTAATCTCGTTCTCTCACTTTGAATGTCTCTAGACTAGGATAGTAGTCTTCCTTTTGAGCAAGAATCTTGTCTTCTCGATTCTCTAGTCATACGGATGCCAGCACACTTGTGAGATGCCAGTGCATCGCGCTGTCGTCTTGGAACTGCACTTTCGTCCTCAGAAAGAGAGTTTCTTGGTTGGAGCAACAACTAAAGATTAAAGCTCCTATACTTCCATATCTGAAGGCTCACTTAGAAGCCATATTGGCTCGAGCACAAGTTAAGACCTAGGAGAAGAAGAAGCCAAAGGTCAGATCTCACATTAAAATAGATGCATCAAGCTCTCATGTCTGGTAGCGCGCAAAGATGTAGAGACTATTCAAGCTAAGGATTATCAAGTGACAACCATCAACCTAGGCCCTACTTCCAAAACCCAAAAGATAGATGACTTCCAAGGGTCTATCACTACCATCCTACAATAATTGGATAAATATCAAGCCACAAAAGAGGAATTGAAAGTTTAGGTTGTAGAATTGAAGGAATTTATATAGCAATGAACCACGTTCGGGGAAGAATCCCCAATGAAAACACCTACACTAGCAATATTATCAAAGTAATAAATTGATAAAATGGAGAAAATGAGAGCTTGGACCAAGTCCACCTCAAGTTGGTTCAAGAGGGTGATCGACATAGGTGCCAAGGTAGTCCACCATGGGGTTGAAATGCATAATCATTATTTGATTTTGAAGTATGAAATCGCAAAAGAGGTGGAAGATGCTAAGGATTTTCCTTTATACAATCTAACAAGTTCCAAACTTAAGTGGATTCTCAAGTTGTCCACAAAAATCTGGGAGCAATAATTGGTTGCACGAGCCTTTATATGATTAGAGCATATCATTCAAGAAAGAGATATGTGTGTAAAACAACATTTCAAGCTAATGGAATAATTTTAAATGATTGCTTACAATATCAACAAGTTTCATTTTTCAAAATGCGCTAAGATCTTGGTTGTTATAGGGAAATTTGTCCACTATGCTTTAGTGCAAAAAGAGGTTGGAAATGCCAGAATAGAGGACAAATACTTATTGAAGTAGCTAAATGACAAAATTAGCTACAAGACGAAATTGGCTAAAAGACATAATAGGGAAAATAAAAAATAGTAGCCAATTTTATATTGTAAAATTTTGTACTTTTATTGGGTGATGTTAAAACCCTAGGTTGAAATGAATTTGAGTCATTCATTAAAAATTAATTTCGGCCATTCATTTAGCTTTTGGAAAACTATAAATAGGGGCTTCCCCATCCTTTGGAAAGGGAGATGAGTTGTTGTAAAAGACATTATATGGCAGGAAAGTATTAAAGTTTGGTGTTTCTTTGAGTTTTCTCATTATGTGTGCATAATTCAACCTCCTTATTTCATTTCAATTCAACTTATTTATTGTTTCAGTTTCATTTTTTTTTTTTAGTTAACGGACAACTTGAATGGTTACTGTGTATTACGGTATTTGATGAACTTTTAGCTCATGTTTTTTGTCGTTTATTGATGATAGATCACTGTGTAAAGCTAGTATGAGATTTTTTATTTTATGCACTCAATTTTAACTGCATGTTCATGCTTAATGGGTGAATGTTACAATCTAAAAATATAAATTTAACCTTAGAAGATGGAACTAGTTTTGTGATACTGTAGATTATTCTTGGGTAAGAAAAACTTAATTTTGGGTAGTCTGTCTACTTTAACACTTGCTATTGTTGTTTTTGTTCATAGATGTAGATTTAGAATAACTCTCCCACCCTTAAATATTTTTATTTTTCTTTTCAAATTTGAGTTAAACTTAAGTTTCCAACATCATAAAAATGTTAAATCTAATGGACAAGATGAGTTTCAGGTTGTTATAAATTTGATACTATTGTACACCATTTCCAAAATTCTAAAACTTAGTTACAAACCCATAATTTTCATGCTTTGTGAATCATAAAGGCCCCTTGTGATTATGAAAAAATCACACATCATAAACTAAGTTTTTTTATACATAGTCATGACCTGACATCTGAGAGACCTTGGGATGATTTTTTGAAACTTAACTACAGAGTATTACCTTTCAAGAGATATAGGACATTCATGTTATGTCTATGTTGAGAAGTGCAAAAATACCCATCAACATAATTGGTGCTAGAAGGAGGGAATTTGGAGGAAGCTGGATCAAATAGGGTCATTCTCTCCCCAAAGATTTTATAGGGTAACCAGATCTACACCAGATAAAGGATAATTTCAAGAATTAAAGACCCCTACTAGGGATAGGAGAGCCAAGAAAGGGGAATCTTTAGCATCAGCATGACCCACTCGATCTCCATCATCTTTTTCACTCCAACCATCTTCTTCCTCATTTTTTAGCCACGTCCAAACTATTACATCCACCATATATTAGCCACAAGTTGTTGCAAATCAATCATTACCACCCCCACTTCCACAAATGGCTTGGTTGGGAAACAACCCTTCACCATAGTCCTTCAATGACTACCATGATATGTCAAAGAATCCATAATTTTTTGCTCCAAGTTCTACACAAATGATCCTCAGAGGACAGTCAAGGAACACATCAAAATATTACAAACTACCCTCAAGGATAGACAAATTGAACATGAAGATGTTGCTTGAGGACTCTTCCCATCTTCACTAGGGGAGAAATCATTTTACAAGTATATCCATTTTCCAACTAGATCAATTACCTCATGGGATCTCATGAAAAACACATTTCTATAGAAATTTAAAATCTTAGTCAACCCCACAGGCTTATACCAACAATTCATGTCCATCCAAAGGGAATTTAATGAAACAGTCAGCTCCCTCAAAAATAGGTTTCATCGAGCTTATACGAGGTTGTAGCCACCTTATGTGGTTAATGATGCTTCAACAATAGCAATATACTATGCTGCCTTAGATAATCTCACCTCAACATTGGTCAAACAAATGCATCATCCCCCTACATGATTGGTAGATGCATATGAAAAATCATTCAAGGTGAGAATGGACTTGGGGTAACACATCGTGGGTCCACTACCTTCATTAGGACCTGCAACCAATCCTGGAAAAAATCATTTTCTCGATTGTGCCTTAGCCAACTCCATTGATGAACCAAATTTTGTAGCTACCCATTGTGCCACATCCAAAGCCTCCATCGAATTAGAATCCACCAATACCCAACTATTTGAAGAACCTGAATCAACAAGCTTATTTGCAACAACCCAGCATACCTTCTTACTTGTAGAATTTTGAAGTTTCATCTACTTAGCAAAATTTGTCCACAACACACCTCGTTTTTGTCCACAGTTTTGTGCCAACACATTGCAATGCAAATAAGGAGTAAATTGATGAGCTAGTTGAGTAGGTAAATAAGTTGACCATCGAGTTCACTCACATGAGGAATCAAAACAATCAGTTGCAAGCTTCTTACAGAAGTATTCAAGCCATATAACATAGATACAATCTGATTCAGGCCTAGATTTGGGGAAAACTTACGAACAAGGTCAGAATTGTAGGCAAAGCTTTGAAAGAAGGCAGCCCCAAGGGTAGAATCGAACATGGAATACCAGACCCAATAATGGAGGGGTTCCCACACCACTCAACCCACCTATCAGTGCAAATAAATAAACAAGTGGGGTGTACTTGATTGAGGCAGGATTATCCGAATGGTGTAGAATACACTAGACCAATAGGCATTCTAAGCTTGAATGTTCAAAGTTTCAAACTTTTTTTGCAATCTTTCAAGTGGAAGTGAAAAATCTTGTTGATAATTCAGGTTGCAGAGAAATATTACCCTCAGAGCCATATGATTCGGTCCTATTTATCAATCAATAACCCTTACCTCAAAGTGATAAGAACAAACTAAAGGAGTTTGCAGAAAAGGGGGGCAAAGCAAATGAGGTATATAATGAAGGAACTCTATCTTAGATGTTTAATTCAATCTATAATGGTCCTAAAGATGAGGAAGAACAATGAGAGGAAGAGGTTGACATGTTTCACCATCCCCCTACCCCTTATAACTTGAGGAATAAACAAGCTAGTGGTCCATTTATGACTTCCATACCACCAAATAATTTCAACACGCCACCTGATCCAAATGCTAGCAATAACCCGCCTTATCCCAAGGTGCTTACCCAATACTTTAATAGGAATAGGAAGCCTAATCCTACTAAATAACTACACACTAATTTCACCAAAATCAATCCATCTGAGGTAGATTTTGAATAGATGGGGGAGTATGTGGCTAAGGAATTTAAGAAGGTGAAAGTGAGTCTATCAACTTTTGAATTGCTAAGAATACCTGCCATTAGGAATGTCTTCTTTAGATCACTAAATGGGACTACATCATGAAAACCATCCCAAGATGCAACATCAAAGAGGGTCACATTTGAAACCTCTAACAATGAGCTTGTAATCGAAGAAATCGTGAGGAAGAAGCTAGATCAACAACCCAGTAAGGACCAATAATTGGATAAGTAGCCAACCAAGGAACAAAATTAGATGCAAACAAAATGTAAGGGAGAGGAGAAGGATAAGGCTCCAGTAGCCCAAGTTGATGCCACCATAGGTTTTTTCCAAGGAATTCTAGAGACTCCTCCTTTTCTGTTGACCATTCGTGTGTTTGGAAAAAATCTGCACAACTACCTATTAGATTCTAGAGCCTCAACAAATGTCATGCCATTTGTAGTATGCAAGGAAATGGGCCTAACCCCTACACCATCCAAACGCAAGGTTACTTAGCTAGATAAGTTTGAGGTAAATGTAGTGGGAGAATTGAACAAGATCCTTATGCAGGTGGAATCAAATTTGAGGGTACAATAGGTCATTAATATCCAAGTAGGAGACATTCTCGATACCTACAGGATGATATTGGGAAGAGACTTCACCCAAGCCCTTAATGGGTACACTTCAACTGATCATTCAGATATGCGGTTTCCTTGGAAGGGGATGCCCAATCATATATGAATTGAGCGGGAGCTCAGGATGAGATTTATGATAACTGAATACAACAAGACAAATGAAGTGTTGTTTGCAGAAACAGTATTGGGGAATTATTTCCTAGTTACATATGAAGGTGAAGAAGAGGAGGCAGAATAAGTTATCATGTTGTGTCACACCTCTCCAGACTTGATTACTCTTCCTAATAGCATGGAAGCATTGATTGATTTTAATAATGAATATTTTTAAGAAGATGGAAACCTTGGGTTATTTGATCGATTCTAGGAGTTCATGTGGGAGTGCGTACAAGATCAGCTCAGTCTAGGGGCCAGGATGCATTTCAAGGAGCTACTATTGCCTAATTCGTGTAGAATACATGATGTGTCTCATTTTGAGTTTGAGTGTTGTCTATTTAAAGTATCGGTCGACCACATCAAAAGGTAGACCACTCTGACATAAGCTTCAACAAAGGAGCCAAAAGATCAAAACCAACCTAAATGCAAACAACCCGAGAGTGAAGGACTGAATGCACTACCTTGAAATGAGGTATGTTCTATCATATCCAAAGGATGACACCCTTCCAAGCTATGGATGATATGATTTGATGGATCCAAATCCAAGCAAGGACCAAGAGCGAGCTTCAATTTGATCATTCCCTCGATTAAGATCTTCTTTGTGGCACATAGAATGCAATTCTATTGTACCAATAATGTAGCAGAGTATGAAGCATTAGCACATGGGTTACTTATGGCATTACGGAAAAGAGAAAATATTGCAATTATTTGTGTATTCATATCTAGTTGTCAAGTAGGTCAAAAAATTGAACTCATGCCATGAGTGAAGGCTAGCTAACTTTAGGCATAGGGTATGGTACCTAATAGAGGGATTTGATGCCTTTAATATCTAATTCATTTCATGAACTAAAAACCAAACTGTTGATATGTTAGCCCAAGTAGCCAGCACCCTACAACCTTTGTCATTAACTAGCCTAAATAATTCATAGTATAACTCACTCCCACCCCATCCATGCCTGATAACGTGACTAATTTCTAAGTGTTTGAGGATGACAAGCATATCCTAGATTTTTCTACCAACTCAGATGTTTATGCTTCCCAAATCATAGATGAAGTAGAACCCAAGGAGGTAGATCTTGATAAATAAGGGGTCATTAATTTGAAAGACAACACAAAACCCAAAGGTATGGTTCAGTTAGAAAGGATCTTTGACTTCGACCATATAAGGGATCAGGATCAGCAACCCAAAAGGGACTCCATACATAGCTAGTGTGATGCACATAATATGGGTACTGCAAAAAACATGAAAAATGTTTTCATCAGTTAGGTTTGTACTTTGAAAGAAAGGAGTGGGATGATCAATGCACTACATACATACCACGAAGTGATACTTGGGGTTATGAGGACCTTAAGACATATGATACTTCGATCATTACTCATAATATTCCTCTCAAACCAGATGCAAATCCCTTCAGGTAACGCCAACAACCAATAAATGCACTACTAGAACCCATTATTTTTAAAGAGTTGAAGAATTTTATGTTTGCATGTATCATATTCATTTTCCAACATCCCACTTGGGTGGAAAATCTAGTTTCGGACCGGAAGAAGAACGGAGAAATTAGGTTATCGGTGAATTTCAAGAATCTAAACTTAGCCTCAAAAAAGGATAACTATATGGTGCCTTAATTGGATGAAGTATTAAAAAATTTTAATAGCTCCCAGATGATGTCCTTCCTTGATGGTTGCTCGGGCTACAATCAAGTGATGGTTCAGTACGAGGATAGACACATGACTTCCTTCACTACAAAATGGGGAACATTTACATATAGAAGGATGCCTTTCGGCTTAATCAATGCGGGGGCAACATTTTAATTTTAGCATGTTGTGGGCGTTGCCTTCAAGGATCTGATTGGTAAATGTATCATCACCTACATGGATGACCTCACGGTATTTTCAAAGAAAAGAGGAGATCATGTCTTTGATTTAAATGTAAGGTATTCCAAGAGTGCGGGGATTTTGGTATTTCATTGAACCCAAAAAATTATATCTTCGGAGTAACTGAGGGAAAATTACAGGGGCATGTAATCTCAAAGAACGGTATATCCATTGACCCAGAACGCATCTAGGATATCTTGAAGATTCATCCCCATGGAAGCAAGAAAGAAATGAAGTCCTTCTTTAGGAAGATTAACTTTGTAAGGAAATTTATCATGATATTTTTTACGATCATGAAACCATTAAATGTTATGCTCAAGCAAGACGCTAAGGTTGAATGGATTCCAAAGTTGAAGCAAGCATTTTTAGAAATAAAGAGGGCCATCACAAATGCTCCTGTACTAGTCAGCCCCAATTATTCAAATCCATTCTACATATACTCATTCACCTCAGATCACTTGTGTGCTAGCATGATGATATAGAAAAATGACAAATGAAGCGAACATATTATTGCTTTCATGAGTGCTCTTTTGATAGATAATGAATTACGCTACCCTAATGTTGAAAAGTAGGCTTATGCTCTAGTTTGTGGTGTCAAGAAATTCAGGCATTACATCTTATGGAATAAGGTATTTTCTATTGTCGCAGTCCTAGTTGTTAAGATATTGTTGATACAAAATGAGCCAGGGGAAAGGCGAGAAGAGTGGGTTACATTGTTGTATGAGCATGATATGGAAAATACAACCAGTGAGGTTGGTTTGAGGTTAGTCTCTCACATGCACAATGGTAGAAATGGATTTGAAACTCACTACCCAGTAGTACAATTTGGAGGATGCTTCTCCAAATGAAGGGTTTGATGATACTATATATTATTTTTTAAACCACAAGTTCTTTCCATGTTTGTAGGGAGTCCAAAAATGACCTCTACACTGAAAAGTAATAGCTATATGCTAAAAGGTGCCATTTTATACAAGAAGAATCATGAAGGGATCTACCTCTGATGCTTGGTAAAATCTAAAGCAGATGAAGTGTTTATGAAATTTTATGATAAATTTGGAATAGGACATGGATCAAGTCCTTCAACAACCCACCAGATCTTGTGTGTTGGATACTATTGGCCCACACTGTTCAAAGATTCTCACCATCACGTTCGAGCCTGTCATGTTTACCAGACTGCTACCACCCAAGAGAGGTATGTTGTTTTTCCATTACAACCAATGGGGACTAGATTTCATTGGTCTAGTAAATCCACCATCCTCTGCAGGACACAAGTACATTCTAATTGTAACTAATAATTGTACTAGATGGACAAAGGCTATTTCTTGTAGACAATGTACAACAGAGGTAGTAATCAATTTTCTTGAAATCTACACCATCAATCATTTTGGATTTCCTTTTTCCTTGGTATGTGATAATGGTCTTGCCTTTTCCTCCCTTAAATTTGTGGGTTAGTATTTTGATTATGGGATTGTGCTAAAATTCTCATCAAACTAGTATCCTCAGGGTAACAAGCTAGTTGAATCCACTAATTAGAATTTTTTGACAATCATACAAAACTTGCTAGATAGGAACCCAAAAGACTGGCACACCCAACTACAATTTTCTCTATGGGAATATTGTACCCGACATAAAGCAACCTTTGGAAATTCTCCATACCACCTTGTTTAATGTCTAGAACCTATTTTCCCAATCCATCTTAAAATCCCCACACTATAATTTATTAACACCTATTATGAGGAAGGAGAGCGTCTTGAAGCCTGTATGGCTGACCTGCTCCATTTAGAAGAAAAACAAGATGAAGCCATAGAAAACTTTTCCAAACATTAGGGCATAGTCAAAATATGGTTCGATCATAAATCCAAGGTCAAGGCCTTTAGAATTGCTGATCTAGTGTTATATTAGGACAAGGCCCATGAGAAGAAAGGTGGACATGATAAATTTGACAAGTTTTGGCTTGGCCCCTTTCATATTTCTAAAATATTAGGAGATAATACCTTCCACATGAAAAACCCTCACTAGAAAAGATGCCCCATTGCTAGTTAATGGGAAATACTTGCATTATTTCCTTGCTTGGGTTTTTCTAGCTCACCCTCATACATGGTTAGAGTAGGTATTTTTCTTTGTATTTTTGTTTTGTTTTGCTTTCACTTGTTTTGATGGATTTTTTTTAACTAGGGGTGTTGCTTGGTATTAACGTGGTGGTTCTGCTTGGCCTTTTCAAAGGTTCCACCTTGATATACCTTCCCATTTGTTCACTAGATAAGCATTCATCAGTTATCAAGGATTTTTTGTTTTCTTCCGTGAATAAGGTTTCCTCAGCTAAAATCTTGCTTGACCTAGAAGGAAACCCTTATTTAAATCCTTTCACATTTATCTCAATTCTCACACAACACACATCTTTAATACTCTTAACGGGCTATACGATAGTCATCATGAAGCCTTTACAAGTAAAAAATCTTAAATCTACTTTAGTGACTACTGCAATCTCCAAACCCCGCTATAAGCTTCACGGCTTATTCAATTGAGGAAGAAAGTACAAATGAAAAATCATAATAGAAAGAAAGAAAAAGGAAAGAAAATAAAATTGATAAATAGGCAATTGTGTGGGTGTGTGAATAACTCTATTGAGGATATAGATGCCTGGTTGGAAATAGAGAAATGTTCATGGGGATTGTAGCAACAACCTCGTCGAGGCTATGGATGCCTTACTGGTAGTGGGGCAATGTCCAGTTTACTTTTGGAGATAGACTACCTACGTAACTTTTCTTGGTTGATCGATCACTCATCTCTATAGTTTTCAAGGGAGGGTAACTAACTCATCACACACACGTTTATGAGATTCTTGTGGCTTGATTTAGTTAAGGATTTTATTTTCTTTCGGGCCTTAAGTTCACCTAATGATTCCTTGGTTTTCGTCTATGAAGCCTAAGATTCTAAGTTTTCGATGAATCCTTATCCATGGAATGCTTGGGAGCGTTCCCTAATGGATTCACCATTTATTGTTCCTTCTACACACACCCCGCTTGGATCAGGAACCCCCTCTTTGTTTTTCCTTTTGTTGGGTTGATTCGTGTTTGCCTCATTTTTTTTGTGCCCCTACTTTTGAACCAAATTCATCAAAATTCCCTCAAAATGTTAAAATCGATGATGCCTAGCCAATTGAAAAAGTTTCATGAAGTTTTGCGGAGTTTGCAAAAATTTGAATGTGGGTTTCCATCATGCGAAAGTTGCACCTCCTGTCGTCGTTCGTGAGAATATTCTTGTGGGTCGTCATGTGTAGCATGCCATCTCCATGGTGTCATTCCCTATGACATCCACCCCTCACTTTTTTGCACATCCTTTTGCACCTTGGTGCCTGCACCTCATTTTTTTGTGATTGTACATCGTGCATTTTTTAAAATACCTACATTAATGACTCTTCGGCTTATAAATATGAGGTCACAGCCTGTCATTTTCACCTTGCACATTCAAATTTGAAAACCTTCTGAGAAAATATTGGGATGAGCATATTCAACAATCGAAGCGTCATTTCCCTCCTTCATTCATGCAGTGGAAATTTTAGGTTTGAATCCCCTCTCGCCTCTGTACTATTTGAGTTTACCAAAATTGCTTGCTAGGGTTTGTTTTTGAAATTGCAATGAGGGCTTCTCTTAAACCCAATCAAATCAAATCTTTTGGAATTATCTTTGCACTCACCATTGCATCCAAAGTTTGAATCTATGGTGTGTTAGCAGTTAGTAAGCCCTAAACCTCGGGAAATTTCTAAGCATAAAAAGCTCATGGGTTCTCGTCCACGGACGATCGTCATCAAAATGTCATTTCTAACGGCTTGAATGTTGACGGCCCCCACTCCCCTCACTCCTACGATCGAGTCCTTAGATTATAAAAAAAAATAGAGCTTTAAAGTGATAAACAGTTAGAATTCAAAACCCTTGCAAATTATTTCATGTGAATTTTCATTGGTGGGAAGATGCAAAGCCTAAGTCATTTTCAACGGTGAAATCTCATCAGCTTTCCAACTAGTGGTAGCTTCCCTTTCATTTATCACCATTGACATGAGCTAAAATAGTGAATTTTCTATCTTTATAACCATTATAGACATTCCCTTGCGGAAAGACATTCATTGGAGGCCGAAACACTCAATTCATTGTTAATAGCATAACATAAGAAGCTTCTCACTCAATGACTTCCACCTTCACCATTTCCACTAGCATGAACCTGAGATAAAACCAAAGTCCTAAAAATCACTAAGTCCATGGTCTTTGCGGGTTTATCCCTGTGTTTTTCTTCTAGTGGAAGGTTGATCAACACAATTCATTGTCAACGACGAAATCCTAACGAGATTTTGCATGTCATCTTTCGCCCTCATATTTTTCTGCATAACCTTGAAGTGAGTTGTTTCCTCATAATCTTTGTCTGAAATAATGTAAGCACTGAAATCATTGTATTTTCTCATGGAAATGAAATGAAAACTCCAAGTCAAAATTTGATGCAATTTTCTCCATGCGAAACTCAATTTGGGGGACACCATCCTAACAAATTCATTCCTCAACTGCTTAACACATGATGATACTCGCACTAGCAACTTTTGCCTCACCATTTCTCGTATCACCCCAATGGTTTCCCAAATCATGAATTCAACTCCAATATCAATTCCCACATTTCAAATAACCCCTTTGACAAGATTCAACCCACTATATCAAATTCCAAATCCCATGTGGGGTAACGTTCACGTGTCTTTATGAGCCTAGCATTGTTGATCAATTGCTTAGCATTAGATGACACCTGCATTAGTGGCACTCTCATGCTATCTCTCTGCACCTTGTATATAAAAAAATTTCCAAAATCATAGTGACTTAACATGACTCCTACCTATTTTCTTCACATGCCAAATTGATGTAACTCAAAACTGCTAAGTTTAGGATCATTGTCGGGATCAAAAGGTGGGAAGACATTTACGGGATTCTATTGGTTACAAGAAATTATTAACAGGTAAAACTTAGACAATTTTCTGGGTGACTGCCTCTGCATCACCTTTTCCCACCAGAACCAAGGAATCAAATTTTAACAAGGAAAGTGATCTCAAGTGCTTCAATTTGCATTCCTCACATGACTTAATGAGTTTACATTGAAATGACTTGGAGTTCTTCCAATGCAGAAATATCCTTGCAGAACTTTGTTTGTAGGTTGTCGTACACTCTAACTCATTTTTAATGGAACTAACACTGATAGGATCCATGAGATAGAAACCTGCACTGTGTGGCCCACAAAGTTGTAAATCTTGCAAATGAGCAGAAAATAGAATTTAATGAATGCAATAGCTTCTTTAAGGTAAATGGATGCATCTAATGACATTTTAGTGTGATCTAACTAGCATTTTTCTCTTTCTTGATTTATTGAGGCATTTACTACCCGTTCTTTGTGTAGGATTTATGGAACCAACTGGGAAGACTCACAAGGCCAAGAAGAGTGCAAAGGCTACAAGAGGAGAAAAGGAAAAGGCTAAAATGAAGTACAAGTTCCATGAGGTTGAGTGTGCCTCAAATATTGTCTTACAATGGGATAAAGTGACAAATACAGATGTGGGTCATATTAACATAAATGAATTCAGGCAAAGGGTCTTGGTTAGCCTGAAAACCAAGGAAGCCTAAAAATAAATTAAAAAGTCAGATTGCAAAGGCAGTAGGCTTCCCACTGGCTTTGGTCAGCCTAGACCTAATATTTGGATGCAGAGAATGTTACCACCCATAAACCAGGATAATAATCACCATAGATGGGAGAGTACTGGATAACTTGACTCCTATGTTAATCGGAAAGACATTTGGGATCCCTCTATTTGAAAAGATGAAGGATACTGAGAAAAATATGCTCTAAATGTGTGGAAAGCTCACCCCACCAATTGTAAGAGGACCATAAATTAGAAATGGTTGATTGAAAAGAGGGGCAATGCAAATAAGGTGCATCCAAATATTTATAGGATTGAATTCACGGAAGAAGTCGATGACCTCATGACACTCTTGAGCAGAGTGATGAGACTCCCTACTTCCTCAATATTCAAGGAATGGACGTGGTACTTCGTAGAAGAAATCCTCAAAGGTGATACAAAATTCCACTGGGCCAAGATTATCAGTGAAAATTTACATAATCAATTTATCATGGTAAAGAAGACAAAGGAGTTTTATATGAATTCATATATTGTATACCTTTTGGCGGTGAACTTTCCATACAAGGGGTTGAATTGTGTTGGCCAACTTGGAATGAAGAAAGGGAAAAACCCTGTCTATGATTGTTACCCATAGTTACAATATAGAAATTACAACAAAGACTACAGATGAGTAAATGGTGCTTCCATCATGCATGTTTTTCGAACACTATCAAAGTATTATGGAAAAAGGATGTCCCATAGTGCAAAGGCGTTAATCAAGAATTTTGGGTACTAGTTCATTTAGTTCCCCAAGTTTACCTACATAAGGGTTGAAGGATTCTCAGGGATTCCATATTGCTTCCCAAGGTACCCTAGTGATAGGATAATCTTGCTAGAACTTACTAGACAGTTACAAACTACCCATTGATTGTTGCAAGATAAGCATTGTGTTGGGGTTCCATAACCCATAGTTTTTGGTCAAGGAGTGTATTCATTCCTTGTTGCCCCTTAAATAGACTATTCAAAAAAGAAACTTGTAGAATACAATTCTGAATCGCATACAAAAAGAGGAGGCTTGGAACCTCTAGGAAAATTGAAGAAAGAAGTTGGAAGACAATATGCCCACAGGCCCCATATTGAATACTTTTGGGCAAACTGTGATGATGACCATGAGGTCCTTGTTATCACTAACATTTGCACCTTGTTGAATTTAGAATTCAACAATATAGTGAAACATGGGAATGGTCCCAAGGTGTGGGTACCTTAAACAAGACCAAGCCTTTGGAGAAGGTTGGCTTCTTCATGGCTATCACCTAAACTATTCACTAATGAGGAAAAGGGAAGAAGGATATGCATGAACTGAAAAGCTAGTACTCAAAACTAAGGTGATGCACCAAAACTATCATGGACCTGTAAATTTTCTTGTACACACAGTTAAAATTGACCAATAAGCTCAATATGCACAACTCAAAACTCTGATATGTTTTGCATAAATATTTTGTGAGAAGATCAATGCACTCAATTCAAAAGGGAAAAGAAAACTTTCACAGTTTGAACTATTTGAAACACAATACAACTCACAACCTGCAAACACATATGTATTTATGTATAAAGGTGATGCTAATGAGACACTATAACAAGGAATGTGATAACTTCACATGCAATGGTATCAATCATCGAATTCACACAATAAAATAGAAGATGAGAAGGCAAAATTCTTATCTTTATTGATTCTCAACGTGCAATATATTGTACATGCCCAAAACTAAGTTACTGAATGCCAAAAATCTACAAGGAATTCAAAGTCACTAAGTGAAAATAAATTTTTATCAAAACTAACTCTAAAAAGAGTTAGAAGTGTGTATATGTAAACATCTCCAAACACAACTCCAATAAAATAGCTCCTAGGAGCTTCTTGGTTTGGATGTCTCAATAAAGCCAAAAATATAGGGACTAGATCCTCCCCGAAAGAGATCGAAATGTTAGAAAAAGTCAAACATGACTTAGTCCATCAAAGTGACTCACCAAACAACCCCTAAAAGCTCTCAAAAGCAATACAAAACCTCCTAGATTCTCTCTAAATTTTTGCAACAAACTAATAACCTCCCTAGATTCTTGGCATGCACATAAAGTAAACATATCTTTCTTACCCTCATGACTTAGTCATATTGACACATGATCTATGTTTGCATGTAAAGGATAATGGCTTTAAAAGAAATGATTTATAAATCGTCATTTAATATTAAAGTATTTACAATGTAAAAAAAATGAAAACATAAGAGACATCCACCTCCAGGCATTCAGTCAAAACCCTTGAGCAATAGGAATTGCTAAGTCAAAATACACATTTCATGCCACAGAGTATTAGTTGCATCATATACTTTTAAAAGATAAGGAAAAAATGTCAAGTCTTCCTATCAACACTTTAGGGTTATAAACCCTAGCAACAAAAGTATGCCAAAAAGTGTAGAGACATTTCATTTTTATCGAGCCTCCTATAAGAAACTGTGTGTCACCATCAAAGGGTTTGTTGGAGAACCTGGTCTACAACTTGAAGGCGCTGCCATGCTTGGTATTTAAAGGTCCTTTCTTCAGATTTCTTTTGGAAACCACGTAGGTAATCCCTTTCACTTCACATTTTGAATTTTATGTTGCATATCATTGTATGTTGCAGGAATTTGGGGTTTTTTTATTATCTTCTTGCAGACCATGACTTTTACATCTCGAACCCCTACTACTATTATGGTATTTTGACTGTCATTTCTTTTGTTCTGCAAAAATATATGGATGCCTTCTTGATTTCCATGGTCGCGACCATGCCTACTGAAAGTGTTTGTTTCTTTTAGATTTCTAATGGGTTTATCATCCTCAACAAGTATTACCCACTAGACAGTCATGATTTTGAAAGAAACCCCAAGTGGGTTTGTGGCCTTGGTGAAGAAAAATGCCTTAGCCAGGTCACGAGTTTTGTATATTTCATTCTAGGATTTTTCATCTTTCATTCATGGTCGAGGTTTTTGAATCTCCAACTTCACTTCATCAAGGTTCCTGTAGCTATCATTTCTTTTGTTGGAGCTCTTCAAATTTCCTCTTCTATCCCTGTAGAAAAGTCGCTTGACTTTCTTCTGTAAAACACTCAAGGGTTTTGGTATTTTTTATTTTTGGTAGTTTCATTGTATTATTTATGTATGAAAATATGAGTTCATTTCAAACTTTATGGCCCAATATCTCTTGTAGATTTTTGGGTCCTTTGTCTTTTTTAGTTGCGGCCTTGAGTATCTAGAGGCATCAATTTTGTCTCCTCTAGAATTTCATTTTTTTGAAACATGGTTGAGACCTTGCATTTATCACTATTATTTATGACTTCTTTACTCCTTGCATCCATCAAGGATCCACTTAAATGTTACTTCCAATAAAAAAAATTGTTCTTTGTTGGATAGCTTGCACTCACAATATCATTGTTATATATTGTAAAAGCATTATCTTGATTAAATCTTTGTTCTTTTGATGATCCAAAAACTTAGATACCCTCATGTTATGCTTGTACTTATCAAATTCTTTGACTGGTATTTCTTTTCTATTTTCATGTTCCTATATATAACGACTTCCCATTATTCTTGCACATCTATGATACCCACATATCCTTTATTTCACAACTCACAAGCACAGTGTTGACTTGTTGCTCTTGTATTTGGTTTAGCCTCCTTATCCCTTGCATATGCTCTGCACTTGTTTGTTGTCATCATGTGAATCATCCATACCAATCATAACTATAGATAGTAACATATTTTGGTATAGAAGCATTATATTCTACAAAGAGAAAAGAATGAAATACATTTGTATAATACTGATCATTCATTTTCTATGTTATCCTTGATAATGAACTTTCAATCATGATCTTTCAATCTGATGTTTAACTGAATTTCCTACAGTAGATTAATGTAGACTTCTAATAGCAATAATTTCTTTTGGTAAGTCAAATCCTGCTTGACTGTTTTCCATTAGTAGCTTTTAGATTATTGTAGGATATATTTATCATGGCTAATGATTGATGCTACAAGGCCATAGTTTTATGACAATAGTTGATTCAATTAGATTTCTCATGAATTCATTCTGTATGTTTTTTTACTATCATTTCATTTCCTACTCATATGATGGCCTTAGTGATTGTATTTCCCTCTTAAATAAGCTCTAATGAGCTTATTATTATAAAATAGATTCACATCACTTGGAAACTTGGGATCAACCGTTGTGGGAGCCATATTTCACTCCACTTGCCAACATGCAACAAGTCAAATCAATATGAAAAAACTTGTATCTTCACATGAAACAAACATGTTAGAAATTAAATGTGTATTTTAGTTGTGTAGGGTAACTTGATCATTTTCCTAGACACCTGAAGTATGCATTGCTTGTTTAATGTACATAGAGATCAGTTTATACATGCATAGGTGAATGTTCATGTAAGGTTTGAGACTTTTCATCGCTTAGAGCATTGCTCTAACACCATTTCTATTGTAAGATGCGGGACCTAGGGGCAAAAAGGATCTAGGAAGGACACAAGCAACTTAGGGCAGCAGCAGTGCAAGATAACACAACCAGAACTAGTCATTCTCGGGCAATGATTGGTCTTTCTCCTTATTTGTACATTTTTTTTTGTTTACCTATCCATGTATATACTTTTCTTTTTTTACATTGGACAATTTTGTTTACAATGGATAAGTTAGTCTCATGGCTTGTGTGAGATAATGTACACTTTACATTCAATAAAAATTTATTCTTTGTTTAGAAAAGATTTGTACAATCTTTCCTATGTTACATGCATATGTGTAAATGAAGTAATTTTTAAATGTAATATTTTGAATTACTCCATTTATGCATTTGAATGCAATATAGGAGAAAATAAGAAATGAAATGTACCTCATTTAATTTAAGGACAAAAATCTACCTAAATGAGCTTGTTACTGAAATTTGGGTAACATTTTTTGCGACATTTGTTGCATGTTTGCCTGCTAAACATCCTGACCAGTTGTCAAAATCTATCCTTGGGAATGGATTCACTCAGGAACTAGGCACAAAACTTATGTAATAAACTAAGAAATTTTGTAACTTAGACTTGATTGATATGAATGACACCCTTGCACCTATTTAAAATAAAAAACCAGAAAGAAAACTATCTAACTATGCTAAAAATCACTTAGGGAATGAAAAGTTGCATCTAAACTATAGTGCAGTAGCACTTATTGAAAGTATAAAACCTAACCTAGTATGTACAAAGGTAGATCATACCTCAAAATAGAATTTGAGGTGAATCCCATTAACTGGGATAGGTAAGATTTCTCCATCCATCATTGATAATTGGAATGCATTGTGCTCCTTGCATTCAGTAACAATAAAAGGGACAGTCCACATCTTGTCAAAAATTTTGTGTTGACCTAGTCTTCTCTTCAATACATCCCATCTAAGCACAACATCACCCTCTCTGAAAACTCTGGGTGTGGCCTTCTTATCAAAGACTCTTTTTGTTTGTATTTGATGATACTCCATGGACTTCATTGCCTTATCTCTCAGCTCCTCCAATTCCATAAGCTGAGCATACCGAATAGTCATTGGGTCTTGCTCCTCAAACATTTTCTAATTGATGCATGATATCAAGAGTTGGAAGCTCCGCTGATAAAGGCAATCTTTCCTCCTTACCATAAACCAACACATATGGAGAATTCCCAATAGACCTTTTAGGATTTATCCTATCCGCCCACAAGGCAGACTTCAGCTTGGTATAGAAAGCTCTCTAATTGTCCTCCATAATCCGTTTAATAATATTTATCAACTTTTTATTAGTTGATTCTGCCAAGCCATTACCTTGTGGGTAATAATTTGAAGATGTGTTCAAATGATCACCATCTCTGACTGCCCAATCAATCACTCTGAGTCCAAAAAATGCCAGAGCATTGTTTGAGATGATTGACTCAGGTATTCTAAACCTAGTCAATAATTCATCATAAAAGTTCAAGACAACTGATTCATTAGCCTCTTTCAGAGTCATTGCTTCAATTCACCATGTGAAATAATCAATTACAGTTAGCACCCACCTATGGCATGCACTCAAGGAAGGATTTATAGATCCTATGAAATCAATTCCCCACCTCATGAAGGGTTGCTCCACCTGAATTGGCTGCAAGGGTAAGACTAGCAGCCTCTCCTTGCCTACAAAAAAACACATTTAACACACTTTCAGGCCCAAACATGGGCATCCTTAAATAAGCTCAAACAATAGTAGCCAGCTCTCATTATTTTCTAGGTAGTTATTCTTGGGGCAAAGTGACCTTCGACAATTCCTTCATGGAACTCATGAAGCACCTTGTCAATCTGATCATGGTTAATACACCTTAAAAGAACACCATTAAAATATTTTTTGAACAAAATGTCATCAACCAGTGCATAGGGAATGGACTACAGTCTAAAATATCTTCTTTTAGCTCTATCTTAACCTGGTGGACACTCACCAGTATACAAGAAGTAATTCATCTCATATACCCAGCCTGTTCCTGTTGTTGGTGTAGCATCTATAGGATCATCAGTTGTGACTGGGAATGTTTCCCTTCCTGTTTCCAACTCAATTTCAAGCTTGGAAGAAAGTTTCTCACAAATCCCTTTTCCCCTCACAAGCTTAGTGATCTTTATATCCACATCGTACTCCATTACCTTGGTGATCCACCCAACCCTTTTCTTTATCAAATCCCTGCTCAACAGAAATTCTTTCACACCTGGGTGAGCTACCGTTAGATGTACTTTATTGTTAGAAACCAAAGGTTTTAACTTTTATAGACTTCTTATATTTGCAAGAACATGCTTCTCAATAAAACTGTATATCTCTTCTCATAATCTTCTAACCCCTGACTGTAAAAAGCAATGGGCTATTCAAAACCATCAACATTTTCTTGAACTAAAATTGCAGAGACAACATCAATACTACCATAGGCATATAAAATGAAGTATTTCAAAAAAAATGGATTTATTAAGGTAGTAGTTGGTGATAAAGCCTCCTTTATAGATTCAAAGCTATGCTTGGCCTCCCTAGACTACTGAAAACTAGATTTTTCCTAAGAATGGCAGTTAATTGTTTTAATAAATTGGCAACATTAGCAATGAATCTTCTAAGAAAATCAATTATGCCCAGAAAACTCTGCAGACTCTTTCTATGATTAGGCAAAGGCAGATCTAAAATAGCTTTCACTCTCTTAGGATCAATGGTGATCCCCTATTTGGAAATGTTTCCAATAATTTTACCTTCATGGACAACAAAGATACTTTTTTTAGGGTTGAGAGAGATACCAAACTATCTACATCTCTCAAAAACCTACCTCAGATGTGATAAATGTTCATTTGCATTCCTAGAGAATATAGTTATGTCATCAAGATAGATAAGTACTAGCTTATGAATCAAACCCTAAAAATCCATTTCCATGGCCCTCTAAAAGGTATCACCAATGTTAGAAAGGCCAAATGGCATTCTCTTGTAAGCCATAGTGCCCCATTTCATGGTGAAGGTAGTCTTATGTTGGTCTTCCTCTTTAACTAAGACTTGGTTGTAGCCTGAGTAACCATCAAGAAGAGAGAATCTTTCTGAACCAACCACTTCTTGTAGGATCTTCTCCATCGAGGGTGGGGGTTAATGATCCTTTAAAGAATATCTATTTAGATCCCTAAAGTCAACATAGAGCCTAGTTCTCCATTCTTTTTCCTTATAGGAACAAGATTGGAGACCCAAGACGTATGCTTGATTAGGAAAATGATATTTCCCTCAACCAACTTGGTTAACTCCTTAATCATAAGAGGTTCTAGTTTTGGGTTTAGAATCCTTTGTGTCTGCCTAATAGGTTTTGCATTGGGCTCTAACTCTATAGTGTGTTGTGCAATTTGGGGATCAAATCCCCTCAAATCTGAATAATCCCAAGAAAATATATCCCGAAATTATTGACAAAAGGAAATAAATGCTTGCCTATCTACTTGTGAAAATATTTTTGCAATATTAAGGAGCTTACCTTTAAAGATCTCAAGATCTTCATAATGTTCTTCCTTAATCTGCATACCAGTTTTGTTCTTTTTCAACTAATCATCAGTGTTAAAAATAGAATCCAAAGTAATGAAACCTCTAGTCATCTTATTTGTTCTCAACTAAATGACTTGGCCATCGTACTGTTGCTTAAACTTGTCCTGATTTGACACAGAGAACTCGTCTTCCTCAAGAAGAAAGCTTAAAACCTAATCATCATTTTCAAATACCTGATAATGCGCATTTTTATCCAGAATAAAAGGCCTAACTACAACCTTGATATGTTGTACCTTTTCCTTCTTAATGTCATTAGGAATATCGAATTGTACACCTATTGTAGCTAACCTATCTGCATGTTTGTTTTTATTTCTAGGAATAGAAATCAAATTAAAAGCATTGAATTCCTTAATCATATCCCATAGTCGATGCTTGTATGATTTTAAAGCATCATTCTTGGTGATGTTCAATCCCCTTACCTGATTGACTATCAACTCATTGTCGCCAAGAACCTATAGAAAACTTATCCCTCTTCTCCTTGCCCATTCCTGTCCATGGATCAAGCCTTCATACTCAGTAGTATTATTAGAATAGGAGAAATAAAAATAGAAAGCAGAATAATATCTATCACCTTGAGGGGACACAAGAATTGCACCCTCAACAGCTTTGTTCTTGCTCTGTGAACCATCGAAATACATTTTCTAGACTCCTTCCTACTGATCCAACTAGTGTTCTACCCTTCTCTCAATATTTTTCATCACTCCCTCAGGTTCATGAAGCATAAACACTCCCAAAGTAGTCTCCTCAATGCTGCCACTTGGATTGTCATCCACATTCTCTGTTGCCCACTCATTTAGGAGTATATCAGGTACACTCTCACCCTACAACTCTTGAGTAGCAGCAAGCTCGTTGTCATCTAAAACCACATAATTGGAATTCACAACACTTCGAGAATAGGGTTCAATATGATCTTTGGCCAATGGCTTAGACTTGATAGTTATCTTTGTTCCATATCTAGTCCTAAAAATTTTGTGGGACCAATCTGAGGATAAATAACCTCCTATCTTGGTTGTGAAGTCTCTTGACAAACATAACACAAAATAGGGCGATAAATCAATATTAAAGATCTCCTAAGGGATAGAAAAGTTAGGACGGGCATGAAGTGTAAGGCTCAAGTCCTTAACAACACCTACAGTACTAATGGCTGACCCATCAAGTTGAACTAACCCTTTCTCAAGAGGCTGATATGAAACCCAACTTGGTAGCTATCTATTTGGGAATAACAGAGCTACTTGCCCCACTATCTACCATAAAATTATGAACTAACTCATCTCCTATAATCAAAGACACGTAAAAAGGAGGAGGTTTAATGTCTTTACCTAGTTTTTTTCTCCTATCCTTGGGTGTATTTGTAAGAATTGATTTATCTGGATAAACTAAAACATCACTAGACACACTCAGATTAGATAAACCAGGTTGTAACAGGTATTTTTGTCCTGGGATGGATAAAGAGTCCCACATAGACATTTTCATGCTCATCTTTTTCATATTGTCAACAATATTGAAGGGTCCAGAAAAAATTACCCTCTAATGGGTCTTTGCAACAACAAGTTATGTTTGCAAATGAGGTTGCTCCCTTGCAGCACCTTGTGTACTCCTCTACAAAATGCAAGGTACTTGGGATGTAGATGGTTCTACAGCTTATTTTCCTTTATTTTTTGACAACTTGATCTTGAAATCCCTCTTCTTGGCTCTTGTGTTTGTTGCAATTGGAGATTCATCTCCTCACCCCATAGAATTCCTCTCCCTGTCAATTCAAGAAAGTAGCATCACTTGGAGGTTGATTATGTTGTGTAGATTCATCAGTAGGTACAGTAAGTTGTGAAGCTGAAATGTTTTACACCACCAATGCTTGGTTGATGATCTCGTTCAAACATGTGGCTTGATCATGAGGTTGATTGCAAGGGAAGCACCACTCAAAGTTTGTTGCAAGGTTGTTTTCAACAGGGACAAGATCCCTACCTGCACTAATAGGAGAAGGATTATACAGTTGAAAAGGCCTAGGATTCACATTTTTTCTTGCCCCTTGATAATTGCCTTGATAGGGTTATTTATTCCCTTGAAATTATTGAACCTGACCTTGATATGACTGACTTGGCCCTTGATTTTGTTGTTGATAAGGCAGTCTATTCTGAAACTACTACTTTTTAATGCTTACCAATTCATTACCAAAATTCAACAATATATTTTCAATCTTTTGTTGATTGTTTTTAATCTCCTGCAACTCCTAAGACGGTCCCAGAACAGATGTGCCCTGGTTGACAGCAGGTGGTAATGCAGGGATAGTAGGTAAAGGCGCAAAAGGAAGTATTTGTAGAGGCATGGAAGGTTGAATTTTTAGGAAGATTGGCATTGGGGGTCTAGGTGCTATCTTACCAACTTGTATTAAAAAAAAATTTGCCCTAATAGATATCTCATAGGCATCAAATAAAGAAACACCCTCCATAGATTTTATCATAATTGAGATATCACTATTAAGTGCCCTTAAATAATACAAAAAAGCATACTCTGGGGAAGGCCTTACCATGTTAGGGATTTTGTACTATGTTTTGGAAGCGATAATTAAAATCCATCATTTTCTCCTGAGGGGCCCTCTTAATTGTGGTCAGTTGCTTCACCAATGACAGATGGTCACACTTGTCCTAAAAAAATCTTATGAAATTTGTCTCCCAATTCATCCCATGTTGCAATGGAACCGACTACCAAACCTTTAAACCATTGTAGAGCCTTCCCTTTAAATGAAGCAACGATAAATCTCACTACAACGTCCTCATGGGTAATATGATGGACTCCACAAAGAGAAGCTACATCTCTAGTATGCTCAATGGGAGTAGTTTGATCCTCCCTTGTGAAAATGGGTAAACTCTTCAAGTCAGCCATAGGTATATCATTGTGATGTGCAAGATTCAAAGGATTTCCTCCATTGAATGAAACAAAAGGTTGATTCCTCACCATTCATGCAACTTGAGGTGAGTTGACTAATGCAGCAACTAAGTTTACTAATACAATTGTTGTTGTTGTTCTAAAGCTAGGCGGTGTTGGCATAACTCTCATTGATGAAACGAGAGTTCGATGTATAGTTCTTCCACTTCTCCTAGGTGGAGATAACTATAAGTATTCAAATGGTTCAACACTTTGTCTTGTTTGTACTATTTTCATGTTCTATTTAGCGTTGGCTTATGCTAATCAACAAACCTGGAGTCACCAAATGTGCAGACTTTCCCCCTTAAGATTTTGAAATTCACTGGTTGCACATCAAAACCAACAAAAGATATGAAACTCTAAAACTGTCAAAACTTTGGTAATCCCATTGGGCGTGCCAAAAACTGTTATCACTAATATTTGCACCCTGTTGAATTTAGAATTAAACAATCTAGCGAAACAAGGGAATGATCCGAAGGTGTGGGTACCTTAAATGAGACCAAACCTTCAGAGAAGGTCAACTTCCCGATGGCTATCACCTAAACTATTCACTAATGAGGAAAAGGGAAGAATGATATGCATGAATTGAAAATATAGTACTCAAAACTAAGGTGATACACCAAAACTATCATGGACCTATAAAGTTGCTTGTACACACAGTTCAAACTGACCAATAAGCTCAATATGCAAAACTCAAAACCGTGATATGTTTTGCATAAATATTTTGTGAGAAGATCAATGCACTCAATTCAAAAGGGAAAAGAAAACTTTCACAGTTTGAACTATTTACAATAGAATACAACTCACAACCTGCAAACACATATATATTTTTTTTATAAAGGTGATGCTAATGAGACACTATAACAAGGAATGTGATAACTTCACATCCAATGGTATCAATCATCGAATTCACACAATAAAACATAAGATGAGAAGGAAAATTTCTTATCTTTATTGATTCTCAACGTGTAATATGTTGTACATGCCCAAAACTGAGTTACAGAATGCCAAAAATCTCAAAGAAGGACTCTGAAGTCACTAAGTGCAAACCAATGTCTATCAGAACTAACTCTAAAAAGAGTTACAAGTGTGTATATGTAAACATCTCCAAACACAACTCCAAGAAAATAGCTCCTAGAAGCTTCTTGGTTTGGATGCCTCAATAAAGCCAAAGATATAGGGACTAGATCCTCCCCAAAAGAGCTCCAAATGTGAGAAAAAGTCAAACATGACTTAGTCCATCAAAGTGACTCACCAAACAACCCCTAAAAGCTCCCAAAAGCAATAAAAAACCTCCTAGATTCTCTCTAAATGTTTGCAACAAACTCATAACCTCCCTAGATGCTTGGCATGCACATAAAGATAAGCATATCTTTCTTACCCTCATGACTTAGTCATATTGACACGTGATCTATGTTTGTATGTAAAGGATAATGGATTTAAATTAAATGATTTATAAATTATAATTTAATATTAAGGTATTTACAATGTAAAACAAATGCAAACATAAGAGACATCCACCTCCATGCATTCAGTCAAAACCCTTGAGCAATAGGAATTGCTAAGTCAAAATACACATTTCATGCCATGGGGTATTAGTTGCATCATATATTTTTAAAAGACAATGCAAAAATACCAAGCCTTCCTATCGACACTTTAGGGTTACAAACCCTAGCAACAAATGTATGCCAAAAATTGTAGAGACATTTCATTTTTATCGAGACTCATGTAAGAAATTGTGTGTCGCCATCAAAGGGTTTGTTGGAGCACTTGGTCTGCAAATTGAAGGCATTGCCATGCTTGGTATTTGGAGGTCCTTGATTGAGCTTTCTTCTAGAAACTGTGTGGGTAAGCCCTTGTCACTTCACATTTTGCATTTAATGCTTCATATCAATGTATGTTGCAAGAATTTGGAATTTTTCAATTCTCTTCTTGCAGACCATGATTTTTAAATCTCAAACCCTTTCTACTATTATGGTCTTTTGACTGTCATCTCTTTTATTTTGTAAAAATATATGGATTCCTTCATGATTTCCATGGTCGCGGCCATGCCTACTGAAAGTGTTTGTTTCTTTTGCATTTCTCATGGGTTTATCATCCTCAACAAGTACTTCCCACTAGACAGTCATGATTTTGAAAGAAACCCCAAGTGGGTGTATGCCTTTGGTGAAGAAAAATTCCTTATCCAAGCCACAGGTTTTGTATATTTCATTTTGGGCTTTGTCAGATTTCATTCATGGCTGAGTATTTTGAATCTCTAGCTTCACTTCGTCAAGGTTCACGTAGTTGCCATTTCTTTTGTCGTAGCTTCAAATTTCCTCTTCTATCTCTGTAGAAAATCTGCTTGACTTTCTTCTATAAAACACTCAAGGGTTCTGGTCTTTTGTATTTCTGGTAGTTTCATTGTATTATTTTTGCAGGAAAATATGAGTTCATTTTGAACTCTGTGGCCCAACATCTCATCTCTAGTAGATTTTTGGGTCCTTTGTCTCTTTTATCTACGGACTTGAGTATCTATAGGCATTAGTTTTGTCTCCTCTAGCATTTCATTTTTTTGAAACATGGTTGAGACCTTGCATCTATCACTGTTATTTATGACTTCTTTACTCCTTGCATCTATCACTGTTATTTATGACATCTTTACTCCTTGCATCCATCAAGGATCCATTTATATGTTACTTCCAGTAAATGTGTTTTGTTCTTTACTGGACAACTTGCACTCACAATATCACTATTATATATTGTAAAAGCACTATCTTGATTGAATATCTATTCTTTTGATGATCCAAAAACTTGGATACCCTTATGTTATGCTTATACTTGTCAAATTCTTTGACTGAGATTTATTTTCTATTGTCATGTTCCTATATATAATGAATGTCCATTATGCTTGCACATCTATGATACCCACATATCCTATATTTCACAACTCACAATCACGATGATGACTTGTTGATCTTGTATTTGGTTTAGCCTCTTTATCCCTTCCATATGCTCTTCACTTGTTTGATGTCATCATGTGAATCATCCATACCAATCATAACTATAGACAGTAACATATTTTGGTATAGAAGCATTATGTTCTATGAAGAGAAAAGAATGAAATACATTTGTATAATATTGATCATTCATTTTCTATGTTATCCTTGATAATAAACTTTCAATCTAATCTTTAATTAAATTCCCTACAATAGATTAATGTGGACTTATAACAGCAATAAAAAAAAATTGTAAGTCAAACCCTGCTTGATTGTTTACCATTAGTAGCTTATGTATTACTGTAGGATATATTTATCATGTCTAATGATTGCTACTACAAGGCCATAGTTTTATGATAGCAGTTGATTAAGTTAGATTTCTTATTAATTCATTATGTATGTATGTTCACTATCATTTCATTTCCTACTCATATGATGGCCTTAGTGATTGTATTTCCCTCTTAAATAAGCTCTAATGAGCTCATTATTATAAAAATAGATTCACATCACTTGGAAAGTTGGGCTCAACCCTTGTGGGAGCTACATTTTACTCCACTTGCCACCATGCAACAAGTCAAAACATCAATATGAAAACACCTATATCTACACATGAAACAAACATGTTAGAAAATAAATGTGTATTTCAGCTGTGTTGGGTAACTTGATCATTTTCCTAGATACCTGAAGTATGCATTGCGTGTTTAATGTATGTAGAGATCAGTTTATACATTCATAGGTGAATGTTCATGTAAGGTTTGAGACTTTTCATTGCTTAGAGAATTGCTCTAACACTATTTCCATTGTTAGATGCAGGAACTAGGAGCAAAAAGGAGTTAGGGAGGACACAAGCAACCCAGGGCAGAAACAACGCAAGATAACACAACCAAAACCAGTCATTCTCAGGCAATGACCGGTCTTTCTCCTTATTTGTACTTTTTTTTTTGTTTACCTATCCATGTATATACTTTTCTTTGTTTACATTGGACATGTTTGTTTAAAATTGATAAGTTAGTCTCACGGTTTATGTGAGACAATGTACACTTTACATTCAATAAAGATTACTTCTTTATTCAGAAAGGATTTGTACAATCTTTCCTATGTTACATGCATATGTGTAAATGCAGTAATTTGTAAATGTAATCTTTTGAATTATTTTATTTATGCATCTGAATGTAATATAGGATAAAATAAGAAATGAAATGTACCTTATTTACTTTTAAGGACAAAACTCTACCTAAATGAGCTTGTTAGTGAAATTTGGGTAACAGTCCTAAGAAGGCATTACATGAGAATGACAATAAGTTTGTGAAATCTATTGATCTATTTTTGGTTCTCAAACAAGTGGTTGATGATGAAAACACTTTAGATGAAGGATACAATGCTCTTACTAAGTGACATTTCCAGTGATTGACTAGACAGAGCCAAAGGTCATAGACTTGGACAGAGTCACCTGCCTGATACAGAAGAGAACCAAGAAATGGTTGGATAAGCCAATGGCTCAATTGCAGCAATAGCGGATCGAATTGATGTATGTAGAACTAGAGGATGATATTGAAAGTGAGTCCAATAGTGGTGTTGGTGTAGGTTCTTCGAGTGAGGCTCCTAAGTTTCCACCTATCACCTAATCGAAGAAGAGAAAGGAGGCATCAGAACGACAACCTAAGAAAAAAGTGTATATTAGAATTCAGTTGTGGGGCAAAGGCCCCCTAAGAAATCTAAGAGGACAAGGAAATTTTTTCCTGACATGCAAACAATATAGGAAGAGTTTGGGCCACCAAAGGAGGAAGTTGAACCACAATCACCTTTTCCTACAACTTCCCCGCTCTCAATCGCTACTATTGCATCATCCCCTTCCACTCCACCATCATTTCTTGTATCATCCCCATCTGTTGTGGAAATTTATGTCCACCTCACCTCCACTTATATGATTGCACCTATGGTCATGGTTGATTCCTCCTCCTCAACCACATCTCCCCTATCACCTTCCTCACTCTTGCCTCCCTTACCAACTTTCTCCACCCTACCACCTTTTATGGTTGCTATCCCTATGTCACCTATCTCATTGCCCAAGTCCTTTACCGCTTATTTGTAGAACATACCCCAAACCATTCTGACTCCTAAAGAAAAATTCTTTATGGCTCAACTTGCCGCTTCATTATATGTCCCTCCACCTCCCACCAAGCCACCAAAAATGGAAGCTACGATGCAAATATGTGAGGAAATGGAGAGAAGAAGCAAGGAGAAGCTTATAGAAATAGTTAATATCACTGAGGAGCCTAAGGACTCAGACTGTGATGATTAACATGAACATTTTGATGATGGTCTAATGATTGTGTATTTTGATGAATTTTCTTTAGATGAAGAGGGGCAAAAAATTCCCTAGGATGGGGATATGAGCAGGTTTGACACATACTATGATGTGGAGACCTCTGAATAGGAACTTAAAGATGAACAACATAAAGAACATGATGACAAAGAGGTGAGTCCAGAGGAGTGTCACTCTAAGGAAGAAATAAATGATCCAAAGATTAATATCATGCAAGAAGAAAATGCAAGGAAAGGTGATGAACTCCCAAAATCTAACCAAGATGAGGGCCTACAGAATGAAGAAGTGCCTCTAGAAGAAGAATAAGATAAAGAAGAGGAGAATATAGGTAAGAAGAATTTTAAGCCTACTCAAGAAGTTGAGATTGAGCATAAGGGACATGAAGAGCCAACATGAGAGGAAGATATTGAATCTACCAAAGGAACACAACCTAGACCCGATAAAGGGAAAATAATAATGCAAGAAGAAGGGAAAGATGATAAAGAAGAGAATGTGGAAGATGCTCCTAGGCATGAAAGGGCAGAGCTTTCAAAGGATCAAGGAGATGGGGATAATGAATTAAATATTGCATCCCTTGACCAAAAAATAGAGATCCCCTCTTGGCTGGAGCAACAACTAAAGACTAAAGCTCATGTATTTCCCGATTTGAAGGCTCGCTTGGAAGCCATATTGGCTCGAGCACAAGTTAAGACCTGGGAGAAGAAGAACCCAAAGGTCAGATCTCACATTACAACAAACACATCAGGCTCATGCGTCTTGTAGGTCGCAACTTCAGTGATGAGAAAATATGTGAATACTATTCATGCCAAGGATTATTAGGTGACAACCATCAACCTAGGCCCCACTTCCAAAACCCAAAAGATAGATGACTTCTAGGGGTATGTCACTACCATCCTGCAACAACTGGATAAAGATCAAGCCACAAATGGGGAAGTGAAAGCATAGGTAGAAGAATTGATGGCCTTTATATAGCAATGGGACATGTTTGGGGAAGAATCCCAAATGGAATCACCTACACTTGCAATATTATCAAAGGAAGAAATCAGTAAAATGGAGAAAATGAGAGCTTGGACCAAGTCCACCTTGGGTTGGTTCAAGAGGGTGGCCAACATAGGTACCAAGGCCATCTGCCATGAGTTTGAAATACACAATCATTTTTTTATTTTGAAGGATGAAATCACAAAAGAGGCGGAAGCTACAAAGGATTTTCCTTTTTTGTACAATTTGGCATGCCCCAAACTAAAGTGCATTCTGAAGTTGTTTGCATAAATCTAGGAACAAGAATTGGTTTTGTCGAAGGAGGACCACTAGTTGCTTGAGGCCTAGTTATTCAATTTTGAGTTCAAAAAGGGAATTTTGCAGAAATCAATTAGTAAGTTGGATGTTGTTTTTTCTTGCATCATCGATAATTTTTTGGAATGTGACGAAATCTTGGAGTTTCTCACCGGGGCTGAAATTTCAGCTCAAGAAGTAGATCATGAATCAGTAAAACATGAATTCTTGAAGAAGATGGAGCAGAGAGTCAATGATATTTTGAATATAGATTTTATGGAATTTGTTGTGTGAACCTTTACACGATCAAAGTAGATCATTTAGGCAAGAGATATGTGCATAAAACAATACATTGAGCTAATGGAAGAATTCTGAATGATTGCTTACAATATCAACAAGTCCATTTTTTTAGAATGGGTTAAGCTCTTAGCTATTATAGGGAAATTTGTCCACTATGCTTTAGTGCAAAAAGAGGCTAGAAATTCCATAATAGAGGATAAATACTTATTGAAGTAGCTAAATGAAAAAATTAGCTACAAGACAAAATTGGCTAAAAGACAAAATAGTATTTAATTTTATATTGTAAAATTATGTACTTGTATTGGGTGATGTGAAAACCTTAGGTTGAAATGAATCTAATCCATTCATTGAAAATTAATATGGGCCATTCATTTAGCTTTTGGAAAACTATAAATAGGGGCTTCCTCCTCATTTGCAAAGGGAGATGAGTTGTTGTAAAATACATTTTGTGGCAATATAAAGAAAACATTGAAGTTTGGTTTTTCTTTGAGTTTGCCCATTATGTGTGCATGATTCAGCCTCCTTGTTTCATTTCAATTCATCTTATTTACTATTTAAGTTTGCTACTTAGTGGACAAATTTAATGGTGACTATGTGTTATAGTATTTGATGAACTTCTAGCTCATTCTTTTTGTGGTTTATTGATGATAGATCATTGTGTAAAGCGAGTTTGAGATTTTTTATTTGTTGCACTTAATTTCAACTGTATGTTCATGTTTAATGGGTGAATGTTATAGTCTGAAAATCTGAATTTAACCTTAGAAGATGGCACTAGTTTTGTGATACTATAGATTATTCTTGGTTAAGAAAAAATTAGTGTTTGGGAGTCTGTCTACTATAACATTGGCTATTGTTGTCGTTGTTCATAGATTTAGATTTAGAATAACTCTCTAACAATTAAATATTTTTAAATTTATTTTAAAATTTGAGTTAAACTTAAGTTCCCAAAATCATAATAATGTTAAATTTGATGGACAAGATGACTTTCAGGAAGTTACAAATTTGATGCTACTATACACCATTTCCAAAATTTTGAAACCTAGTTACAGACCCATAACTTCCATGCTTTGTGAACCATAAAGGCCCATCTGATTACCAAAAAATCACACATCATCAACTGAGTTGTTTTATGCATAGTCATGACCTGACATCCAAGAGACTTTGGGGTGATTTTTTGAAACTTAACTGAAAATTATTATCTTTCAAGAGAGATAGGACATTCATGTTTTTTCTGTGTTGAGAAGTGCAAAACCACCCATCAACGAACCTTAAAATGGATTATCCTCATATATATGACAAATAAATCATCACATGTAACTCAATAATATAAAATCCATTCACCCCTAATGTACACAAACACACAAGGTACACACTAAAAATTTAATTTGTGTGTGATGTAATCATAACATAAATTCCATATAAACAAGGATGTGTAATAGTGTATACAAGTCAATTGCATATATTCAAAATCCTAATTCACATTAGCACACCATACAACTTTAATAAAAATTAAACCTATGTACACATCATGGATAATATTATGCACAAAACATAAGGATGTGTATTCAACCATAATATGAACTAGACCGATTCATATTCCATATGAATCAATCACATGTATATGACTTAATGACATAAGAAAAAACTAATTCCGATGTACACAATCATGATTCCATATAAATAAGGATGTGCATACCAATGATGCATGCATTCCAATGCCCAATTCACATTTGCACACCAAGCACATCATATAACTAATAAAAATGAGCTATGTGTATGTTCCATGGAGATTTTCATGCACAAAATCTCAATGATGTATACCATTCAACCAAAATATTAATTATAGAATTTTACATTCAATATGAATCAATCATGCATATATGACTTAATATTATAAATTCCACCAATACTTAT
Organism: Sequoiadendron giganteum; assembly: GCA_007115665.2. Taxonomy (NCBI): domain Eukaryota; kingdom Viridiplantae; phylum Streptophyta; class Pinopsida; order Cupressales; family Cupressaceae; genus Sequoiadendron; species Sequoiadendron giganteum. The sequence continues at coordinate 498,175,310 of CM021104.1, read as the reverse complement.
ACATGTGATAATTCTAAACACAACATACAAGTTTAAATTCACACTCAATATGACACCAACATAAAATCCTTACACGCATACATATTGGGCACACAATTTACAAACTTAATATGAATTATCCTCATATACATGACATAAAAATCAATCACATATGACACAATGACATAAATATTATTCTATCCTACTCTACAAAGCACATGGATTATGCTATAAAAGTTCAATTCACACTTGTGATGTAATCAAAAAATAATTTCCACATAAAAATTGATGTGTATACAAGTCAATTATGTACATGCCAAATTCTAGTTCACATTACCACACTAAACACACCATTCAACATTAATAAAAATTAGCCCTATGTATGTGTCATAGAGAGTATTATGTACACAAATTAATGAAAATAACATATAATTTTGATTCACACTTCATGCAACACTAACATAAAATCAATCAAATATAAATCAATGATTAAATATCATTCAATCTTAGTACCATGAGGCACACCATACAAATTTAATTCTATAATGTGATGTAATCATAACATATGTAGTATAAAAAATTGTATACCTTTACAATTTCACACTATGTTTTGGCCCCCCTAAATTATTGAGCCTAATTAACCCCCTAAATTCCCTAAGATTACATATTTTGGAGCCAATTGACCCATCTTTCTATTGGTAGATGGTCAACGCTCCCCTCGGGATTCGTGACATGGAATAACTGCCTCTCGTGGATCCATTAACTCTGACAGTTGTATCAGGCATTAACAAGTCGATCTTTTGGTGCAATGACAATTGTGGGGCCAACAATTGGTATTAGAGCCAAAGGTGTAAGGTTTGAATCCCCTTGGGTAATGTTGAGGGGGAGTTTGTTGGCATATGGTCAGTACTCCCCTCGAGATTTGTGACATGGACTAATCGCCTCTCGTGGATCTGTTAACTCTGGCAGTTGTATCGAGCATTAATAGGTCGATCTTTTGGTGCAACGACAACTATGGGGCCAGCACTTTCAATAAAAACCAAGCATTGAATAAATGCATTCAATTCATATGTTGCCCCCAAAATTGAGTGTCTTGGAAATTCGGGCTAGGACCCATTTTCCCAAGGGTGAATGGGTCCCATTTCTTACCCAGGAACCATTTTTGGATATGGTTTTGGTGGCAATTTAACATTCAAATTTCAAATTTCAGATTTCAAATTTCAAATTTCAAATGTCGGTTTCTAGGATCAATTTTTTGAGAAATTGGATAAACACCTAAAAATACCTAGTTATTGAATCATTTTAAATCTAATAAGCTAGAGGTGAACTTCAAGAGCATTCAAGAGAAACTCAAGAGAAACATTATTAGAGTATTATTGCAAAAATTCAAGATCCAAGGATTATGTCAAAGTGTTTGTGAGTTCATATCATCATGTTGCCATTATTTTGTGAAGGATAACATCTTTATGTAGGTCTCCAAAGCATTGAAGCAAAGCAAGATCCAAATCCTTGAGGTGATGTGTATCACTTCAGTCCTTCAAGGCAACCATTAAGGGTGGTGAGTTGCAACATATTGTGTATTCAACAAAGTCTCAAAAGTACAAGAAAATATCAAGTCCTGAAATAGGGAAACTTTCCTAGGTTTTCAAGGATTATATGGTGACTAAAATGAATAGAAAAATAAATATACAAGGCATAAAAAATATTTGGAAAGGGAATAGGGCTTAGAAATCCTCTACCTATTAGTGGTTAAGAGGATTTACATTCTAGAATTTGTATGGGGATAAGGCCACCCCAACACAGTACCAGGTCGGCCCAAAACACTTAGGCAAAATTTGAGTTTTTAAGACCTATCAAACTAGGCCACCCTTGAATACCAGGCCACCCTAGTTTTCCCCAGGCCGCCCAACTATGAAAATGCGTATGTATGTTCATTTTAAGAACCAAATGAAGTGTTCCTAAATTTTATTAATAATTTTAAAAACATGATAAGAATGTACATTAGAAATCGTGTTTGGTGCCAACACCGAGACACACAAAATGACCAAACAATTATTTTATCTTACAAGTTACAATCATCTTCAAAGAGAAGTTCCAAATCAATGAATTACATTATAAATGAACGAAACACATATATATATGAATAAAGATTAAATTTATAATATTCTATGTTGTTCCTCGATCCACAAACCTTAAGTCCCCAATAGTGATTACCATGCCACCTAGCCTCGTGGAATCAAATGATCCACTCCAACCATGCTAGGAGATAGTCACATGGGCCACAAACATAACACTCATACCGAAAAATGGGGAGAAGGATTACACTCATTCAATACACAAAGTATATACTCCACATACACATCATAGAACAACCAATCATTTGGTCACATAATGAATCCAATACAATTAAGCACATTGTATCATCACAAATGGAATAACATAAACCACATTAGGAAAACTCACCAATGTCATATCATAAATCCACATTGAGCCAACTCACCAATGTCACATCATAAATCCACATTAGGAAAACTCACCAATGTCATACAAGGATCTTCCTTGGGAAAACTCACCAAGGGCATAACACAAGGGCTCAAGGAAGGAAATTATTGTCTTTCAAATGCTACTCAACTATAGTAGGTTTAACTATTAAAGAGAAAGAGAGGGAATGCCATCGCAAACACTCACGTGGAGCTCAACGTAGAACCAAGTATCCTCTCATATAGACTTGAGGGTACTTGATCTTACAAGATCCAAGCTCCTTGAGTTGGCATGTCTTCCTCGATCATCCTTAGCCTTTATGAGCACTCAAGGAATGAGAGGGTTATCCATTATATTGGTTAATTAGTTACCCATGTTTCATTAGTTTCCACTTATTAATCCAAACTCCCCACACTATGATTTCCTACACACCACTTTGGGCCAAGTTCACCTTGGGAGCTATTCCCAAACTCTCTCTAACACTTAGAACCTAAGCTCATCACACCCTCCAACGAGTGTGGTACAAAAACCAGTGCAAAAGTACAATCTTTCCAAAATCAATAACACTTTCCCACAATGCATAATTTCACCTTTCATGGAGCACCATCTTTTCAAAACATTCAAAAATAGTCATCACACCCTCCAACAAGTGTGGCATGATAATCAATGCAACACTCACATGTCATAAATTTATTTTCTCAAAAACTTGAAAACACAATCTTAAAATGTTCCTTAGGAAAATCTATAATGGAGACTCAATTTCTCCCAAAATAAATCATTCAATTTCACTTTCTAAATTTAAATTTTTAATTTAATTCTAAATGCCAAAAACTAGAAATTATGTGTAAACTCCATTAATGGAGCTTCAAATATTCCATTTTTCAAAAATTCAAACTATGAAAAAATGAAAAGCACCCTTTTGCTCAAAACATGCACAAAAACCATTTTATGACATAAAATTCAACTTTTGGGCATTTTGGAAAATTTTGGCATGGACACAAAATTGACATTTTTCAAAAATTTACAAAATAAATTCACAACTACTCTAATTCTGAATTTGAAAGAGCATTGGGAGTGTTTAATACTCCACAATTTACCTACAATCCATTTGAAAGTAAAAATAATGAACAAAGGAGTAATGAGGAACTTACCTCTAATTTTATAAAATAAACAATTGAAGAGTGCTCAGAGCACACCACATGAAAGCACAAATCCAATCAGGAGCACATTCCTATCCCAATTCATATTCCATTGCTTTGTATCTCACTCAAATCCACCCACAAATGTATTCCCAACTTAATTTTCAAAAATTTGGCAAGAGGTTTTTTTTTAGAGTGAAAATCCTCCAAATTCAGCAACTCCCTCAAATTCCAAGTCCTTTTTCCTTTAAATCATATTTTCTATTTTATTTATTTCTTTAAAATTGCCAAATTTAAATAAAACACTCACATTCAATCTTTCAAATACATTCAAACCCATACGATTAAATTGAGCACAAATGCAAATTCCCACCCAAGGGTTTTTCTGAAATTAATTAACTTAACTATATTTTCATTTTCCCATATTTTTCCCAATATACATAAGATATTTTGATGATCACTATAAAATCATTTAAATTCCTAGCATATCATTTATGATCAAAAAGGTAATTTAAACTATCATTTAAATATTCACTTTAATCTAATTTTATGATTTAAAATACGATTAAAGGGGACCCCCTTGGGGGTATCTCCAACAAACAAAAAAATACGATTAAATCATGCAATTTGAAACTTATTATTTATTTTGCAAAAAAAGCACAAAATTCAAAAATTATTCAAATTAAGCATGCACTAGCATTTCACAATCCATATGGATTTTGAAATAATTCCTAACTTGCATCCAGGTTCACATAGGGCCAAATATGACATATATCGTACTCAATTCAAGTACGACCAGAGAATGGATATGAAGGGGTCCAATATGACGTCTCCAAATTAACCACCGTTGGAGAAAAACTCAAACCTGTGTAACTGTTCCACAAAAAATTGCCAAGCCTTTGCGGTTTTTATCTTTGCGGAAGTGCCTTACTTTTCAAACGCTCACTACCCTCGGTGTGCTCCACATGGCATCTTTGTGAAGCTTTTTGCTTTTGTATCCCTTCGCTTTTTTTCGGTCTTCGACTGCATGCCACATGGTTTTCTCTGGCTGCTTTCCGAACTAGGCCCGCCTTGTACCTTCTTTCGCTCGGCGTGCTCCACATGGCTCCCTCTCAGAGCTTTTTGCTGGGTGTTTCTTCGACTTTCTATCGGCTCCGTCTGCACGACACGTGGCGGTTGTTATTGCATCGGTTACCTTGTAAATTTTGTTGCACCTTTTGTACTCGTCTACTGTCATGTTTCTTGTTGTGGCGTCGCATGTTCTTTCCTACTGCTACGTGGTTTTCTATTCCATGTTGTGGCTTCGCTGGCGTGCTCTTGGGCAATCGATGTTTGCTATGGCGGCTTGAGATATCTGGGTCGTCAGTCTCTGCTCGCGGTTTTCTTTCTCTTGGTGCATTTTCAGGTGGTGGACTGGCCTATAAGTACGGCCATGTTTCTCTTTATTTAGGTTTTTGATTAAGTTGTAAAAGACTCCCGATCACTGGGAAGAAAGCCTTTGTAATAGTTTTATTTAATTTGAAGACTCGAGACTATGCCAAATAAGTTCGGCCTTTCTATTTTTTCATGCATTCAATGAGACTATTGGTTTGTGCTACTATCTTCTTTATTTGTATGAATGCCTGTTATTTAGCTTATGTAATCCTTTATATCTCAATGAATACATATAATGTTTCTTCGACTCTTTTGTGTTAGCTAAGTTTATGCTAAGATTATGTTATACAAATTAGAGGGTATTCTTACGTTTTAAGTGCTTTTGAGAAAACTAACTTAATGAACAATTTAGTGGCTCGGGCCTTTGTATCTTGCATTGTGCTCTGGTGAATTTTGTCTAAGATTTTGACACATCACCTGTAGTGTAGATTTTATATTCTTGCTATCTTTCTAACCTTATACTTCCCCCACTAAACAAAGATCTGGCTTCGGTAAAACCCCGGAGGTCACTTAGCTAACGCATAATGTCCCCCAATAGCTAAGTTTCCCATGAGACTGCTGCTACATGCAAATTTCTGCAACAACAGTTCTTTTTCTAGCACGCCCGGTGGGACCACGAACTAGCACGTTCACCTAGTTTTATAAGTGTGTATGAGTCATCGACCTGTAACTAGGTCACAGACTGCAAGAGTCCTTGGCCAACTCGTACCACCCTTAGTTTATGCCAACACGAGAGGTAGCCAAGGTAGCCCTTCACCTCCTCCATCTCCTCCTTCTTCGTTGTCACCTACTCCGCCTGTACCCATGGTTGCTATGAATTATGTAGCCTAGGACTCCGATAGTCCTTTAGTTGAAACTGTTCCTCCTACAGTATGGGCTCCAATCTTTGCTTCTACTCTCAAAGCTATCCCTAAGTATTCTGGGGATGAGTCAAAGACACCAACAGAACATCTGCAAGATGTGGCAGATGTATGCCTGGTACATGGCATGTCTAATGATAATGTAGCTCTTAGGTTGTTGGTCGCCTCCTTCCGAGGAAAGGCGCTAAACTGGTACAGGACTCTTGGAGCTAGTACTATTGCAACTTGGGACCAGCTCGAAACTCCGTTTTATGAGTGTTTTTTGAATGCTAGCGATAGATTATCGTTGTACCATCAACTGGAAAATATAAAGTGAGCTCATCATGAAGCTATGCCTAATTTCAATGTGGGGTTCCATTCGACCTGGTAGAGAGTGCATGGTGGGAGTCGACCACCTCTAGATCTGGCGTTCATGTTCTACCTAAAGTCGATCAATGTCGATATCTCCATGATGTTACAATCTCTTGGTGGAGAGACTCTACCCAATGCTTATGCCTTGGCTGTCACTACGGAAAATAACCTGATTGTTGTTGGAAAGTTGGCACCAAGACCGATAATGCCATTGTTTCTGAAGTGCAATGCCACAAAAGCAGAAGTTCCTTCCACTAGTGCGCCTATGCCTCAACCCCAATCTATGTACGTGTATCCCGGAAGTGCTCTGAGTGCAGCTCCGACAGTAGCTCTTGTGTCTAATCCCTTGGCTACCGAGATGAACGAGATGAGAGAATAGATGTGATCCATGACTAATGAATTAACTACCATGAAGCGACAACAATATAGCTATCAAAAATCAGCATACTAGAATTACCAAGGTGGGAAAGCTCTGTACCAATCAAATCAGTGGTAGGATAGGTCACATGGGAATGCCTCAGCTCAGCCGAGTAACTAGATGGTTTTGGTGACCCTGTCGATGCAAACCGTTCATCCTAGTTCGAATAAAGAGTTAGTCGTAGGGAAGAATAATTTAGCCGAAGACGCCAATTCATGGTGTTTTCCCTGCAATGATGCACACATGCCAAGAAATTGTCCATGGGGAAATTTACAACAAAAGATTGCAGACCAACGTAGCCAAGGCAGCGCACTTGATCTTGGCAACCAATCATACGCCTCCCAACAGATGGACAATGTTGTCCTTGTCACTCAAATGCAAAGGATGTCCATCAAGCAAGATTCTGACATAGTTCCAGACCAAGCACTCTTTTCTTGGATGGAGGGAGAAGATTCGACATTTTCGAACAACATCCCTATGGATAAAGTGCCCCAGGTGTAATCTGACTACAACACGCATTCAAAGAGTAGATTCACCAGAGAGTTCACAGCCTTGCTTACCAATGTTTCATCTCAGCCGACGCCTAGCCTAGCGGTAGGCCTATTGCCAATCCCATCACAGTCTAAGGCGGCTATTCCTAGCTCTCTGAATCCACTTCCCCCGAAGGCGAAGTCTCCTACAATCACCCCTGATTGTTGCCAAACAGTCGGATGCTCCGGCCGCGAAGCCCATGTCTGCTGTGAAACCTAAAGAGTGAGAAAATGTGACTCATCAGTCGAGAGCACAGTTCAACATGGTGGAACAAATAAAAGAATCATTTTCCAACGCTTCTTTGTGGGACATCTTGGCTATTCCGGAGTAGAAAGTGCTACTGTAGAAGGCATTATCAAGAGAGGAAGATGCGAAGGTGCCTAGCCAGTCCAATGAAGAGAAAGCATCCAGGCCAGACTTGGATAAGGTGCTAACAATTCAACCAGAGGAGAAGCTCAAGTCTGGAAAATAAAGTAAGCCCAAACCTAAGCCTTTATTTCTAATACTTATTATTGGCGATAAGTTGTTACATAATTGTATGATCGACTCTGGTGCTAGCACCACCCCAAAGCAAGTAGCTGATGCTTTGGGTTTAAAATATGAGCCTCTGAACAAAGGATTCATGCAGCTAGATGGAAATAAGGTTAATACCGTCGAGGTAATCAGGGGATTGCCTATAACTTTGTTTGCCTACCCTAGTATTACTGTAAATCAGGATACCATACTCATTGATATTCCTCCTCTATTTCGGATTTGTTTGTCTCGAGAATTCACAACAAATGTTGGATGGAATCTAGCACTAGACTGGTCACACCTGATTTTAAGGACCAAACATGGAGTCAAGATGAAACTATTGTCGAAAACTTTTCATTCCAAACATGTTACTGATGAGGCCCTACTCAACTTTGAGGCAGCACATACTTCAATCACTCGAGAAGAGAGATTCAATGTGGAATTCCTGGAAGAAGAAGAGGCTACTAGCTCCTGAAAGGAAGATGAAGAAATTTTTTTGAAAGAGTTTATTGATACAGACCCTTTTGGGAATTACCGTGCAACTGGCCTCAGAACCTATGTTATACATGAAGAGGGGTAGATTATGCCCAAAGTTACTAAGGAACCTGGAGGTGAACAATCTTCATAATTATGGACTGTGTACTTCGATGGCGCAAGATGTAGAGTGGGAGTTTGATATCCCTGTTCGAGGAAAAGACCTTGAGGTCGTATTGCTTCTAGTTCACATTCTCAAGCAACGAAGAAGAATATGAAGGTCTGGTCCATGGTTTAATCCTTGTGGAACAAATGGGTGCAAAGCAAATAAGTGTGTTCGGAGATTCGGAGTTGGTGGTCAACCAAATCCGTGGAATTTCAGCTGCAAAAAATATCCATATGTGATCCTATCAACATAGATTCTGGGATCTTATTGACAATTTTGAGGCATTCAATATTCAAGCTATACCCAGGGACAAGAACTCTGAAGCCGACAAAATGGCGACTATCGAGGCTCAGTTTGAGCTGGCCTCCAAATTATTAAGAAATAAGCATGCGGTGAGGGTAATTGTAAGACCTATTGTTCCAAACAAAAATCAAGACTGGCAAGTGTTCGAAAGTGATGCTCATATTGCATCATTCCTCCAGTCATCTAGGGAATTCTCCGATCAGCTGCAACCAAAGATCTCCAAAGCTTATGGGGATCAAATTAACCAGCTGAAATCCAACAAGCTTTCGAGAGGCCTAGTCATTCTGGAGAGCTTGTTTGATTTCGAGGATGCGAAAAGAGACAAAAGGAAGCTCATGGATGACAAGGGTGATTACACTGATTTGCATATCGGGGAGGACAAAAATCTCAAGGTCAGGAAAGAAGTTTCTTAGAAGAATAAGGATAGACTAAGGCATTTCTGTGAAGAATATCCAAGTGTGGTAGCCTGGTCATACGATGATCTTAAAGGATATGATCTCGGGATCATCGAGCATACAATTGAATTATCGGAATGGGCGAAACTAGTTCGTTAAAGACAAAGACATTTGAACCCAAAGATAGAATCCCTCATGTCACAGGAGTTGAATAAATTGATCGCATCTCGAATAGTGTTTTCAATCAAACATAGCACTTGGGTATCAAACCCGGTACCTGTCCGAAAGAAGAATGGAGATATACGACTATGTGTAGACTTTCAAGACTTGAATAGGGCATCCTTAAAGGATCATTACCCCCTACCTTCAATGGAGTTAATTCTACAAACTGTAGTTGGCTCTGAAATGTTTTAAATGTTGGATGGTTTCTCGGGCTACAACTAGATTCGAGTAAAGGAAGAGGACCAACACAAAACAACGTTCACCACCAAGTGGGGAACCTATGCATATTCCAAGATGCCTTTTGGACTCTCGAATGTCGGAGCCACTTTTTAGAGAGCCATGGATATTTCTTTTAAGGATTTGATCCACAAAATTATACTCATCTATTTGGATGATCTGACAGTATTTTCAAAATCTATAGATGATCACTTTGATCATTTGGAGCTTGTCTTCCAGAAGTGCCAAGAATTCGGGATTTCTTTAAACCCGAAGAAATGTGTGCTTGGAGTTACCCAAGGTAAGCTATTGGGATATGTTGTCTCTAAGGAAGGTATTATCATTTATCCCGAAAGAGTTGATGTGATCTAAGACCCCTTGTTACCTGTCAACAAGAAGGGTGTGCAGTCTTTTTTGGGTAAGGTCAACTTCATTAACCGATTCATTGTAGATTTTGTAGGGACTGTTCGGCCTATTACCTTAATGCTAAAAAAGGACCATATTTTCAAATGGATGGTGGAGGCTATAAAACATTTCGAGCTTATAAAGGAAGCCATTTCTTTTGCTCCTGTGTTGGTGAACTCCGACCTATCAAAGGATTTTATTATGTACATTTTCGGTGGTGGTAGTAGCATTGCCACTGTGCTTATGAAAAAGGATGATGAAGATAAAAGGGAATCCCCTGTTGCCTTCTATTCACGAACCTTAAAAGAGTACAAAGTAAAGTACAACTTTGTAGAAAAGTAGGCCTTTGCAATTGTGAAAGGACTTAAAAAGTTTTGGCATTTGATATCATACAATAAGGTGATAGTTTGTGTACCCCATCCTAGTGTGCGAGAGTATATCATGGAGGGAGAAATCATAGAAAAGAGAAATAATTGGATCACCAAGATCCTAAAATATGATATTGAAGTCGGACCTGTCAAGACTATCAAAGGAAAGGGACTGTGTGAGTATCTCACTGAAAACAGTGAAACAGCGACAGAGTTTGAGGCTCTGAAACCTGTGTTATTGAACAAAGAAGGTTCTCAGGGTGATTGGCTTGAAGATAGAATAAACTTCATGCAGACGGGAAGGTATCCAATCAATCTACCTTCTTTTAAAAGGTGTTTCAATCGTTTACAAAATAGTAATTATGTTCTCTTGGAGGGTGTCATGTTTAAAAGAAATTTTAATGGCATTTTGCTAAGCTGTGTAAATGAGGAGCAGGCCAAGAAAATATTGGATCAATACCACAATAGCCCAATTGGAGGATATTTTTCTACAAGAACCACAACAATTAAAATTATATATTTTGGTTATTTTTGGCCAACACTTTTCAATGATGCATTTTTACTGATTAAATCTTGTAATGAATGTCAGTTTCATGTTGTAAAAAGAAAGAATGTTGCTATGCCATTAAGACCTATAGTAGTAGAGGAACATTTTTCTCAATGGGGTTTATATTTCATTGGGATGATTAATCCTTTCTCCTCAGTCGGACACAAATGGATATTGACAGTTACGGACTATTTCACTAAATGGGCAAAAGCAATGCCATTGAAAAATGTGAGACAAGTGGAGTTTTTTAATTTCTTGGAGGAGTTAGTGGCCAAATTTGGCCCACCCAAACAATCATATCCGATAATGCTAAAGCATTCCTCGGCTCAAAGATGAACTAGCTCGCATTAAAGTATGGGGTTTTCCTGAAAACCTCCTCTAACTACTATCCTTAGGGGAATGGCCTCACAGAGTACACAAAAAAAAACCTCATCAAGTTAATAAAGAAAATAGGTTGGGAACACCAAAAACAATGGCATAGGAACCTCCAGACGGTGTTGTGGGCAGACCGAATCACGCCTAAGCAAAAACTGAAGACATCTCCTTATGAGATGGTATACGGGAAGGAGGCATTGCTACCTATTGCCACAGAAATCCCTACCCTGCAGTTGCTTAAATCTTTGAAAATTGAACAAAACAGAGCAATGGAGGTAAGGTTTTCCGAGCTACTCGAGGTACAAGAAAAAAAGAGCATGCCCTTGAGGCGATGAACAGCTGCCAGTAGGTGGTAAAGAAATGGTTTGATAAAAAGGCATCGGATCAAGAGTTACAACACAGGGACTTAGTGCCCAAGTTCAATGAACACGGAGCAAAGCTCGGCCAAAATGAAAAATTCAACAACCTCTAGGAAGGGACTTTCAAAATTACCTAGTGTAAACAGTTCAACTCTTTTGAGTTGGAAGATAAAGAAGGTAACACCCTAAGTATTCCAGTTAATGGAATACATCTTTAAAAAAATCATTAATTTTGCCTGTGTGAAGGTTGTGTAAATTGTAAATATGTAATTATTTTTCTCACTTTAAAGTTTTGGACCTTCTAAGTGCTTTATGAATAACAACAAAGGTGCAAGAAATTGAAGAACATTGTAAATGAGCCAAGATTTTTGAAAAACAATAGTTTATATATATTGGCCGAAGATTTACATTATAAAAGGTAGAGGCCAGTGGCCTTATATCAATATTTATATATGTCCGCTATGAAGTGGAGCATGAAAGTGAAAAAGAAAAATTGGGGATCATTTTCATTCTCAAATTATCAATGGAAGGGACCAGCAATTGCAGCAACAGGCGGCGCGAGATCAGGGAACACCATTCTTTCAAAATCCTCATACCACTGGAGGTTTTGGAATGGTTCAATATAATGCACCCGCATGAGGAAGTAGCAGTCGGCGCGGACCTTGGCACGATGCTCCTCATGTGTCTCCAATTTGAAGTCGAAGAGGAAGGCCTTGGTTGGAACAGGTCCTCCATGCAGTTGCAGCAGACGAATGTTACGAACCGAAGGGATCCCACAATCAAATTGAGTTGTGCACATAATCTGTTCCAGACCTCTGAGGTAGCGTCGAGGGAAAGCCCGCTTCGTCAACTTTAAGATCTTGCACTTGGAAACGTTGATATCCAGCAGTGAGGCAACAAAGTGGGAGAAAATGCTACTATTTACCCGGTACTGTTCCTCATACTCTACGCAATCTTTGCCTAGAACCCACTTAATTGCCTTCACATACAGCAGGTTCTTCACACTTGTCATACGCTTTAGGCGCCTGCACCTAATTTTGCCTAAGAAGACAGCTTGAGTCTTCTTGCAGACTAACCTTATTGGTGTTTCCATGTTGTTTACTTTTTTGGCTAGAAAAAATCAAATTGCTAAGATAAGAAAAGCTTGCTAAGCTAGGAATGTTAGGAAACATTGTGATTTGCAATGTTGCCAAGGGTCTTATTTATAAACTGGCTAAAGTTTGCCAGCTAAGGTAGGCCATAATTATGACTGAGCCAAAGTGTGTCACCAAGCCTCATTTTCAGTGTTGCGGCGTGTGAGGTGATGGGAATATACAAGTACAATTGCAACTTGCTATGTTCAAGTTGTCGAATTCATTAGAAGTTGGTCAAATGCTAACACAACGAGCCACCGTCCCATCTGAATCAAGGAAAATCTTAAAGACAAGTTGTTGGGCGACGCGCCCAACTACGTTAAAAAAAATCAGTAAATGCATAAAGCTTGCAAGGGTGTTTTTGCAAGGTTGTCTTGGTTCGTTGTTCAAGAAAATCAGGTGCCACCTCACGTGAAATTTGTCTCTTAACTGTCGAGGGAAATTTGGTAGGTTGGCGATCTTTTCGCACGCATGAAAAGTTGGTGACGCATATGGCAACTAGGTATGAATAGATGGCACGTACCCTTCTCAATCATTTTTCATGAAAATAAAAAAGGGCAGGTTAGGCATGCATAACACATTTATTGCAAGGAATTATCTAAAGATAAAACAACTAAGGCATTTGCAAGAGAGAAATAATTCTTCATAAAGCTAAGTGACTTGCGAAATTTTGTGGAAAAGTTCTTGCGAATACAGAAAATGGCTGAGATTGTAGAGAACCCAACACAGACCCTGGCCCCAACAATTATTATCGAGCAAATGAGAAGAGTGCCCTGCATGTAGCTCTACGACCAGGAGTCTTATGCTACTCCAGGTATCCCCAAAAAGCCTTTATGGCCTTTCACCCATCAGGTGGACCAGAGAATACTAAACGCAATCCCTCACAGAGATCAGGCTTTGGTTACAGAGGATTGGGATAACGTCTTTGATCCTGAGCTATCCCAAAATCCTAAGAGCCTTAGGGAGGCCGCATGTGAGAAAATGAAGCATGTAGCAAACCCTTTCAACAAGCGCCTATGGTTCTATGGGCTTCCACAGTACATGGTTCCCTTGGTACACCCTTGCCCAGAAATAGTGGCAGCATGTGCGACACGCTTTGATGCAAACACTGGAGTGATAAGGGGCACTAATTTCAGGGTATTCGTTAGCCCTGAAACTATTCAAGAGATGTTGTGCATCCCACTCCCCTTAAACCAGGAGGTTGAGATTTTTGAAGTGAATGGAATGCAACAAAAGTGGGGAGGGCCCCAAAAGGCACAGCAATTTTACCGTTTCGAAATTAATCAACCGACAAGTAATTCAACACCGCCCAAGTTCCCTTTTGGGATGAAGGCTCTGAAAGGCGGGTCTTCTTTTGTCGCTTCTATGCTAGCGCTGGTATGTGGTCTTGATACAGACAAACACGTTTTTGAGTTTCAAATGTGCCTCATCTTTGTGTTGAAGAAGAATCATGAGGCTCCACTCCTGGATTTTGCAAGAGTTATTAGTGATGGGATTTGGCAAAAACTGTAGGAATTCCAGGTCAGTGCTAGCTTCAGGTATTCCTTTTTCCTAGCCTACTTGATATTACACCAGAATCCGGATTACTTTTCGATATTTATGTCTTTGGCAATTTTTTACGAAGGCGGCTTGAGAAAGCCAGTTTCGACATGGACTCCTATCATGTCAAAAACCTTTGATTACTATGCGTTTTTGGATTTATTTTTTGCCCCAACTCTGAGGACTTTGGATGGATTTGGCATCAATATGACTGCATGCATATCGCCCCGAAAGAAGTCCTGGTTGGGAAAGCTTGTACTGCCCTGTGATTGGTTCTTTGGTGTGGATTTCACCATACTTTGCATGCGAGGTTTCGCCCGGGAGCCCTTTTGGATCTCTCATTTTCCTTCGGACAGAGTGTTGGCCCTAGAAGCAATGAGGCAGCTATGTACTATTGATAATGATTATTGGGGAGGCAAACATTTAACCTCCTATTTTTTGTTGCCAATCATGTTTGGTTTTGTGTCGCTGATCAAGAAAAGGACTTCAAAAATTGATACTTTAGAGATTCTTCTTTCGAATTTGGGTCATCTTAGGTTGGTGTTGATAGAAGATACCTGGCATTACAACCCTGGAAATAATTCATTAGGGGTTGGCATCAAAACCCCACATTCGCCTCGGTTGTTCTAGGACCCTCGGAGAAATGTCGAGGAGGGTAATTTAAGTTTATATGTAGGCCTTGAATATTTGCCTACTAAGGATGATCAACCGTCGTGGCTGAAATTTTATTACATCATGGGTAAAGCCAACCCAAGATAGAAGATCAACCCATCCCTGTGCACCCAATTGACTAAGCTCAATTGGACGTCTGAGAAAATTCAAGATTTCTGGATATACCGACAAGAGACTCTAGCGGTCGACAAGCTTCATAACAAGGTGGCCCTTGATGAAATATTTGATGATATCTAGGAGTACGAGAATTCAGACATAGAAAGGTCTCTAAATCGTTCAACATCTGTGCAACATTATAGAAGGGCAGAGATTGTCACTGAGCCTGGGGAGGAAGTAACTCAAAATGCCCCCACTGTTGTTGAGAATCCAATGCATGAGAAGGATACTGGTAAACAACCTGCACAAGAGGAGGATTCGCACGCACAAACATCGAAGCCATCCACCTCCTCTAAATCAACAAGGAAGTGGGTAAGGACTACCAGTGGTCGGAGGTGGGTCATTGTTGACCTCGATGAAGTTTTGGAGGAAAAGTGGCAATGAACCGGAGAGCCTGATGGAGAAGAGGAGCAAACGACGGAGGAAGCGGTTGAAACGTATGCAACTCCTTACAAGCCTCAGGTAACATTTCCTCCCTCTTCTCTCTCTACCATTTCTCTGGTTTCTTGTTCGTCTACCCCTGCTTTTTCATCTGCACCAATTTTCTATGTCATCGGATATCCCGGGTAGTCCAATCTTACCCCTCCTGGTTTCCCACCTTCATCCTCTGCTTTCCACTCCTTACCCAGAACACAATTTGGTGTAAGTGTTGGGCTCATGAGCCAGAAATTTTTATCTCCAAGGCCCAGCCCTGCAATTGGCGCATCTCCAGTTTTCCCCTACACCGCATTATCATCCCCACCGAGTGGCCATTTCATTCCACCATTCTACCCGGCCATTATAACGAAACCTAACAAGACTTCTGATGCATTCAGTACGTTGTCTTTCTCGTTGGTCGTCCCACAGGAGTTCCCTTTTGCTGGTGGCCTGGGCATCCCTACCCAGGAATATTTTTCACAGGTAGATGCAAACAAGAGCACCCGAGCCAACCATATCAATAAAATAATACAAAAGGATGCAACTAAGCAGGCGGAGCCCCTCTTGCAAACTGTATTCAATGAAAGTCAAAATTCTTTAATGTTCGCAAAAATCACTCCCAATGTGATTAAACCGGTAGGAGAGATTCCACTGAGCGATTACTCTGTAAATGCTATCCGGCTAGACTTGCAGCAAGCCCACTCGCGAGATAAGGTTGAGCTAATGGAGGAGACCCAGAAAATCATGACCACTGATTACCTCAAGCTTAACCGCTAGGCGAAGAAAAAAGATGATCAAATAGTGGAGCTCAAGGGCAAGGTTGACATCTGGGTAAACAAGTTTAAAGCCCAGGAGAACGAAATAAAGTGCCTGGAGAAGGAGAAGAGTGCCTTCGAAATTCAGATCAAAGAGTTGCAAGATATGAGCACGAAGATCATTCCAACTCTCCAACAGGAATTTGAACAGAGCTGAGCAAATGAAGAAAAACTCTGCGCTGCATCTGACCAGCTAAGCGAAGGAATGAAGGAGCTCCGAAAGAGCACGGATGTTGAAATTAATGAAATGAATGCCACTTTGGAGTTGGAAACTCAAAAATAAAAGCAGGTTGAATTGGCCCTGGAAGAAAAGGACAAAGAGGTTTTTGCTCTAAAGGAACAGGTGTCCACATTGGATAGAGGTTTGTCAGAGCTGAAGGCGATTTTGAGTAGTAGAGAAGTGGAATTGGCTACCCTAAAGACCCAACCTCTTGCACCCCAGATGAGCTCATTGGAGATTGCCAAGGAGTTGTATGCATTATGTTGGGACAAGGTGAAGGCATTGTGCCTTACTCTTCAGCCCACTCTAAAATTTATGGCGCAAGCGCCTAGCCTTTGTGGGACGTTAGGTGAAACAATACAATAGATTCAGGAGGTAACTTCTGACAAAGTTATAGAGGCTACGATTTGATTAAGCAAGTTATATATACCTTTCGATGAATCTTTAAGCGGTGTGGGATCAAGGACCGAACAACGGTAGCCATGGGCATAAGTATCCTCATTTCTATGCTCGAGGTTGTTCAACAGGTAGCAAAATGCAAGGCTCGGCTAAATCAGGTTACCAGTGACATGCAGGCGAATTTTCTCACTTAACTCACAGAGGCCTTCCTTCTCCCTTCATTGCGGATCAAGTGGTAGTGGGTGTGGAAAAATTTTTTGCTATGACCGAGGAGAAGAAGCAGGACCTTTATGTCTTCCAATATTTTGATCAATCTCCTACTGTCGAGAAAATTGAGGGGATCGTGCATCAGCTGGCGCAACTCTTCTTCCAATTGGAATTTGAAACAAAAGTATCTGGTGGACTGCCTTTCAAAGCAATTATCGATCTTAGGTTGGCTCATGAGAATCTGCGGGCTCTCTTTGCACCATCGAACGAAGTCTAGACCAGTCTGCAGGCTGCCCTCTCAAGGTTGTGAGCAGTTTTGAGATGCTGAGCCAAAGTTTCTAGGGTTCTTCATTCCACCAGCGAAATGCCCCTGTGAATTGCCAAATTGTTCCACAAAAAACTGCCAAGCCTTTACGGTTTTTATCTTTGCGGTTGTGCCTTACTTTTCAAACGCTCACTGCCCTCAGCATGCTCCACGTGGCTTCTTCGTGAAGCTTTCTTCTTTTGTATCCCTTCGCTTTTCACCGGTCTCCGACTGCGTGGCACGTGGTTTTCTCTAGCTGCTTTTCGAACTAGGCCTGCCTCGAACCTTCTTTCACTCGGTATGCTCCACATGGCTCCCTCTCGGAGCTTTTCGCTGGGAATTTCTTCAACTTTCTGCCAGGCTCTATCTACGCGACACGTGGCGGTTGTTGCTGCGTCGGTTACCTTGGAAATGTTGTTGCACCTTTTGTACTCGCTTGCTACCATGTTTCTTGTTGTGGCACCGCATGTTCTTTCCTGCTGTTGCATGGTTTTTCGTTCCATGTCGTGGCTTCGTTGGCATGCTCCTGGGCGATCGATGTTTGCTATGGCGGCTTGAGATATTTGGGTCGTCGGTCTTTGCTCGCGGTTTTCTTTCTCTTGGTGTGTTTTCAAGTGGTGGGTTGGCCTATAAGTACGGCCATGTTTCTCTTTATTTAGGTTGTTGATTAAGTTGCAAAAGACTCTCGAGCACTTGGAAGAAAGCCTTTGTAATAGTTTTATTTAATTTGAAGACTCGAGACTGTGCTAAATAAGTTTGGCCTTTCTATTTTTTCATGCATTTAATGAGACTATTGGTCTATGCTGCTATCTTCTTTATTTGCATGAATGCCTGTTCTTCAGCTTCTGTAATCCTTTATAGATCAATGAATACATATCATGTTTCTTCGACTCTTCTATGTTAGCTAAGGTTATGCTAAGATTATGTAATGCAAATTAGAGGGTATTCTTACGTTTTAAGTGCTTTTGAGAAAACTAACTTGATGAACAACAATTTAGTGGTTTGGGCCTTTGCATCCTGCACTGTGCTCTGGTGAATTTTGTCTAATATTTCGGCGCATCACATGTAGTCTAGATTCTATATTCTTGCTATCTTTCTAACCTTATATTTCTCCCACTAAATGAAGAGGCGGCTTCGGTAAAACCCCAGAGGTCACTTAGCTAGCGCATAATGTCCCCCAATAGCTACGTTTCCCATGAGACTACTGCTACTTGCAAATTTTTGCGTCAATAGTAACCAAGTGGAGAAATAACCCTGTACCTATAACCATTCAATGCACATTAATGGTACCTACTCAATGTATATATAGCTAAAGCACAACACAATCATCCCAACGATATGCAATAACATAAACATAAATAACATCCAAATATAGATTATTAAATAAATTATTCCTTCTGAACATCAGTAGTCATGATTACATTTAATCATAGCATAAATAATACATTTCACTTAATTGAAGCAAACCGAAATATCCAAGCATATAAACATAAAAAATGCCTACAATATACATGTTGAGGAATCTCATCTCAAACATGCGATGGTTCATACACACTAATCAAAATGATAAAATCATCATCACATCGATCACAAGGAAAAATTGAAGCTAAAGGATCGATCTCACATTAACAAGAAGCAAACATGAGGGGCACTACAACATCCCTCACTATTGTGACTCACACATCAAACTTTTTCTATAAACTACTCACGAACTACTGAGAATATCTTCAAACCATTTTTGGGTTATGTTCCCCTCTTCACCAACTTTCCAAAATAGTTTGATTTTTAAATTCCATTAAGAAATGACAAATTTATCATAGTTTTACTATAACTACAATCAACAACTTCAAAAATGCCTCAACAAATCTCCATTATTCGCAACCACAAGAAAGATAATCATTCTAGTACCATGTTAAAATGGTGAGCATGCACAAAGATTAAACCATTTTTGCACATTAAAAAGTAAAACTATATATTATTGAATTCACTAAGACAATTTTGCATTAAATTATTTTGGCTTATAAAGAGTTGCATTTCTTGTATCAACTACCAAAACTTACAGTCCAAAAAATCCTAAGAAACTAACTATAACTTATTTATTACAAACTATTACCTAACAACTATTTATAAATTAGCATTTTCATTCTAATTTATTTATTTAATATTCTAATATAATTTGGTATAATTTTTCCACATTCTCCTCTTCTTGATGATGGATTGTTGGGTGTGATCTGAAACATTGAGCAAAAAAAAATACACAATTTAAACCAAAATTGTGCACTATTCTAATTATAATATATACTAATGCTTCATTTCAATTAGGAAAATAGTTTAAAATAGAAATTAATTTAGCATTATTATCCCCTTTTCATCTCTTGCTTGATTACTAGAAATTCTATGAAAAACGGAAAGAAAAAATTACTTTTGTTGATTGATTCCCCTTTACAAAAGAAAATATTTCAATATGATTTTGCACAATTGAAAGGAAAAGGAAGCAAGAGATTTATTCATTTTAATCTTTAGATTAAATTCAATTAATTGTGTTCACTATAAGTAAGGAAAAGTACAAAAGGTTTTTTTATTATAGATTCAACAAATGTGATTAAACCCAACTTTAAGTAGACCAAGATCTCCCGCTCCTTTGAGTTTGAATTTTTTGTGTGCATGGTGGACTCTGTCCTGGGGGTATCCAATGGTCCCCCTTTGCCCCCTCCTGACCTGTGCTCCCCTCTTTTGGGCCTGTGTCTGACGGGTACCACCCCCGCAGGGTCAGTGTTTTCACCATCGGGCTTTTCGAAGACTTTGGCGTCTTCAGGCGTATCTTCTGTGTCGGCAGTGAAGATCCCTCTGGTTGTCGGTTGGAAGGATGTGCTTTCTAATGGGAAACAAGTCTACTCCTTGTTTTCATCTTCACCTGAGATTGTATTGACCTCTGGTACTGTGTTTGACATTCTTGATTCGATTAGTGACGGGATCCTCTCCTCCATGGAGAATGTTGTAGTGGGAAGATTTCTCTCTTCTTGTCCAATGGTGGATATGGTTTGGAAATGGGTTGTGGCGAAGTGGCACCTTAAGGGTAGTGTGGATATTCACGCGATGGCTGGTGGTCATTTCCTATTTAGATTCACTACAGCGGAGGACTTGGTGGCTACTCTATCATCGGGTCTGTGGGTTTTTGGGAAGCACAATCTGGCTTTGTGCAAATGGAAACCTGGTTTTGACCTTGCTACTGATCTAAATAAGTTGGCTCCTATTTGGGTAAGGTTGTCAGGCTCGCCTTTGGAGTTTTGGGATGAAGCCATCTTCAAAGCTATTGGGGATTCGCTGGGTCAATTTGTTACCACGGATGCTATCACAAAATCGGAATCAAGGTTAATCTTTGCGAGATTCTATGTCAATATTTGTGTTGATAAAATTCTACCAAACTCAGTCAAGTTGTGTTCTAAGTTGGGAAGTTGGACTCAACCTGTGTGTTACGAAAACGTTGTGGTATACTTTCAAAAGTGTGCCAAAGCAGGGCATCTTATCTCCGATTGCAAATCTACTATCAGTCGGGAGTTTAAGGACAATGTGATAAATCCTACTACTCTATCTGAGAATATTTTGAGGCCGTCGTGTGACTCTGGGTTGGTTCCCCCAAGTGTTGATCAATCACCTGAGAATCCTCCTCACCCACCCTCCCTTGTTGGTCCACCTCCTGAATTAACTGACCCTAGTGACTCATTAGTGTTGGCTACTAAACCCATGTCTTTGTCTCGGGACCCTGGCTCTTCAGCTGTTGTTCCCTTGTTTGTGGGGGTCTTTGGTGGGTTTCCTGTTCTTGGTGCTTCGACTATTGATCCTCTACTTTTGGTTGCCGCTTCGAGGACTTGTGGGGCTTTAATCAAGAATGGTGAAATTTGGGAAGAAGAGAGCTCTGGTATGATTGACGAGTACTAAAATTTAGGGGAGTTTAAAGCTTGAGAAAGCTGAGGATGAAGGGATATGGACTACGCTCAAGAAGAAAGGAAGGAAGAAGAAGGCAGATGTAGGAGGGGAATCTAAGCTAGGGAGACCTTCTCAGAGATATACTAGAACGAGAGAAATGACAAATGAGATTGCCCTGGGAAAGCAGAGGACATTGGATGTGTCCTCAAAAAAAGGTCAGAAATGAGGATTATGTCATGGAATGTTCGTGGGCTTAATAGCTCACACAAACAACATGCCCTAAAGGACTATATAGTGGAACATAAGATTGATGTTTTCCTTCTTCAAGAAACCAAAATGTTGATGGTTAATTTTGATAAAATTGCTAACTTTTTTTGGCCTAATGCTTCCTATGTCTATAGTGATGCCGAGGGAGCTTCGGGGGTTTTGGTTGTGCTTTGGAACCCATCTTGTCTGTAGGGTTCTGAAATATTTCATTGTAAAAATAGTGTAAGGGTTTTGTTCTCTTATCTTGGAGAAGCTTGTTCTATAGTTAATATATATGCTCCTAATCAGAGGAACTCGACGAGTATTTTGCGGAATAACGTGGTGGCTAAGATTAATCTAAATAAGGGAGGTCATTGGTTTGTTGCTGGAGATTTTAACTCTCCCCTGTTTCCATCTGAGAAAAGTGGTGGCCTTCTGGATTACGCTAACAGCATGTCGGATCTGGCTAATTTTTTGAATTCTTCGAGTTTAGTTGATATTGAGCTCCTAGGCTAGAATTACACTTGGTCTAATAGACGAGCTAGTGGTGACTTGATTCAGGTTTGGCTTGATCGCTTCCTCTGCTCTCCTCATTGGATTAATGTCTTAAAAGCCAACCTAATAACCTTGCCCAGGACGATCTTTGACCATAATCCTCTTCTTCTGACCACTAATATTCATCCTCTTGTTGGTCCCTATCCTTTTCGCTTTGAAATAATGTGGAACACCCATCCCGATTTCAAAAAAAAAATTGCTGAATGGTGGAATATTCTTGTCCAAGGATCCCTTATATTTAGGATCTTCTTTAAACTTAAACATATTAAACTGATGGTAAAAGGATGGAACAAGAATGTGTTTGGGGATGTTTTTCAAAGGAAAAAACTGCTTGAAGGAAATTTGAGGTCCTTACAGAAAAATATAGATGAGGGTGATGACAGTCAGCGGACTCACATCCAGAAATGGGAAGCTAGACTGGAATGGGAATGAGTCCTAAAAAATGAGGTCTTCTGGAAAAAAAAATCTAGGGTCCAATGGCTGAAAGAAGGAGATAGGAACACCTCCTTTTTTCATGTTTCTGCCATCAAGCATAGGAAAAGGAATCAAATTGACAAATTGACAAATTCCACAAGGGAGGTGATTTCAAATCAAGCTCAAATTGGGATCTGTGTGGTTAACTATTTCCAGGAGGCTTTTTCAGCCCCTGTTGAGACGCCCAACTAGGCTTTGGACTATGCGATTCTCCAACATCTCCCTGCCTCCATCTCTCAGGAAGATAATCTCGGAATCCTTAGGACTGTTTCCATGGAAGTAGTTCGTCTAACTACCTTTAGCATGGGGGCTTTCAAAGCCCCAGGGCCTCATGGTTTTCCTCCTACTTTTTTTCAAATTTTTTGGGATACTGTGGGCGGGGACCTTATGCTTGCGGCCAGGGACTTCTTCAAATCTGGAAGGATCCTCAAACAATTGAACCATAATTTCATTGCTCTTATCCCCAAGATTAGTGAGCCTCTTTCTATGATTGAATTCCGACCTATTAGTCTTTGTAACACCTTTTATAAGATCCTTTCTAATATCCTTGTTAACCGCATCAAACCTCTCCTGCAAAAAATCATTAGTCACACTCAAAAGGGGTTTGTCCCTGGGCAACATATTCTTGATGCCACTTTGACAACCCATGAACTGCTCCACTCAATGGATAGATGTAACAATGCGGGGATGGATCTCAAGTTTGACATTTCCAAAGCTTATGATAAAGTGTTGTGGGACTTCATCCCGAAGGTCTTGACTAAGTTTGGCTTTAACAGTTCAGTCATCAAACTCATTATGGAATGTGTTAGTATTGTTAAGTTCTCGGTTATGATTAATAGATCCCCATGTGGGTTCTTCTCTGCTGGTAGAGGGCTCATACAAGGAGACCCTCTGTCCCCCTATCTTTTCATTATGATTGTTGATGTGCTCAGTAGGAATTTCACGGGTCTGCTGTCAGAGGGCTCCATTATGGGTGTTAGAGCGGCTTCCTCTCTAAATCTGATTGTTGTGCAACAATTTTTGGATGACACCTTTCTATTTGGGAAGGCCTCTGTGGTGGAAGCCAGGAAATGGAAAGCTTGTCTTAAAAACTATGTCTCTTGCTCTGGTCAAAGCATCAATTACAATAAAAGAAAGATTTATTTCTTTAATTGCATGCCTAATTTGAAAAATAGGGTGACTGTGATTATGGGATGTGTTGGTGATTCTCTCCCGTTGATGTATCTTGGGCTCCCCCTCACGGTTAAGGAGGTACCCACAGAGTTCTGGAATTCAGTTCTGAAAAGGATTCAAGGAAAGTTGGTTGGGTGGAAGGGCTCTTTGCTAAGCCATGCTGGAAAATTCCAACTACTCACTACGGCTATCCAAGGTATCCCCACTTACTTTCTATCCATTTTTAAGATTCCTGCATACATTGTTGATAAATTTGAAATAATTCAAAGGAATTTCCTATGGTCTGGTACTGAGGAAAAAAATAAACTCGCTTTGGTGAAATGGGAAAGGGTATGCCAGGCTAAAAATTGTGGTGGGATTGGAATTAGGAAGATTGTCAACTCTAATAGGGCTCTGATGGCCAAGGTTGGTTGGGACCAGTTAAGGAACACTAAGGACTGGTGTAAAATTTTGAATGCCAAATATCTCCAGAACAATCCCTTGATTGATTATCTTTCAGAACCTCACCCCCAGGGCTCTATTGTCTGGAGGAGCATCTATAGCATACAAGGCCTGCTAAAGAAAGGGATTAAATGGGAAATGGGAAATGGGAATAAAATCGGGTCTTGGGAAGATACTTGGCTAATTGACTCCTCTCTGGCTTGCTCTGGCTTTGGGGCGGTGATGGGAGCGGCTCAGAGATTCTTTGGCATACATATCAGTGACTATGTTTTTGAACCTCCTGAAGCTAGGATTTGGAAGGATCTTACCCTTTGTTTCCCCCATTCTCATGACCTTTGTTGTCTTGCTCGATCCCTTCAAGTGATTATCTCCAGCACTAGGTTTCCTTCCTATGATAGAGAGGATGAGTTTTTTTGGACTTTAGATAAACATGGGGATCTCTTTGTGCGGGCAGCTTACAAACTGTTGACTAACGAAATTTATGTTGTGGAACCTTGGAAGAAGGTTTGGAATCGTCACATGATCTCTAAAATTAATTTTTTCTGGTGGACGGCCTGTCATAATAGGATTCTAACCTAGGACAATCTGAGGATTTGGGGTTTTTGTTTTTCCCATAGATGTTTCCTTTGCAAAAAAGGGGAGGAAACTGTCAGTCACCTTTTATTACACTGCCTGTATGCTCCTGAAATTTGGGAGTTGGCTTTTGAGAAAATTGATGTCCCTTGGGTTATGAGCAAGGACCTTTATCGTTTATTTTGGGTTGGTATGGCCCATTTTTCCACCCTCTTCCTAGTGAAATGTGGAAGCAGGTCCCCCCTGTCTTAGGTTGGTGTTTATGGAAGGAGAGGAATAATAGGGTTTTCAAGAATATTGAGAGGAGCCCCAAGGAGGTGTTTGGCATTAGAGTTAGGCTCATTGAGGAGAATATCTCTCTCTTTAATGGGAAACTCCCAGAGATGGGGCCGATGGATTACAAAATAAAAATGGCTAAGGAATGGCACCAGGATTTAAAGGCTAACTCTTTTGATAATTCGAAACTTCTAAATGGGAACCTCCGGATAGAGGATGGTTTAAACTTAATTTTTATGGGGCTGCTAAGGGCAAGCCAAGTAGGTCAAGTATTGGTGGAGTTATCAGAGATTCTATGGGAGCTCTGGTGGCGGGATTCGCTAGAGGTACTGGGTTTCAATCGGCTTTAGTGGCGAAGGCTCGTGCGCTGCTAATGGGCATCAAAATCGTTGTTTCTCTGGGGATTGCTTATCTCCATATTGAAGGATACTCCAAGTCGGTTACGGATGTTGTGAATAAAGACAGATTAATTGGTTGAATACAAAGGACATTTTGTTGAATGTTAGCTTCCTTTTATCCAAATTTAGGGATAAAAAGGTGACTCATATCTTTAGAGAAGGAAACCATGTGGTGGATGCCTTGGCTAATCTTGGCTTGGGCTGGGATTCAGCTAAATGTTGGAGAAAAAAAGAAAGGCTTCCGCCAAATATTCAAGCATTAATCGCGCGGGAACAAGGCTACCATGATTTGCAATGATTTTTAATCTTTGGATGACGGGAGCTGAATGGGGGGCCCGCTGGATTTTTTTGGGGATCTGGTGGATGAGTGTCAATATTGAAATGAAGTACAGGTGGAGTTTTCCTAGAAAATATCTCCGTGTGTGGGGCACGGAAAGGAGGATCCACGTGTTTGTCCTTTGGACATGGTGGATGGGGTCGGGTTCTAAGGTTACGGTGAGGTGGCGGGGTTGGGACTTAAAAGATGGTTACAAGTATAATTGCGGCGGCTTGATGATGGATAGGTGGAAGGACGTGACTTCATTATGTTTGTGGAGCCATACTGTGCGATCTATTCCCTTGGGGATTGTTGGATTTCTTGTTTTATCTCCTCCTTGCATCTGGGGGTGTGAATGTATTTATAATGATTTGACTATTCATGATGGGAGATGACCTCCTTCTAGGGGCTTTGGTCCAGTTAGTTTAGCGTGGGACTCTTTTGGCTCAATTTGGATGGTTGCTAATTTTAGTTATTTAGCCTTTTCGCATGGTTTTTTGTGCATTCCCTACATGTCCACCAATTCTTGCCTTCTTGGCCGTAATCATAAATTCATTAAATTTTGTGTCAAATCACCCTGTGGTTATTTTCCCCTCCACGCGTACGACCTGTATGCGGGTTTTATTATCCTCTGTTGTATTCCTTGCCTTAACTATCACATTGTGATTATTATTCACAGCTACTGCAATTGGTATTTTTTGCAAATTTTTGAGTTTTTTGTGCAGGTTGGTAGTATGGGTGGTGAGCGGGTTAGGACTGAACTTGACAACTACAAGGAGTTTCAGAACAACCCTTTGGTCTGGCACATTTGTGTGGAGGGTGGCATTGTCCCGCTTATGGAGTGCTTGGTTAGCCATGATCTTATCTTATCGGGTTAGTTTCCCAATTCGTGGAAGGACAGACGGGTCTCCATTGGTGGTATATCGTTCAAAATCAGTGAGGAAGTTATATCGCAAGCTACGAGTTTGTTGTGTTCTGGGAAAAAATACCCCAAACACACCAAGAAACCGGACCATGAAAACTTAAAGCCTTTTTCAGAGGTGAGGAGGCCCCGATGTAGAACCAGGTGGGGTTTGAGAGGGATGCGCTCTCGAAGCCCTAGGACCAGGTGTGCATGGCGTTGATGAAGTATGTTACATTGGAAGGTAGATTTAAAACCTGTTTCTTTTACCATTTCCCTCTGTTAAATCACCTTAGACATAATATGTTGCTCAATTTCCCATTTTTTCTTTTAATGGACCTTGAAAGCTTTGTCGACAAGTGCAAAGAGTCAGCCAGTCGTAACCCCTGTGATCTCCCGTCGCTCCCGCTCCATCAGGGGCTTATCTTGAGACTATAACACTTTCATCTTGCCCTTTGTCCACCTAAATCCATCACGGCGGTCCGCATTGAGAACATTGAACCCCTTTCAACTATGCATATTTCCTTGGCCGAGTCTAAGAGCCCTCCTCAGAAGTCCAATTTGGGCATTGTGGGGAATCTTAAAGCCAAAATTTCCACCAAAAAACTTAAGGGTGGGTTGGGCAAGGCCCATGCCAGCACGATGGAAGGAATCTGTGAACTAAAAGCCACTCAGGCTGACTCAGCCTACAAGGCCACTTCAACTAAAAAAGGTAAGGAGAAATGCATGCTGGCCCCGACTGCTAAGGATGGCAAGGGCAAGAATGTTGTTAGGAAAGATTCCATAGGGGATACGGTTGTGGGGACCACATAGATGACTAGAGGGGAAAATGCCAGGAGGAGATCTGGGACCAAGAACAGCAAGAAGAGGCTAATTATTGAAGACTCTGAGGAAGAGTAGTCTGACAGCAAAGGTTACAAGGAAGAATAATCTGAAGATGAGGAGGAAGAAAATGTGGAGAGGCCCTAGTTTACTCTGGTGGACAACAAGCTTCCTAGTGATGGCTTTGCCTCTCACTCTCTGTATCCCCTGGTGGGTGAGCCTTGAGAGGTTCAGGGGACTATGGACGTTGGGGTGGAATCGTGTGACGTGATAAAGAGAATGGACACTCTTGACAAAAGGTTTCGGGAGTTAACCTGCTTCACCATGAAGTTGGATCACTTTGTCACAAGCACCCTGTCTAATGCTATAAAGGAGGAGCTGGAGGGGAACAACAACCAGGAGAACAAAGAATGGGTGGGTGATGAGGTGGTGGACCTCCTGATTAAAAATTGGGACAACGTCAGTTAGCTGCTCCCTGTGCCTGTTTGTTGGTTGTTGCTTTGTGGTTGTTGTGTTGCCTTTGGGTTGTTTCTATGTTTTTTTTCCTTTATGTTTGTTGTTTAGTCTTGTTCCTTTTTGGCCCTAGTGGCTCGTTGTGAAGGGTACAACACTCTAAAAATGTTGCTTAACTTTTCAAAAATCAAATGTGCATTAATTGGCTTTTATTTGATTAATAAATTTATTCAAACTAAAATCTTTCAATCCTTTACTTTGGATTAACTTATTATTCAAAATATTGTTAGTTGGATAGATTAATTATTTTAAGTCAAATAAAAATATCAAACCCTAAAAATAAATTAAACTAGTTTCTTTTAGCTTGCATTTAAAGACCACAAAAATATACAAAAGGAATCAAAATACACTAAAACATCAAAACTACAAAACAAAATATATTCAAATATCATTGCAAACTCTCACAAGAAATTAATGTTTTGCATTCAAATAGTCAAATAATTAATCTCAAATTGATCAACTCATTTGCAAGTGATCAAAACTTTGCTATAATCTTAGACAATTAATGAATTCAAATGATTAACACATCCAAACATACAAAACCATAAGTAAAACATTGAATTAAATTAACAAAGAGGAACTTGAATTTTTTGTGTCAACTTAGTAGGTCACATTTGTATTTTTACACTTATATGACCTAAATTGAGACTAGACTTACAAAAGAAAATATTAGAGGAGTTAAGGCAAATCCAACCTCTTCCCACTACTATTGTTCAAGAACAAATGATCATCCTTGAAGACATCTAATGAGAGAACATGCACTTGGAAGTGATCCAAATTACAAACCGTGTTGAGGTCTTAGGTTGTGCAATTGCACATTTAGAGGCTTGCACAACTTAAAGCAAAATTAATATTAAATCTAGAGGAAAAAACACACTAGTAAGACATTAATCCCATCATCCACTTATTCCTTTCACTTGAACAGGGTACTCCACTGACTCACCACCTCTTGATCAACTCTTGCTATGTGAGCAATGGTGACTTGCCTAATCATCTAATCAAATAGAATGATCATGTATGAGTTGATTATATTATACGATGCCACTTGCAATTCAAGATTCTCAAGACGGGTGGTGGGCTCTTGATTCTCCTTCTCGCAAACTCTCTCAATAGTTGTTCCTCCCTAGATTGATCTACCTCCTTTTGCTAATGTAGATGCATGTGCCTAGCTAGATGGTAGCTTGTTGATTATTTTTTAAAAAATTAACTTATATTTAAATGATGGGTTGTAAATACTAACTAAATATATAATTGTAAATCTTCTTATATATATTAAAGACAAAATTTTCACAATCCATAATGTTAGCTTTTTTTTTGGATTAGACCATGGGATCTTTTTTCTTCATCAACATTTTAGATCACATTCTATAATCCATCATCTAGATGAGATAGGAAGAAAAAACAAATGAAAAGTGTTTTCAATAAATTTAAAACAAAAATATCCACAAAATTAAAGTCAATTTAATAAGAGTTGTACTCACAAAATATACACTAAAAAATTAATTTCTAAAGAAGTAAAGGTTAGAAATATAACTTATAATGGGAGAATAAAGATAATCTAAATTTTTATTTTTTTTTAAATCAAATTCTTTGATCATTCTTTTCATTATGTTGACTCAACCATTAAAATGCACCAATGTCAATTGTCGACACATTAGCTATCTAACTTTCACAATGCATAGGATACATGTTGAACATGCTAGATAAATAGATAAAGATTTTAATAATGTTACACTCCAAAATAGTCTATGGTACCCTACATTAATTAAAAATAAAATAAAATGCTAAAAAAATGTAGAAACAAAGTTCTAAATTAAATCTTATTTTTTTCAACATTTGAAATTTTATTTTCTTATTAATCCTTATTCAAATTACTAAAAGTACATATTCTTTCTTTCCAAACCTTCCATCTACTTTTTTGGGATCTAAATTAATTTAAACCGAACATTAATTAAACTCTAAACATCTTTATTTATATATATATATATATATTATTTTTATCATAATATGTTTTTTCCAAACAAATTAACTTGATAAGTACGAGGTATTTTGTGTTGATGTTCAAATAGCGTCGGGTTGCTACTTCCAGTGCTCTACAAAGGCAATTCAAATTATAGCCTTAACAACTATTTGAATTGCAAGATTATATTTTTGAAGGCTCAATATAATGAAGTGATGTGACATCTCTAAAAGGCCGACATCATGCGAATTCATTAAGAGATAATTAATATTTTTCATTAAGTGAGGCCGACCTCATTTATGAAGGGATGCAATTATTTAGAGTTATATCTCTTAGTTGGAGGCCGACATGAAGTATCAAGGGATGCGTCTCTCCCTTCCCACTTGTATAAAGATTCGATGGAGTTTCATTGTTATCACCGATTGATCAAGCAAGTTCGCATTATGTAGAGGAGTTTGATCTGAGCAGCAAATCATCATTTGTATCAGTATGTCGATCTATGAATTATCATATTCATTTTGTATTTGCATCTAGGAGAGGTGCTAATTATTCATTGTATCAAATTCGGCATTGTATAGTGCGTAAGTTGTAAGCAGAATTTTGCTCTTAATAATTCAATATATAAGAGATATATTGGTTGGGTTTTTCTCCCTCGGGTTGGAGGGTTTTCCTAGGGTATCTTGTGGTGTTCATTGTCTCATGTGTTGCATTTTATGATTCCCTTCATGTATGATCATTAAAATCAACATGATATCAGAGCAGGTTCAAGAGTTATGATCATATTTGTTTAAGTCAAAATTAGAGATATTGGAATTATGCAAGGAAGTCGAAGGTATTCAGTCAGGAGGCTCTTAATTAGACGCATATGCTAATCTCCAGTATTTGAATCCCTTGTTAATCAGACGAAAGCCAAGTTGATCGAACTTAGCCCTTGACGAAAATTGCCAACAACCACAAGAAAATCTATCGCATGCCTTCTTGGACTCGATATCATCATTCCACGAAGTTGTCTCTGTCTAGTTATAGTCTCAAGCATGGGGCGCACGACTGAAGGCATTAAGACCTGCGGTGGAATCAAGTTCTTACGCCATTCAGGAATCAACTTCAGGAAGACTATGATGGAGAACATGTGATCTCATCTGGTTGCACCATTCTGGAGATTCTTTGCACCATCAACAGGAACACACAATTTTAAGTATCGAGTTCTCTCAGAAGAGATTAGCGAGTTGGGATTGTGATGATTGTTGTCGGCATGAGCTCTCTTCCACATCTAGTGATTGTTGTCACCTTCTATATCTTCATATAGGAATAGGAATTATCGTGTGTTGTGGAAAGCTTGGCGCTGGAAGTTAGGTCGATCTCAAGGCCTTCGATCATTGAAGAATTTGAGTTAGCCTCCTTCCAACCGTTTTATTAATTTTACCATGGAGAAGTTCTTGAATGGGCTTCGACTAAAGAAGAAGAAGAAGAGGAGGCTCAGGATTCTATCAAGAAGGGGTAACTCTCTAGGTCTTGCATATAAAGAAATTTTATCATAGGCAGAGGAACGACCTATGATATCATACATTTTGGCTGAGAGTGGGTCTGAAAATAGCTCTGACTGTTGAAGTGCCTAAAAGTAAATTGACTTGTGAACACTTGTCAACCTACAAATATTCAACCAATGATCCTGCTCGCAGATAGTTCAAATTGCAGCGAAGACACGATTATATAGCAACTTTGAAGGAGGCAAGACGAGTCTCGACTTCAGATCTAGCGCTACGGTGTATCAACATTAAAGAGATAAGTTTTCCTTGATTGTATCTTTGAATTCACCTCTAGGCTAAAATTCAGTTTGCTAAGTTGTGCAAATATGACATTGGTTATAGGTGTTTCACTGGATAAGATAAGATAATTGAATCATATTTTGCATTGTCTGGTCATCGAGTTTATGCAGACTAGATGATGATCCTACACAATGTTCCAGTCCTGTGTAGAATTCAAATCCAATGTTGTGTGATCAGTTGCAATCGAAGTCAAGAGTTTGCATTGAGAGCAACAACGATCGACGCCACTGTAAAGGGCAGAGAGAGCTGATATTGTGATCATTGATATTGATCCCTCAGTTTCTACGTATAAGATTCTGACTTCATTAAGATAAGTATTGCATAGTTGAATAATGTTCATGAATTGTTATATAGTTATTAATTCATGCTAAAACATTGAGAGAGTAAATCATGTATGCTTCTAGTAGTGGTATTTCTCTTCGAAATAGTTGAGTTATATGAACTATTAGTAATCTCTTCTTAATGTGCATTAGGATGGACCAAGAGATTGCTTTCGAGAGAAAATAGAATGGAGACATTGCTTGTAGCCATAAGATTGAGTGAATGGTTGAAGACATCTCTTTGAAGAGGAAGTATTAACCTTCAAAGGGAGTTCTATGACTCGCTAAGAATAAGTAAGGGTTGCAGTGTTGCAAGGCTAGGTGTTCAATTCTTGAAGTAACTCTTCAGCAGTTGGGATCAGAATTGCTCAAATCAATCAACCTATATTTAACATTGGTAGCTCAACAAACCTATTCTGAATAGAGTGACCTGGGATGAGGTCGAAGAGGACAACCCTGAATCTCTACAGAGGGGTGCATTGGAAACCACTTCTCTAAGGCAAGCATTGCAGGCAATCTTGGATGATGAGGTCAGGAGGTTGATACAAGCGCTTGAAGATTTAGAGGGAGCCTATTGAACCTAAAGAAGATGGTTGTGTTGCTAATCAAAAGAGTACCACTGGATGTTGTTTCAATTGAGGTCTGCAATGATATCTTGGTGTAGTAGGAAGCAGTCTTCTGTGGCACTGAGTACTACAGAGACCAAGTACATTACAACTTGTGTAGTAGCTCGAGAAGCAGTGTGGCTTCAGAAGCTCCTTGCAGGATTGTTTGGACAATCATTGGAGTCGACTGTCATCCATTGTGATAATCAAAGCTTTGAGAAGCTTTCTGTCATTCCAGTGTTTCATGACAGAACTAAGCATGCCACTATATCAGAGATATGGTATTGAGGAAAGCAATTCAGTTGAGATATATCAACACTGATGACTAGATGGTAGACATTCTCATCAAGCATCTCTTCAAGATAGAGTTTGTGTACCTTCGAGACAAGCTTGATATGTGGAGAATGAAGCCCTAGCTGAGAGGGAGTCTCAGTATCAGTGATCTTCATATTTTCTTTAATGCATTTCTCTATTGAGAGAGATTTGAGGTGGAAGCCCTTGATAATGCATTTCTCTCTATTAGAGAGATTTGAGGTGAAAGCCCTTGTTAATGCATTTCTCTCTATGAGAGAATTTCAAGATGAAATCCCTTGTTTCCACCCTCTAGGAGAGCCATGGTGGATGTCATGTGTGTGACTCCATGACAACATCATGTGAGAGAGTCTGTGATGATTTTCTTGTACTTGTGTTTTCACCCTCTAGGAGAGCCATGGTGAAACGTCACGATGAGGTGACAACATCACGTTGAGTGATGAACACTTGTACATACCATCTATGGGTGTACCCATGATGGTTGATATCACAGTGAGGTGATATCTTTCTTTTCCATCCATGGGTGTAGCCATGATGGTTGATATCGCAGTAAGGTGACATCTTTCATTTCCATCCATGGGTGTAGCCATGATGGTTGATATCACGATGAGGTGATATCCTCCTTTCCACACATAAGTGTAGCCATTGTGGTAGACATCACGATCAGGTGATATGTCTTGTGTAGCTGGAAGTATCCTCCCTAGCTAAGAGGGAGTGTTAATGTTCAAGCAGCATCAAACTGCTACTTCTAGCGCATTGCAAAGGCAATTCAAATGATAGCCTTAACAACTATTTGAATTGCAAGATTATATTTTTGAAGGCTCAATATAATGAAGTGATGTGATCTCTCTAAAAGGCCGACATCATGTGAATTCATTAAGAGATAATTAATAATTTTTATTAAGTGAGGTCGACCTCATTTATGAAGGGACGCGATTATTTAGAGTTATATCTCTTAGTTGGAGGCCGACATGAAGTATCAAGGGATGTGTCTTTCCCTTCCCACTTGTTAATATATTCGATGGAGTTTCATTGTTATCACCGATTGATCAAGCAAGTTCACATTATGCAGAGGAGTTTGATCTGAGTAGCAGATCATCATTTGTATCAACAGATCGATCTCTAGATTATCAAATTCATTTTGTATTTGCATCTAGAAGAGGTGTTAATTATTCATTGTATCAAATTCGGCATTGTATAGTGCCTGAGTTGTAAGCAGACTTTTGCTCTTAATAATTCAATATATAAGAGATATATTGGCTAGGTTTTTCTCCCTCAAGTTGGAGAGTTTTCCCAGGGTATCTTGTGGTGTTCATTGTCTCATGTGTTGCATTTTTTGATTGCCTTCATGTGTGATCATTAAAATCAACATTTTCTACCCTCTAGTTTTAGAGTCACCTTATTGACCCATGTTTCATGAGTAGTGATTCACAAGAACCCATCTCTCATGATAATGAATGGTCCACTTAGCACTCATTGCATCTAGGTGATGCTCATAGGGGTGAAGCATCAGGCCTTCCGAGGTGATCACCCATCCCAGTACTATTCCAACTCAAACGCGTTTCACCAAAGAGTTTTCTCCAAAGTTAAACCCACTTAACTTGCAACTCCATCCAACTTTTCCAATATTAAATACACTTAACTTTAAAATGCTAAATTTAAACTTTCCCCAAGTGGCGCCAATCCATCTCCCATCCATAGAAAGTCTCTTAAACCCAAAATATGTTTAGAGGCCCATTGATATTCATTCGGCAGAACTGGGAAGTACGAACCCAAATCTGATTTGAACTTCTTCTGAAATCCAGATTTTTTGTATGCGTAAATCCCTCACCGTCTGCTCTAGAAATGCCATACTAGTATAAATACAACACCGTATCGATTCCGGTTTATTCTAAACGTATTTTTGTTCAGTTTTCATCAATGTCGGTGTACATCCCATAAAACACAATATGATAAGATCAATATAGACCACGTGACTCCATTAAAGAAAACAGAAAGAGACGTGCCAGAAAATTATCAATGAACATGACCAGAAGTTGTCTCGATCTCTGGCCCCATTACAACTGGTTTTCATTCAAATGATCTCAATAATTATTAGCCAAAAGCTATCTTGTCAGCTGGTTAAGACATAAAGCCTTATGAAAAGTTTCTTTTGGTTCAGATACAGATCTCTGAAATAGTACTGTATCTGAAGATCAGAATAGAGACGAACATACTTGGCTTATGTTGTGTACCCCTCTTACTCAAATGGGTCATTGAGATTTTCAACAAAACTGACTTTCTACATTAATGTTTGTTTCAATTTACAGATTTATGTAACTGGGTGTTCTGTATATTGAGTTGTTGGGTGATTTGTATATTGAGTTGCTGTGAAATTGTGGATTAGTAATGGAAAGGACGGTGGTGATAAAATTATCAGCAGTTGTAATATTGATGGTGTTTTGGCAAGTAGAAAGTAGCCAAGGAAAATGTGAATATCCTGCAATTTTCAATTTTGGGGACTCCAATTCAGATACAGGTGGTTTCTATGCTGCTTTTCCTTCTCTGTCACTACCCTACGGAATGACATTCTTTAACAGACCCGCAGGGCGAGCATCCGATGGGCGCCTTGTTGTGGATTTTATAGGTACTCTATATTCACATCCTCGCAGTCTTTCACAACTTCTTTTACATAAAGGTTACAGTAATAAGTGGGGTAAGCATTAACTGTTTCAGACTGTCAAGATGTATAATATCATGGTAGTGTACTTATGGGACTGTCAGTTTAAGTTTAGAACTACTTAGATAACACCCTCAATGAATAAAAACTAGCAAATTGTATAAAAGAGAATGGTGGAAAATGTGGGTCAGTATAGAAATGATGTGAACTTACTTAATAGTTCTTTTAATTTAATTGTGTATTCAAATTTTTAGTTAGAGTATAGAAATCAAGTGACCAAACAAATTATTTCAGTAACTTATCTTTCATAAACAGTTGTACAAAAGCGATTCACAGTACACAGTGGTTCAAAGATGGTTCACAGGAATCCATTCATGGGCACCCAACAGATTTTCTCTTAAAGATATATTATTTTGTTGGATAATACTTTTTTCTTAAGAGATTCTACTGCTTGGATGCGCCGAATGTTATCTCTTTCATTAAAGCTCTTCAGGGCGGTTGAGAATTGCAGGTGTCCTCCATCCCATTTCAACTCTCCATCATGTCTAGGAATAAACAATCCAAGGCTCCACTTTGGAAGGTTACTTACTACAATATTGGTAATACACTTTACGAGTTTAATTATGGTTCTTTGAATGGGGTCTAAGAGCTTTGGAGTAAAAGTTGTTCCAAAAGGTATTAAAAAAGTAACAGGGGAGAGAAACTAATAGATAAAGGTATTCCAAAAGTTTATGAACTTGGTAATAATGATTTTTTTAAAACTTTTACTTGTTAGTTATATGTATTTAAAAATGGATAATTTTTTATTTTTTTTAGTAAATCACATCAATAAAATGTAATAAATTGATTTTAATTATCTTCAAAGAATGAATAATGGGACCACAGATTGTGCAATTACTTCAATTAGACAGGTAACATATTTTGAAAAACTGTTATTTCTCTACTAGAATTAAGTTGACTACTCTTTCAAGAAATAATCAATGGTTTAGTACACACAAAACACAAGCAATAACCAATGGTATGGTACACCATTCTCTCAAGAAATAACCAATGGTTTAGTACACACAAAACAAAACAAATAATCAATGATATAGTACATATAAGACATCTTGTGAATGAATGCATGATTTTTAATGACATCCAGGAGACCATCAACCTATAGGATTGAGCGTTGAATCTTTAACCATTTTCAAGTTCTTTTCAATGTCTGACCTCTTATTGTGTAATACACATCTTGAAGCACTTATTACTGTCTATTTTTTATGATATTTTCAAACAAATAAACAAAGACGTAATTGATGTGACTATGTTGCTTATGCCTAAACCCTAAACAATAATTTTAAACTTTTAAATCATCTACCATGCTTCAATATTACATCTCAACATAGGGGAGAGGACCCAGTACCTAAGCATGTTTCAATAGTTGTGATAGTAGTTGTTAATATAATGGCCAATATTTTTATCAATATTGGACTAATAGTTGTGACTTTAAAGTTGTTAGTGTTGATGATAACTACCCATAGTTAAACAAAATGTATTCCTTTGATCTAAAAAGCAACCAATCATGTGATTCCACATCAGCGCTCAATAAAACATGCTGTGAATTCACAAGTATTGGTCTCACTTTTTTTTTGGGCCTTTTTGGACACCTTGACAAAAAGCATGCTGATGTGGCCCTGAAACCTTAGTTATAAGCAGGGGACTTGCCAAGTAAACTGCTGTAAAAAATTGGGAGTGATTTGAAATTTCCACATAGGATTTTGAGAAGTGCGAAATTAGGGTGCACAACTACCGGGTCCTCTCCTATAATAAATATAAAAAAATAAAAACATTAAAAAAAAACAATATAAAAAACCCTAAAATGGTGGAGGAAATTTTTAAAAATCCCTCACAAACTAGTACTACCTAGGGGTTCCTATTTTCTGAAATAGACTTCCAATCTATCAATTTTTTCCTCTCATAATACCTGAGACTCCATGATTAAAGCTCCTGGAGCCCCTCCCGCGTCTTAAATGGCAACCCCATGCTTTCAACATGTTATACGAACCGACCTTCAACCCATGTTTTACTGACCCCTGCTTCTGTTTCATTGCTACTTTTTCAGTAAAAGTCTAACCTATTGCATTGCTACTTTTTCACCTGCAGCCCATTGACATCTTCTCACATATTCATTAAGCTTGAAAAACAGTAACCAGGATAAAACCTAGCGTTATCGCTATGCCACATTTGAAGTTGCTGTATATTTGTTGCATGTACAACTGATCCTGTTGCTTATGGGTCATTTTATTATAGAAGAAAGAAATTTACATATCCACAACAACTGAAACTGAAGAGATACAACTGGAAGGTGCATCTGTAAGTTTCATTTTAATCGTTGCCCATAAATGCATATAGGATCACTGATCAAAATAGAAACGGGTAGGATTCTGAATCAAATGAAAGAGTTGGCTTACATTAGGAATGATGTCTCCCTGACCCAGATTTATCCTTTGTCCAGTTTGGCTTTGCTACATTTGTTAATATTTGGACAGGGGCAGGGCTGTACTTAACATATAATTTTAGTTAGAAAACATTTTGACAGATAAGAGATTCCTAGATTGGCAGTAATCATTTTTTGTTTGTAACCCATTTTGGCAGTTGAAATTTCATGATGCATTATCAAAGTATGCCAGATCTGCATATTTATGTATAAGTAGTAGTCATTTAGGTTGTGGATGATTAGGGGGGAACATTCCAGTTAAAGCAGAGAGTTCAGTCCACCTACAGATGGGGTTTGTTACTGCTACAGGATTGGTGATCCTGATGTTATTTTATCTAGTAGGTTCTAGCCAAGGTAAATGTGCTTTTCCAGCAATTTTCAATTTTGGAGATTCCAATTCAGATACAGGCAGCTTCTATGCGGCTTTCCCTGCCTTGCACCGTCCCTACGGAATGACATTCTTTCATAAGCCTGCAGGTCGATCAAGTGATGGCCGCCTTGTAATTGATTTTTTAGGTATTTACCTTAACCGGCATGCATCATCATATATTTATTTGATGGTTTTGAACTTCTTTTAAGCCTCGGTTTTAAATTAATTCAAATTCCGCAAGGTTCTCGTATAATAACAATTTTTGTAAAGCTTAAATCAACAAATTCGATGGTGGCAAAAATGACAGCTGGCTAACAAAGAACTGGGCACAACCCAACATCCATTTGAGACCACCACAAATATTAATACATAATGGTGTCGATAGAGATTCTTTTTAGAGAAAGGAATTAAATGACCCATTTCTTGAGAGATGTTGTATGCATTTTGCTTTTTTCTTATATCAAATCAAACTTTGCTGGTAAATTCCTGTTCTTTCAATCCCAGAATTACTCATTGCATTTTCATTCTGTAGAGTTTCAACTGGATAAAATAGATGAACTGATAGTTTTCATTGCATTGCAATTGAACAGCTCAAGCTTTTGGCTTGCCATTTCTCAGCCCATATTTGCAGTCTTTAGGCTCTGATTTTCGGCATGGAGCCAACTATGCCTCGGATGCTGGGACAGTTCTACAACCGAATACTTCATTGTATGTAACTGGAATCAGCCCCTTCTACCTGGCAGTTCAGTTCAATCAAATGAAGGATTTCAAGGTTCGCGCTCTTGATCTTCTTTCACAAGGTATATCTTGGTTGTGTCAAAGTTTGTTTTAATGGCTGGATAGAATGATAATCACTCAAAATGAAATAGCATCCCACTAGGAAGCAATTTCGCTCATCAAATCGCTATTTAAGATGGTGGCGTCAGCCACTGCAGACCTGCATTAGAAGTTACCAAATAATCACTGGAAAAAGACTAATGTCTGAAGCGCAGACAATCTAAAATGCCATTATCAATCCATTATTTCTTTGCATTCCACACAAACAACTTAAGCATCCCCAGTTATCTTGTATCATTAACAGTCATCTGGTAGGAGCTAGCAAGTACTTTGAAACAAGAAGAAAGTAGGGGTTCGCCAGTGACTGAGGTCATTACCCAAATTCAGAGAAAGTCTGTCAACCATATTTAGGCCAATACTGTGTGCAATGAAGGAGCGTACTTTTTTTTATCAAAGGTCAGAAAGTTGCAGTTATTTTGAATAGATCAAATTTGCTTTATTCTGATAATTCTTATTATTCTATTGTCTTTGCTTTGCAGGAAAGCATTACGAGTATCTACCAACCACAGATGTCTTCAGTAAAGCTCTCTACTTTCTTGATATTGGGCAGAATGATTTCACCTCACAACTAGGTTGGATAGGAATAGAAGGAGTTAAGAAGTTTCTCCCTGATGTAGCTTCTCAGGTTGGCGAAACTGTGAAGGTAAATCCTTGGCCATTGACCCTTCACTGTGTAGATTGAGGTCGGGAGGGATTTCATTGATTGATTTTGCTGGTGCATTCAAACAGGAATTATATAAAGAAGGGGCAAGGACAATATTTGTGGCCAATCTTGCACCAATTGGTTGCTTTCCATCCTTTCTGACGGAGCTTCCTCATAATAACTCTGATCTGGACGCTTATGGATGTATGATTTCATACAACAATGCAGTGTTGTACTACAATAACTTACTCAAAGAGAAGCTTGAAGAAGTTAGAAAAGTCTTACCAGATGCATCTGTTGTATATGTTGACTCACATGCCATTAAGTTGGAGATCTATACAAATCCAAGAAAACATGGTAATCCCTTTCTTTGGCACTAATATAATTCATCTCTGGTTATATGATAAGACTGGATAAATTTTGGCTCAGTAAATCAGTAAAACACTCACATCTAATAGGGAGTACGCCATGAAGCTTATGGCACCAATTGACTAAGAAACCCCAACTGTTAGATATGGGATTGAACTATGCCACAGATCAAGCTGTCATTGGCATAGATAATGGGTAGTTGTTCAGCTGATGGTGTAAAGCCAACCTTCAATGTTATGTAGGCCAAATTGATGCTCGCAGCTCGACAAACATTTACACCAATCAGGATTATTAGGGGCGGGGGTAGAGGGAGGCCGATGTATGTCCAATTGGAGCCAATGTAGATCTAGTTGGCGCTAATTGGTCATAATTGATGCAATTGGGACTTCTTACCCCAATTCTACATACATTTCCACCAACTAGGTCTAACTGGGCAAATATAGGTCCAACTGGTGGTCACTTAGGTCATCAACATGGTAATTACTCTGCCTTGCAACTATCCATGGCCTGCTGGACATAAAATTGTTCACATAGGATTCTTGGATTATTGGATTTACAATCAATGAAAAAATATAGACGCTTCTAAACAACCTTGGTTTTCAAGTATATCAAACTAATTGTATCTTAATAGATTGACTAGGCCAGTTTGACCCGGATATGTTAAGGAATCAGAGATTATGTTAATACTTTTCCGTGACAATCTTTTTTCCGTAAGACATGCCTTAAATACAAAATACAATATAGGGGAAAGGGTCTAGTAGTCGAGCATGTTCTAATAGTTGTGATAGTAGTTGTTAATATAATGTCCAATAGTTGTTTATATAATGTCCAATAATTGTTTATTTAATGCCTAATAATTGTGACATAAGTACCCTAACTTAAACAAAATGTATCCCTTAGATCTAAAAAACAACCAATTATGTGATGCCACATCAGCGCTCAACTACTCATGATGTGAATGCACAAGTATTGGTAGCACTTTTTTTTTGGGCCTTTTTGGACACCTTGACAAAAAGCATGCTGATGTGGCATCATATTTGATGATGTGGCCCTGAAACGAAAGTTATAAGCAGGGGACTTGCCATGTAAACTGCTGTAAAAAATTGGAGTGATTTGAAATTTTCACATAAGATTTTGAGAAACGCAAAGTTAGGATGCACAACTACTGGATCTTCTCCCCTAACAAATTCAAAATAAACACAGAAAGTTATAGGTTCATGACCATTCTTTATCTTCATTTGCTCCTCTTTCTTGATTTCTCGACAGAGGTGGATCATTTTCAAATTGCATGGTTTGCAGGCTTTATTTATGGAACTAAGGCATGCTGTGGCACTGGAGGGGAGTACAATTTTAATCAGCAGCTTTTCTGCAGCCAAAAGGTGAAAATAAATGGTACAGTTGTCACAGCTCCAGTTTGCTCTGATCCATCAAGTTATGTGAATTGGGATGGAATTCACAACACCGAAGCTGCAAATCTTTATATAGCAAAAGAAATTCTCAGTGGCAAGTATTTTCAGCCACAATTTCCTCTAAACACTCTCTGTGACCTCCAGCCAATTGGGTGACTTGAGCTGGAAAGCATGTCGTACAAACTGCTTTGAATAAAAGCCTTTAAATTACAGGGCTTCTCGCTTTAGTTAAGTTATTATTAACTCAGGCTTTGTCAATTACAAAGCCGGTCAATGTATTTGGCATCTTGGCAAGTTAACA
This sequence comes from Sequoiadendron giganteum, assembly GCA_007115665.2. Classification (NCBI taxonomy): domain Eukaryota; kingdom Viridiplantae; phylum Streptophyta; class Pinopsida; order Cupressales; family Cupressaceae; genus Sequoiadendron; species Sequoiadendron giganteum. The sequence continues at coordinate 498,133,207 of CM021104.1, read as the reverse complement.
AAATCCTCACACTTATTTATGGGTGCTGATTTTCAATGATCTCCATTTATATTGTTCCCTTGAATTATTAATGTTTCAGAGTTTCTTAATTTACAATGCAATAATTAAGTAAACTGGTTTCTTCCTGGATCTCGATGATGTGGCTGTTTTCGCTAAATTTTGCTCTCTCACCCAAACTGCTAGTGCCATATCCAAACCAAATATTGCTGCCAAAAAGAAAAAGGAGCACAAATCCGAAGCTGAGAAGCTTTGTATCGAAGGCAGAGATTCTGTGGATGAGGGAACACAATGGACTATGGATGCCCTCCTCACCAGGAGTTTGCGGAAGGGGTAGGCCAAAAAGGCCATCTGAGATGTGTAGACAGACTATGCGAATTTGTCTAAGTTTTGTTCTTCAGCAAATTAGTCTTCAGGTTCTTTAAGCATCAATTTTCTTACTGTTGCTTATTTTGGTCAGCTTTTGGTGTCATTAGTATCTCTGTCATTGCTTGTGCTCCCCATTCGTGGGTCTGAAGCAGATAAATTATTTTTGTATTTTTTGGATGCTGCCCCTTTGCAGCTATTTATCTATCAAAAAAATTTAAGTAAACTGGTTTCCTTGGGAAGCCCTCTAATAATTTATGCCTGCCTTTTTATAGCCAGCGTTATTTTTGGTGACAAAGTTTACATCCTGCAAGTTGCAAGAGATACTAATAGACCAAATCCAGCCAATCAAAATAAGAGATAGTCTGCAATTTTTAACCCATGGTGTGCAACTGCAATGAAACATGACTGGCTCTGCATGCATTACAACAATTCAGAATAGTAATCTCCTCAAGTTTTAAGCTTTTGAAATTTGTTTTATAGATCCTCTCCACTGTAACTTACAATTTATCACACTACTCTGCTAGCTGGATTGGATCTTGGATTAATTGAAAGCCAACTCCTTCACCACATTCATCAAGCTGCATCAACACGGGAGCAATTTAATATGAATCCAAAACCCAATGGTTTTTGAACCTGGTTATTCTTGTAATAAGTAGCTCATCTTCCTACCTGAGCACAACCCAAGTAAGCCTATAATAAAATTTCTTAGATGGGTAATTGGTTCATTGGAGTTTTATGAGAATGTTGGAGTTTTTAAGTTCAATAACTACAAACTTTTGTTGTGTATGGTCAGTTCTAAAGCTCACCGGTATTTTGATTTGTTCATTTTTGTATGCTACAGTCCCCACTCAACGCAATGGCCAGTGTGATCATTAGCAAGATTTCGATGAGGTAAGAAGTTGGCTAAATAATCTTGGATTTGGAGAAGTTATACAAAAAATGTACCAAAACAAATAGATAGGAAAATGTCTAAGGTTTGCCTTCGATTGTGTCCAGCCATTACTGGATATAGTATTTTCTCATATGAGACTACCATCAGACCTGACTGTACTTAGACAAGCGGCCTCTACACCTTACCCAAATCTGGGTTCGCACCTATACCTACCCTGTACCTTCTAGAATAAAAAATATGCTTCAGGATACTCCTCTCTTCTATTGCACATTGACATTTCACTAAATAGATCACCACAATTTCATGAAGTGAAAAAGAAATAATTTGGAGAGATAATATGTAAGAGATTGTAATAAAACTTTTGTCATTCTGATTCACTAATTCCATTTTATAATAGTTAAAATTCAATCACATCTCAAATAAGTGTCACTAGTGTGAGTATTTGCCTTTGTAGTATTGTAATTAGAGATTTGTATAGTTGTACTGTATTTTTTTAATTGTAAGAAAGTAAATATAATTATCGAATATCTATCAATAATCCAAGAAAATTACTAAAATTACAAATTTTGTATAGTTAATGTGCAGGTTGTATATGGATGCAAAGCAATATCTACCCTCTTTTTAAACGATTGATAGAGGATGTACTATTCAAATTATAGTCTTAGTTAAGTTGATTGTACAAGGTGTTGGCAACTATTGTCTTGTGAATACCACCAAAAAGAAAATAAAATAATTCATTTGTAGATTACTATCATTAAATTTTATTTTAATTTAAATAAAGTGTCAATACATGTTAGTCAAATCTTATGAAAAATAAAAAATTTAACTAAAAATGTTTTTATATTTTAATTAAATTAATATATTTTTATAAGACATAAATTATACAAATATTTTAATAGTAGCATTCTTTGTGCAACAACTATTTCTAGCATTCTTAGTTGGTATGCATAACAAAGAATGGAGTACCATTGTTTTATAAGGGGGATGTAAAACTTAAACACAAAAAAAATGTGTTTGTTTCTTATGTTTAGCAAATTTTTAAGTTGAAAAGTAATATATTGAAATTTCATAATTCTTGGAGTTATCTCACTAAGTGTTGGTTGTTGTTTTAAGTTATTTATGTCGTAAAGTTGAGTGTTGGTGGTTGTTTTAAGTTATTTATGTCGTAAAGTTGAACTCTTAATTTGGTCATAATTTGCACATTCGTTCAAAGATTATAAGAGAGCTTTCCTTTTAAAAAATTTAAGCTCCTTTAGCATCTACACATTGTCAATTTTCTTTTGATACAAACATCACTAATATGTTTATATAGATAATTGTAGTTTAGTTTTTTTTGTAATGTTTAGTTAATGTTTTTTGTTCATATAATGAGGTCAGTACAACCCAACATGTAAGTGGTAGCATGATGTGTGTCAAACATTGCAATTTATATCAAGTATTAGTAAAAAAAATAGTGTAGATATTCATTATTATTTTGGTAGCTTATATAATGAAGAATTGATAGATTGGATAAGTGATTTAGAAGAGTATTTTGTGTATTAAGGTATAAATATTTCAAATAGAATAAAAATTAGTAAAATGTATTGTAATTATTTTGAAAGGAAATTTAATTTTAATTAAATAGAAATGGTAAATATAGAAATAGAAAATAGAATAAGATAGGTTAATAATTTAAAATACAAATTCATTTATGTAAAGTAATTTTTAGAATGGTTAAAAGATTTGCAGAACTTCAATAAAATGTATAAAATTATCAAAAACTACATTGAAGAATTGTATAGCTTGACAATCCAATTACATAGCCTATTTATCATTAACTTCAAAGATGTTATTGCCCATTTACCTACTTTTCCTTTTTTATAACACACTAAGAATCTGTATTGGGCCCATTGTGCACTACGTCATAGAAGTTAGGGGTTTTAAAAATTGTCCGACTTGTTATGATAGTTTATTGGTAGTGGTGGTTTCAACTCTAAGTGAGAAGATGACATTTTTTTTTTATCTTATAAAACATGCCAAGAAAATTGCGAAACAATGGGAAATGAAAATATGACATTTCCTTTCTTAGTGATTTGCAATGAAAATGCATGTTTACAATTTGCTCTTTTATGTTTGTTTTTTACATATGTGATACTTTTAACGTATAAGATCGATTTATAATGAAAACGCATATTTACAATTTGTAGCTTAACATTTAAAACATATAGTCTTCAACATGAAACTTTATCCTTTAGTGGATTCAACATTTGAATGCAAATGACATATTTTGTTATTAATATAGAGAACAAATTTTTAGCCTAAGATTAAGAATAAGATAGGAGCTTTCTTGGAGTATATAGCCTCAAATTTTAAAGTCCAAGTTTAAACTATATTTTGCAAGTATAGAATAACTTTAATAAGCGGGTGCTTATTTCCACTCTGAATTATCTGTTTGAAGATGATTTTTGCATCAAAAGTTGTATTATAGAGTTTTCCAATGAACAACATTACCACTCCAATTTAGAATCCTTAGATGTTCGAATGGTTTTTAATTCATTGTTCTTACTTTTTAATTGTGGTTTTTCCGAAAGAAATAAGAGTGTAATTACGCCGTAAGGCGTTCCACTGCTGCGGCATTTATCCGTATACATCAAAATGAATAAACAATGTTTTTCTTACGATCAATGGAGGATGTGTCATTAATCGCCTTCACTCGCCGCCTGGCCTGCGTATAAACCGCAGAACTGCCGGGAGGGAATGAAAATTGTTCTCTCACGTTAGCTTGTGGTGGGAGACGTCTGTTACTGTGGCCAGCTGACGCGTCCCAAGGAGAATGATACGTGTTGTGCGTAAGACTGGCCATCACCAGCATGGAAAGAACATGGATCTTAACCCTGGCCGTACTGTATCTCGTGTCCCTGTTTCTAGTGCTTTTCGCAAACCTAATCTTAGGCTCAAACAATGGTGTATACCCGGTGTTGGCACACATGAAGAGAAGAAGATGCACCACAAGAAGAAGGTTAAAAATGAAGCATGTTAACAAGCATGTATAGTAGGTGGAAGGCTAAGAGACACAAGTTTAAAACGGGTTGCATCATGTAATAAGAGTTGCACAGAGAATAACTGATTGACATAACGTTAGAGGAGGAAAAAAGAATTACGCAATTTTGTAGTCCATGGAAGAAGAAAGCAACAAATTGCTTCACGCTCAAAAAGCTCCCATTACCTTTGACATTGGAATAGCACTTTCAAAGAAGAAGAATGAAGAGGCAAAGCACCCAAATGACGCCATTGAACGTCTCATGGAAGAGTTTAGGAAACGAGGCCTTCTGTTGAAAATGGTTCATGGCAGTTTCGCAGACATGAGCTTCATTGAGGTTTGAACTTACTCAGTTTTTGGTGAAATTTCCTTTTATGATTATTATACTGTACCCCAAAATGAGAGTTCGGGTAGCTCTAATATGGGGATTTATTCTTGGGTGGTGTTATGAACAACTTTTAAATCAACATTTGGATTTATGCCATATTTTTAGGGTATTTAAACCTGCTTCACGCTCAAACATATTGTAAAACTTGGAATGCCCGCTGAATTCTTTGGAAAGATAGGCCTCCTGACATCGGTTCGAGCCTACTAGGACAACATTACACAACGCTCTCTGGGCTATTGCTATGTCAATTTCATTGAACCTGCTGATGATGACCCACATTTTATCTCTCGGCATTTTCCTTGATAGGGTTTTATTTTTTTTAGCATAGGGTGTCCACCAATTCATGCGTGGAAGGAATTTGTTGATATGTTATTTGTTTTATTTTTGTGGTTTTTGCATTTATTTAGCTGCACGAGCTTTGGGGACTCTGAACTATACGTTGTTTAAGGGCAATCCCATTCGAGTCATGTGGTCTCTCGAGACCCTCTAACCAGAAAGAGTGGCATTGGAAACATTGTTATCAAGGTAAATTGGATTATTTTTTGGGTTCTCTTTAGGGTTTGTTTATGTTCTTGATTTCAATTTGCTGTAAATAATGGTTTGGGCATTGGGTTATTTTTAATTTACTTGCACAACAACAAAACTCTTGCACATCTTGTATGCCAAACAGAATCAAAGAAGATATTTATCGCATTAAACTTATGCAAAATCTTCCTTCAAGAAGGCTTAAGGCAAGTTTGTTGACAGATTTTGATCATATTTTAGGGTTTAGGCGCGCTACAAATCATACTGCCAAATTCAATCAAAGTCAAACTCTGCAAATGATTTTCTTGTTAATGGAAGAGTTTACTGGTTAAGAACGAGGAGAAAAGTTCAGACTTTTCAGTGAATTCAACTGGCGAATATACTCAGGATGGCTTCGTGGATATTCATGGGAACCCATCACTCAAGAAAAAAATAGGGAACTCGAAGGCTTGCCCATTTATTTTGGGTACATTTTAGATGATCATATTTAAAACAATATATTTTTTCAATAATTAGTTAGCTTAAAGATGTTGCAGATGTTTGTTAACAAATTTCTCGGAAATAATATTCAGATGTGATTTTAAAATCTAATGATGTTTACATGCAGCCTATAAAGATATCATTTCATGAGAATGAGTAGAGATATGAATTGATCGGTTTGAAAAAAAGCATTAGTCTTTTAACAAAATGAGATTAGCAGGGAGACTTTTTGAATGGCCTATTGAAAATACTTTAGAAACTTCAAGCACATATATCAGATGTGGAAACCACACAGCCATAAAGAGATTTCATCTTAGGCAATGAATGAATACAAAGTCCCGCCTCCATCCACACAGCTATAAGGACCTCTAAAAGAAAGTGTTTCGACCCCTCAACACTCAGCTAAATGGTGGAATTCAGGTAGGTATCGATCCTCCTCACTCACAAAATCGTCTGTAAAGCATGTATTTGGAGGGCGTTCAGATTTAGATTACAAACATGAATTCATCACTGTCATGTAACTTGTTTCAATGTCCTATTTTTAATAAATAGGAGGAAAATAAATCGATACATGTATGTGTGGTTTTATTGTAATGTGAGAATTCATCCCCTTTCTTGAAGGAAAGCTTTTTATTTTTATTGTAAATTTTGGATGAGGCTATTGGTTGTCCTTAGCATTCACCTTGGTGCCAGTCTGAGTTCAAAACTCAGTGAAATTTGTAAACCTAGGTTGTGCTTGAATGTCTGTGGCAATTCTTTTGAGGAAAGTACCCACTTGTAACGCCACAAGATGGTATGCATTTTTTCCTATCCTCTGTAACTCTGTTGACTAGCTTTCAGATTTATTTTTTTGACTTGATATTGTTTTAGGAAAAATTTAAGCTTTTGTCCTTAGTAGAGATTTGAGAGGTCATCGAATCGTTCTCATTAGTTGAATTTTGAATTTGGTGTTTATGATTTAGGTTTGGAGGAATATGAATGTTTTTATCCTTATAAATAGCCATTACTGTCCATAGCAATTAGTGATAAGATTTGCATGGATAAGCATGACAAGTCTGGCACTTGTTTTAATACGAGCAAGGCGGTTTCACATTTTATTATTGAGTCTCTGTTTCAGGGGGTTGCTCTAAAAGTAAAAATTCAGGTGAAAATGGGTATATTTGCCAATAAAGCCCAGATTTACTTGATTTACAAATTCAAGTGATGGTATATTTTGTGATAGACAGTGTCAAATTTCTACTTGATGGATTATTTAGAAATGACTACCATCACTCGTGCCTCTGAACCGGTTGGGTACTTTGCAGACAATTATTCTTTTCCTTCAACAATGTTTTTGTTCTTTTCCGTTTTTTGTTGCATGTTTATTGTTTCTCTGACAATTTTCTCGTTTTGCGAAGATAAGATGGGCTCTCACAGATTGTTCATTGTAGCCATGGAAGTCTCATAAAGAGGGTTAATAACTTAATTAAGTGTTTTGTAGGATAAAGAGGGCAAACTAGCATTATTGTTGGGAAGTGTCTTGGATTAGTCGCTGGTTTTCTGAGATTATTCAAATGTGTTGCAGGATGGATGTCTGATAAATCCTTTGTTGCAAAAGAGCCCCCAGAAACAACACCCCATCGATGGTGATTTGAAGATATTTGATTCTGAAAATTTTGTCTGAAGTTTCCCAGTTACAAAGGAAAAGTGCACAAAAAGATATCTTACGGCGTTAATTATATAGATTTTATATAAAGATAGATAAACTAGTATTTTAAGTAGTTGTTGGATAGTAAGAGCAAAAAACAACTCGATAAGAATCTCAGATATTTTGTTGGTAAGTGTTGGTAATGCTCCTAAGAACTTGTAGTAGATTTGAAATATGATAAGCATAGACCATTTCAGTGCAAGTAAAACCTAAATTAGTTAATGAAAAAGTAGCAATTGATAAGACACTGTGTCCTATAGTAATGAGTGTTGAGTACCTAATTTGCGGCCTATTGGTGCTTGATTTGGTGTCTTGTTTGTGTATATCTTCTTGTGGTGGAAACTTACAGTTTTAATCAATATTTTACAGTTAAGAAACTTAGGAAATAGTTACCCTTTGTTGGTCTAAAGCAATCTACGTTGGTGGTGATCTGGAAATACTTATACCAATTTATTAGAGCAGCTCTACAGAATCACTGTGTCACCTACATCAAATTGCCTTTTAGCCCCTGGAAGTCTTTCAATGCTTTTGACACACTTGCACTAGTTACGTTAAAGAGAGAACAAGGATTTCCAAAGTTGTGACTTGGTTGAAAACCTAATATGTTAAGCTGTGTGATACAAGTACTACCTAAGTGATAGTGAATTTCAATATAGCTTCACAAGTGAAATAAAAATTACATAATATGGAGCCCATCTCTATAAACATTTATTATGGCACCTTTTATGAGAAACAGAGAAAGTACTATGGTCATAAATTTCTGCAAGAGTCAAATGTACTAAGCAAGTGAACAATGTTTGTAGTGCGCAAGTTAGATCTAAGTATCTAAAATCAAGAAACAACCAAAATACTCTCACATATCAATGGAAAAGGGATGAAATCTTTCCCTCATTTGAAACAAAATTATGAATACCCAAAACTCCAACTTCCTTTTGTCATTCTATATTTGTTTCCAATTTAGCAAATAAACAGAGAGACAAATATGCCTACTTACCACCATACCTTCAAGAAGACTGTTAAGAATACAATCACAAAGTAGCAAAAATGGTTTTCCAATGATACGGATATGGGTTGTAGCAAACAGTGAGTCTATAGCCAAATTATTGTAGAAAACCAATACATAATAAAACATTTTATAATTACAAGCCAAGATTACGGATATGGGTTGTAGCAAACAGTGAGTCTGTAGCCAAATTATTGTAGAAAACCAATACATAATAAAACATTTTATAATTACAAGCCAAGATTATGTTTTATATTGTTAAAGAACAGATTATAATAGTCTTATAATGTATGAGAGGATACATTGTTCAAAGTATCATGCTGAGTTTGAAGTTATAGTAAATTACATTAAACATATTAGTTTTGGTATTTCTATAAAATAAGCTATTTGAAAAACTAGTTATAAGCAATAGTAACTTTGTTGTCATCTATACATGCATATGTTGGGAAGCCACATTATTGTTGGGAAACCACATTATAGAATAGGTAGCAAATCAGATTTGTGTAATCTGTAAAACGAAAAGACCTATTAGGATTTTTTTTAGTAATAAGAGTTAAAGTAAATTACAATTGAAGATAATAATGATGATATAGTGTGTGCCTAAGATGATGATGCATATGTAGTTATGTGATTCTCTTACAAGTCAAAGATTGTATTGTTCTGGTCTAAAGTAAATGTTTCTTTAGCTTGTAATGTATGTACGATGAAGATATTTTTTGTCTTGTTTTGTGTGTACTCTTCATAACTTGTTTGTTCAAATTGTGGCAGCAAACGATTGAACATCTCATTATAAAGTGATCATTGTAATATGTATTTGTTTTAGTTGTTATGATGCACTTTAGAGAATGACGATATGTGTATACTATATCTTTGTTGCATTTTTTGCAATGATCAATGTCATTTTTTAGTGCCCCATAGTTAGAAAATGTGTAGTTGCATTTTGTGCAAATAGGTTTGAATGGTATAGAGAAAGGATTACCAACCTTCAATGCTCCATAAACTTGTAAAATTAGTATAAAATAATTCAATATTATTTGAAAGAAGGGAATTGTATTTAAGTAATACTAATTGTAGGTTGTTAGGAATAAAATTGTTTTATTAATGAAGATTTAAATTTGACTGTATCAATAGTAGTGAGAGAAATGCTTAAAGAAGTAAAATAAGGAATTACTTGATAGGGGAGAGGACTCGGTAGTTGAGCACCCTAACTTCGCACTTCTTAAAATCCTATGTAGAAATTTTAAAGTAGCTTGCTTGGCAACACCCTTGATATAACTAAGGTTTTAGGGCCACATCATCAAATATGATGCCACATCAACATGTTTTTTATCGAGGTGTCCAAAAAGGTCCAAAAAAAAGTAAGACCAATAATTGTGCACTCAATCATGTTTTATTGGTGCATTGATGTGGCGTCGTCACATGATTTGTTGATTTTTAGTTCTAAGGAATACATATTATTCAATTATTGGTAGTTATCATCAACACTAACAACTTTAAAGTCACAACTATTGGTTCAGTACTGTTAAAAATATTGGGCATTAAATCAACAAATGTTATAACTATTGGAACATACTCAACTACTGGGTCCTTTCCCCTATGTTGAGTGAAGCAACTTGTGAAGTTGGTCAAAGGTTTCCTTATTTGCAAGTGGTGCAATATATGTAGACTGGGAAGTGCAAAAAGCACAATCTTTTGTGTTTGTTCGTTTCATAATATTTTTGAATATATCAAAGGATAATCTTTCATTTGAACTTGATTTTCAATTGTTGTGTATTGTTGTATGAGGCTCACGTGCAAATATATTTATTTGAAAAACAAAATGTTATTCATTTGTATTGAATAGGAAATAGGAAATAAATTACGATAAAATTTAAATTTATAGCAAGTAGAACATGAAAGGTTATAAATTACCTGTGCATGATCATACTTAATTTCTCCATCTTTCATATCGAGGACAAAGTTGTAAGGTGTCCTTTTCATGCAAGAACAACTACACCTATTGTTCCAACTATGTATTGTTTTGTACTTTGTTGTAACAGCCTGATAGTTGTTTTTGGAATGAAAGTATATTATTTACAAACTCTAGGAATACTTTCATTGACACTGTGTTGAGTTAATAACAAAATTAAATCACAGTCACCGTGATCAAAGCCCATTTTTGGGGCAATTTGAAAAGTGGTTATATGAATACTTGCTCCTGGAAATATCATTTGTTGAAACTTTTGCACAAAATTTCCTATCAAGTTTAAGGTCATTGTCATTTCTCCTTTGAAATCGGTAAGGTTTGCATGAAAGACTTCTATTGAATTATTATTTTTGTCAAGCTGAGTTTTATATATTACTATGACATCACCTTCAAACACTTCACCAATTCTATGACCATTAAGTTTTCAATTGAAACTATTTTTGTATGTTCCCTTTTTGGGCCCGAAAAAACAATGTAAAGTAGTGTTTATAAGGATTATATTGAAAATGTTTAAAATTTTGAAAATAAATAATGTTTGTGAATTTTTGTAAAATATTGAAATGAAAAGATACTTACATTTTGACTTTTTGTTCTTGTGCATTATTTTTGTTTGTCTCTATTTTTTTGGAACTCTTCATTTGAAATAGTATGGAACAATAAAAACTTGTTAAGGAAACACATTTGTTAAATAATCATAAACATCAAAATAAAAAGACATTTAAATATAAACATAATGTAGGTTCTTACTATGTTTTAACTTTGTCATTGAAAGGTTCTATAATATGAATAATATTAAATTTAAATTAAAAATATATTTTAGTATATGTTATTTTTTTATTGAATTATGAAATAGACAAATAATATCATAGTCACTCCAATATGTATCTATTTTGAATATGTTTTTCTTAATATTTGACTAAGCATGGTTTCAGTTGACCTTCTAGGAGGTGTTAAGGATGTGATAATCATCGCGGAATTGGATGTAGGTGTGTCTTGACCAAGGGATGTACCTAGGGTGTTCTTGCCTCACATTCGTGTTAAACACTATCCTTTTCTCTTGGACATCAAGGGTAGAGATCTAAAGGAACATAGAGTGCGGGCTCAGCGTGGTGTCAACATTTGCTATATTTTGGTAGGGTGGGGATGTCGGGGAATGTATGTTGTTCCTTACCGTACTGGTATATGTATGATTGGGCAGCTATAGTCTGGTAAGTTTGTAGTACAAGGTTGGGGGGATTGGGTTTATGAACTTCATCACCGCCATGGCAGAGCTTGTACATCCTATTTTGACATCAATATAAATACATATTTACGAATAAAAAAAAATGTTTGACCAAGCATGGTCAATAATTGATCCTGGTACACTATTATTTATATCAAGTAAGAAATGTATATTTTTGTTACGAAGAAATATTTCTAATTGTTTTGTATTTGTATTGTCATTTTCTATATTGATATTAAAATCTTCAAGAATTAGTATATTATTATTCAATTGAAAATTGGCTAGTGATTGTTGTATAATTTCAATTATTGAATAGACTTTTGTTTTTGGTGGTGAATACAAGTTAATTATTGCGATTTCAAAGCAATGAATAAGTAGGTTGGTTTGTAAAACTTCGATATTGTTTGAACTATATTGATTTGATAAGTGATTTGGATATGCTTTTTAACTGAAGTCGTCACTCCATGAAAATGATACATGAAATAGAATGAAAATTTCTAATTTTTTTGTGATAGTACAAGTCAAATGTGTGTGTCTCTTGTAAGCATATTATGTCTAATTCTAAGAAGTCGCAATCATGAATAATGTCATCGATATGTGATTTCAGACTTCTTATGTTCAAAGATAGAATTGTTAGTGCAATGTTGTCATTTTTTTTGGGGTTATTGCATTCTTCTTTCCATTTTGTTGTGGTATTTAATTGGTGCATTTCATTTATTATTTTGTCTTTCACTTTATTTTTTTGTTTTGTAAGTGGGTTTAATAAGTATAGTGATTGCATATCTCAAACACATGAAAGTGTTGTATATACTAATCCATGTGACTTGATTCCCGATGGGTCAAATGTGATTCTATCTAGTGTAAGACCTTGTGTTCTATGAACCGTTCATGCACATGCTAGTTGTATAGGAAATTGTTTATGGATTTTAAATATGTGATGGATTTTTCATAAATGCAAAATAGGTTTGGCTATTCATAGTATTGGTACCCATTCATTTGATAATATGTCTATATATAAGTGTCGTAATTTGTGACATTGTGATTGTCCAATGTTTGAGTCATTGAATTGTATCCATAGTATATCTTCTTGGTTTGTGATTGTGTATGCTTTGAAAATACCATCTGCACCATTTACCAATCCATCTTTCATATTATAATTCCCTACATATAACTCAACTAACGTGTTGACTCTTAATATTATTTGTTCTAGTAGACTTTTGGTTGGATATGTTGTTGTATTTCCATGGTTTTCATCCATTTCATCAATTGCTTTAATGATGATTGGTTCACCAACAACAATTGATAACATATTATTATTATGTATAGCTACAGATGTGTTTGTGTAGAGAAGATATGGGAAGTGTTGGAAGAATGAAGAAGAACACATCTCTTGATATAGCCTTTTGTGTTGTCATTGATGTCACCATGATATATGAGTTGCAACTGCAAGACTCAAGTCAATGTTGATCTGGTATTCTGAACCGATAATGCAGTCCTTCGGTATTTTGGTCTACATTTCCCCTCTGGTGATCGTAGTTACTCACAATCTTGGGAAATGGTTTTTGGTTGGTGAGTGCATGCATGGACAGAATATCATGCGTACAGATGCTCATTTTTTTTGTTAGCATCATTTTGTTGTTTATATATTTGTTATAACGTCTATCTTTGGCCGACCTAATAAGCAGTTGAAGGTTTAATGGATTAAAATTTTGTTGGAGTGATCCATGTCGACATATAGTAGTGTGCTACATGCTTGAATTGTTTTTGAGAAGTTTTTGTATTTACTTGGAGCTAACCTAATTGATACTTGTGGGCAAGTCAGATATATATAAAAGATAGCTTTGGAGATAGATGTAGAATAGTTATGTATGCAATTGTTGATGGATTGAGTGTGGATGCAAAAAGAGAGAATATTGATCTGCTAGCATGAAAATTTCTTGACCTTCAAAGGAATTAAATATGCACTTTGAGGTGTACTTACATCAGTTCATTCTCTGGCTCTAAGCCATTTTGTTACGATATCTTTTGTAGGAAGTGAGCCTCTCTTTTGGACAATGAGTCCTAACAGTGAGCCTCTCTTTTGGACAATGAGTCCTAGCAGTGAGCCACCCTTTCTAATATCCTATAATCGGTTATACTATATTGTGATTTAACCCTCACCATGGTTTTTCCCATTTTGGGTTTTCCATGTAAAAATCTTGGTGCTCTTGTGTTGCGTGTTTCCATGTTCAGTTAATGTTTTTTCTTATCTTAACTATCATATGCATTGGATTAATTGGATAGTATTTCTTCAATAAGTTTAAGAAGATACTGATGTTATCTACTAAAATTTGCACCCTAGCTAAGTTGCATGACAAAACATGTTAAGCTGCAACACTTAGCTTTTTAGAGAGAACATGGGATCTTTTCCGGGCCGTGGGTTGCCAAGATCTAGAAAAGAACCTCCAGAGAAGGCCGACTTCCTAGTTGGCTATCACCTACTTTACTAAATTTTGAGGGGAAAAGGGAGAAAGATTGCATAAAATGATAACTACCTCCTAAGGTGATAGATTAAAATATGAATTAGACCTTGGAAAACTCATATTTCATACACTTGTACATAATGATTGAAGAAAACAACTTGCACGACCTGTTTCTATGTGCCTTGCATAAGTGTTTTATAAAAAATCCTTATTGCTTGAGCTCTTAGGAGGAGAAGAGCTCACAACTAAAAGCAACCTGCAATCTTGACACAAATTATAACCTGCAAGCATCACACTTCTCTACAAAAAGGTACTAAAGCCATGAGATAGAGTTAAGGGAAACAAAATACTATCTCACAATAACTTAGTCAATCATGTGAAAATACACAATATTGTAGTAACAAGAAGACAAAATACTCCATTCAATGATGCCCAAAGTATGTACTGTATTCCATATCTAAATGAGTTACAAAATTCTGCCAAAGGACCTAAAAATCACTAAGCGCAAAAAAATGCCAATCCAGAACTAATTCAAGAGTGAGTGACAAAAGTGAATAAGTAGCCAAGATCCCCCAAAATAGGTTCTAGAAACCTATTCTCGTAAGCCTCCAAAAGCCAAAAAACCAGGACCTAAATCCTCTCCATAAGAACTCCACCATGTTGAAAAAGTCATGCAAGACCATGTCAAACCATAAACACCTCTAAAAAAGCTCTCAAGAGCAACTAAAAACCTCCTAGATGCTCTCCAAATTTTTTCAACTGCCTCCTAACCTCCCCTAGATATTTGGCACATGCTCACAAACTTCCCTCAAATTGACACATGTCCCCAATTTTTTGCACTTAAAATAGTAACTTTTAGTTAAGTGATTTATAAAACATCACTAAAAAAAGTACTTTACATTTCAAATAGATGCAAAAATACAAATAGTTCGACCATTCAAGGGTCAAAGGTCATCAAGATTCCATCCATATCTCCCTTTGACTCATTCTTTGTGAGTACATGCTTATTATCTTCAAGCTTCTCATAGCATTAATAAGTGACTTATTCATTATATCACTTAAATAATGTTTTACATTCATAGAACAAAATAAAGGCCATGATTCAACCCTCTGATATGTCAGCATAGTGATTAGGGCACAAACCCTAAAAGCAAAACAAATGCAAAGACAAGGATTTCTTTCATTTTCCACATCTTCTGAAACTTTCGACCGCCGCCATAAAGAGTTCAATGAAGCTCGACTATAGTGAAATCCAGTGATCTTAGAGGTATTTTGATGGATTCCATGGCTATATAGGGTCATCTACCTTCGCGATTTCTGACAGACAAAGGCCTCTTATTCCCGAGTAAGCATTTTTCTATGTTTTATGCCTCTCAGGCCACGACTCTTGTAGCTGTATTAAATGCATTTTATACGCCTTCTTTTCTCTGTTGATCTGTTATTGTTTGGCCGCCATATACGCTATATTCGAGGCTTGAGAAAGCACCTTTAAATAGCGAATTCAAGAAATATAGAGTCTTTACCTTGAAAGTGTTTATATTTCTTGAAGAAATAAGACTCAAATTCGAGCCATCTTCGAATAAAAAATGTATATTTGACATTTTCCCATGCTTTCCTAGTTACTTCCATGCTATATCTCTGTACATTGTTTTCTTCCATTTAAACTTCCTATAGATGGGTTGAGGGTTTGACCTTCCTGCAAGACATGGCTCCTTTGAGATGTATGATTGTATTCATGCAGTTTCTTTAATGGAAAATGCATACATAAATAAAAATAAGGCTGCGGCCTCTCTCATTTTTCTATTAACTGTCTATACTTTTGTGATTGTGCACTTTCATTAGTTGACTGCTTGTTTGTGAACTCAATATCTATGTCTGTCCATTCCCATTAAAAAAGTTGATATGATTGATTTTGATTACTTCTCTTTCATACTGTAGCAACTGTTACTATGTTGAAAAATGAATCATGACTACTCATTTACGATCCTCCTATTGCTCCATTGATATTATACTGTAATGATACAATGATCCTTATATGAAACTATCTTTTGGAAGTTCTACAAAACATGATATTGATTTCATAACGTTCATATTGCACAAAATATTTGATGAGTTGGGCTCTACCCTTGTGGGAGCCGCATTTTACTCCACTTATATTTGATTTAAGTCATATATGCACCTGTAGTTGCACATGAAACAAACAATGTTAGAAAAAATGACTGTCTTTTGTGTGTATGTTGAACCAAATGGTTCCTAGACACCTGAGGCATTCATTGATCTTTTGATGTACATGAAGATAAGTTGATACATGTATAGGTGGATAATATAAATGATCATGTATGGTTATGACTTTTCATTGCTTAGAGTATAACTCTAACACATTGCTTGGTTGCTGCAGGAACAGGAGCGCATGAAACTAGGAAGGTCAAGCAACTAGGACAACATCGAAGCGAGACAAACACCAACCATTCATTCGGGCAATGACTGGTCATCCCTTCTACATGCTCATTTATTTCCCTTCATTTATTCATGCATTGATTTATCTTTATTTGTATCAAAGAAAAGTCAGTCTCACGACTTGCTGTGTGAGACACATGTATCTTATCACATTTAATAAAGATTACATTTTCAGAAATATATGAATTTTTCTCTATTACATGCATGTGTATGAATGCAATGGTTTGTAGTTGTAACCTTTTCAGATTTTTCATTTATACATTCAAATGTGATGAAGAAGGATAATAAAATGTACCCTATCTTCCCCAACTTAAAACAAATTCTACCCTTTTGAACCAATGAGTGAAAAAATGGGTAACAACTGATTCACCCCCCCTCTCAGTATCTTGGATATTCAACAGGAAGGTGGGGTCAATAGGAGTTGGGTGAAAGTAATTATTATTAAGATATTGTATATCATCATCAGATTGTGAATTGGTTCGTATTTTGTTTAGTATGAAGATAAAATTTTCATTTTTTTATCGCATAGTTGTTTTCAATTCATAACATTTATCATTTTTGTCCACAAAGTGTTGGGTACTCTTTCTTTGTTAATAATAGGATGTTCAAAAGTAAAGTTATCTTGTATTGGTTGTGCCTAGTAGAAGTCTCCACAGAGAACTATGTCAATGCCTCCAAAATATTTTGTAGGGGTATGTTTGATTTCTCTCATTCTTTTGTCAATTACATATAAGAATTGACTACCTATTAAAGAAGCTTCATCTATAAGCAATACTTGTAATTGTTCATAATGTTTTTGCAGTGAATCAATGGTTTGATTGCTAAGTGGGATGAAGATAGACTTGTTAAAGGGCAATAGAAGTGCAGGGTGTATAGTTGTTCCACCAACATTGTATGTTGCTTTTCTTGTATAAGCCATTACTAATCCTTTTTGCTTTAGCATCCATCTAAACCATCACTTGAGTTGTAGATGTGTAGTAGCATATGAAAAATTGCTTTTGTGGTAAAAGTTTTACCTATTCCAGCACCGCCAATTAAGAATAGGTACAATAGCTTTTCCTTTTCCTTTTTTTTCATTACAATTTTTTTTATAATTTGTTGTTGTTCTCTATTAAGT
The DNA here is from genome assembly GCA_007115665.2 of Sequoiadendron giganteum. NCBI lineage: Eukaryota > Viridiplantae > Streptophyta > Pinopsida > Cupressales > Cupressaceae > Sequoiadendron > Sequoiadendron giganteum. The sequence continues at coordinate 498,115,623 of CM021104.1, read as the reverse complement.
GTTTGTCGTAGTTTATAGTATTCAATGTTATCTAAAATATTTGGATTTTTTATAACTTGAAAACCAATCTCAATTTTTTTTTTGTAATTTTGGTAAATCTGATGTTAGGTCATATATTTCAGATTTGTTGTTACTTATTTTTTGTCTGTTAAATACATTATCACTTGTATTTTTATTTGTTTCAACTTGTTCAACTTGTTTGTCTAGATCTTCCCATGTAGAATTGAAATTGTATGTATACGTATCTTGGTTCTTTTTCATAATAGATATATGCATCTTCAAATGTTTTGAATCCTTCTTTTATTGTATTTTCACTTGTTTGAAAAGGTACATATAATGATAGTTTTTCTCTACAATAGTTGTCATAATCAACGTGCTTGTTATATTTAACAAATCTTATGATACTATTATTTTTGCGTTTTATAATTTTTCCTTTATTGATTCTATATTCTAAAAGCAAATTGAGCAAGACAAATTTGTTTCAAATTTGTAGGTCATTGAATGTAGTGATCTATGCTTGATTTAAACATTATTTGATTTGACCCATTAGGTTCAAATTTTAGTAATGAGTTAAGCTTAAGAATAAATGTGTGTTCTTATGTTGGAGATATGTTTATGAAAACAATTGTTTTATAACATGTATTTAAAGGTAGTGAGAGTACAATGTGTACTTCTAGTTGAGTAGACATTTGTTGTAGGTTAAGTAGAGTATTTCCAAGACTATGAATCATTTGTATAGCATCTATTTTTATTGTCTCATGGTCTTTCTCTATTTTTTTGAAAGTTGTGGTCATAGATTTGTCAATTTTTGTCATGTATGATGAACAATGTGTTGCTGCAACATAAGCATTGAGAACAAATTGTGCATCAATGTTTGCTTGCTATAATTCTAGTATTTTCTGACCAAAACTATTATTCCAAGCATGTGATGGTTCTCTTTTAAGAATAATTATTGGTTTTGTTAGTGTTGACTGTATTGCTTTTATGTAATCAACTTCTTGTATTTTTATTTCATTTAAGAAATCATCAGAACTAATAAAGTGGTCATAATTTTTTTTTCTAGAGCTGTAAATATTGAACTGCATTATTTATAATAGTATGATCAGTTGATGTAATTGGTTCTAGTATTGTTGTCTTTCTCATAGGTGGAAATGGAAAATTGTATCCACAATTTGTTTTTGTTGTTTTTCAACAACTTTTTGTGTGGTAGTGTCGATGTAACTTACAATATCTTTAATTGAGAATGTTTGTATTGCATGTAATATATTTTTCCACAAATTGTTCAATATGTTGAGGATTTGATTTTCCATATATAGGAGCTTTTTTAACCCATATTAACACATGATCGTGTTGATTTCCCCTATTTTGAAATTTTGTAACAAAGAAAAAGTCATTGATATGTCCTAGAATTGTATTATCCTTGCATAGTAGTTTTTTGAGACAATTTATTATATGTCTATAGTAATGAGTACAAGTGACAGGGTCCTTTCGAACAACTGAATCAATATCAATTTCATGTGCTTTTTCATAATTTTTTTTATCAATTCGATTCTTGTGTAGCTTAGTTAGTGTTGATACTAATGGTGTCCATTGGTGTTCTGCACTTGAAAAGGTTAGGAAAAAATTTGGAGGACCTAGTTGTCTTATCATTACAAATATGTATTTTTGATTTGTTGTAGGTAATCTAGAGAGATAGAGATGTGTTTAAAATCCATGTATCCAATGTTTGATTTTAGAATTTTATCTAAATTTGGCTTGTCTTTAACATCTTTGGCAAGCAGTGTATGCCCTTTTAATTGACATTTTCTAATTCTTATTGATATACTTGAAATTATTTTCTTTATAATGATGTGAACTTTTAAAAAAAAAATTTGTAGTAAGGCTTGCAAAATCACCACTTGAATGCAAGACCTCCCATTGTGCAATTTTTTGATGCTTAAACTTTTTGGTTATGTCTTCATCTTGTGGATTACCAAAAAAAAGTGTTGGAAAGTTCATTTCTTCAACATATTTATCCCTGAAAATTCCTAGAGGTTGGTTTCCTTCACCTGGTACAATTTCAATTATTTTATCATGCAAATCATAAATAGACCGAGATTATGTAAATCCATGTATTAGGTATCAATATGTGTTTCCATTTCATCTCCATTTTCAATTTGTAGGTTGTTTGAATCTGAATCACTACACATTTGTTTTATTTGAAGAGAATTATTATTCATTTTTGTATTTCTTTTTTCCCAACTATTGTTTACATAAACTTTTTCTATTCTATATAATTGTCTTTGACATAGGAGTTTTAATGCTTTCATTACTAATTTAGGATGAACAATACCAACTTGATATGGATTCTTGTATTGAAGTCTCCATTTTAGTGCAACAACAATTGTTATTATTTCATCAATTGATCATGGAAGTATTGTTTGTATAATATTCATATTTGTTGGGACATTAATAATGGATCCAACTAATCTCATTTGAGATCTTTTGTGTCCCCATTGTCTGATTTGGGAAAAAGCAAGTCTTGGTGATATAAATATTTCCTCAAGTTCTGATATAGATGACAAAATATCAAGTGATTTATTTCATCTTATTAATTGTGGTGTAGCAAACAATGGTAATTTACCATCGTGTAGCATTTTTTTGCAATGCTTGCATACATTTTTAAAAGCATGTATTATATTCTTTTATGAGAAAATTTTGTAAGTTTGTTGCTCAATTTCATTAAGATTTTTAATGTAACGCTAAAATTGGATTTGTTGACAAATATAAAACTCGTACTGAGGAGTGTCCTCAATTTATTTGAAATATATTTGTGTTGGATTTTTTTTTGTATTATTTTTCTTACAATAATGTTGTTTATTTGGTTTGTAAGTACGCAATGTTCTTTTCAATTAACCAAGCGATGTTTTATTCTCAATAGTTATTGGTTGGTATAGTTTACTATAATTTGGTTCTAAAAAAATTTCCCTTTTCTTTTTCATTGTTGAATTTGATTTGATATTATTATGGTATTTTGTTGTTGTTCGCTTGGTTTATAATTACGCACTCGTCTCTTCAATTTAGTAAGTGATATTGTTTTCCTTTGAACAATTTTGTGTTGATGTACTTTGTTGTTAATTGGTTTTAAAGATACATTTCATTTTTTTCCTCTAGTTGTTTTCTTTCTTGTTTTATAGTGGAATATGTAGAAGTTGTACTATTTTTTTGGCATCGTTCGATTAAATTAGTTGTTACTACTGGCTCGTAGTGTGCATGTTGAGTACTTGTTTTAAAAGAGATTATGTTATATGTATCATTTGTGCTTATGTTGCTATTTAAAACTTTTTCATTATGTTTAGTTTTTGACGACCATAAGCAAATACTTATGTTCAATATAGTTGCTAACCATTGCAAACAAAATGATCCTCCTTCAATTTTTCCACATGTTTTCTTCCAGTACATGTTTTATATAGCTAGGAATATTTGTACAACTACCTTTTATTGAATTACAAAAAGATTGTGCAATGTACAATCTTAATGATTGAGTATTGAATTCTCCATTCATCAAATAAGATATTGCATTAAATAGGCTTTCACCACAATTCCTTGTCATTATATTTGTCTTTCTCACTCCATTTAGTTCAATTTCAGGTGCAATATATTGCCAATGGGTTTCTAATGTTTCACAATTATCAGAAAGGTAATCTGATACTATAGGACTATAAATTGTTGAAGTTTTTTTGCAAAGTAATGGTTCGTAATGACCGAAATTTGGATTTTCATGATGAAATAAAAATATAATACATTTTTTTTTTAATATTGTTGTTGAAATGTAAATATTTTTTCTTCGTAGTTGTTGACCATATTGCAATTGGTATGCTCAATCATTTTGATACCTATCGTATGTAAAATGTGTCGCCCCAAAGTCCTTTATACTATTCTGGTATAGTATTTGATGCAAATAATTGCATTTTAGATAAATAATTTGTTACATCATATAGATTGTGCATTTCATGTAACATTTCTGGATGTAATTCATGTACAAGTGCTTGTAATGCATTGAAATCATCTTTCGATAGTAATAAAAAAAAGTAATCAACTAATCCATTGCGTAATTAGTTTGAAGTATAACGAAATGAAGCAATACTTGAAGAATATCAAACAAACAATCCCCTACTGAATAGGAAAGTGAATTTTTACGACATAAGTTGTTTTTTGAAAAGCAATATCAATGTTGGGTACATTTTCTTGTTCATATTTGGTATAAGTATCAACGTCAACAATGTCAACCATTATTTTATGTATAATGAACAAATATTTTAATCTAAGTTGAAAGATATTTATGATATTTAATTAAGAAATGTATGCAAAAAATACAAAAAAGATAAATAGATGTCAACTGACCTGCAAGTTCAATTTTTGCTTGTAATAGGCAGTTGAAAAGTCAATCTCGTACTCACTTCTCTGAAAATAAATTTATCAATTACCAAATGATTATACTGTAAATGTACAATATCCACTAATAATAAGAAAAGTTAAAACCCTTGTTTACTATTTTTTGAATCTAGTAGTAATAAGAAAAATTAAAACCCCTGTTCACTGCAAGTTTAATTGTTTCGTGTAATAGATAGTTCACAAGTCAATCTCGTAATTACTTCTCTGAAAATAAATTCAACTATTACCAAATGAATATATTGTAATGTGTACAATAGTCTACTAATAGTAAGAAAAATTAAGATTCTTTTATATATCTTAGATGGAGGCTTGCATCCAAATGTTTGATTATTCTTGTATTGTTCAAGTTCATTGCCTCTTGATTTTATTTCATTTGAAGTTTACAGTGCATTACACTTCTCAACAAGATTTATTCTTGAGTTGTCAATCATTCAAAATTCATCTTTGTTAGATACTAAAACTGCTCAAGCATTGATGGCATATTTGTAACTTTTCTATTCCATCTACTTGTTTCCTATAACTTGCAGATGTTGGTATGGGTTATTTACTCTTTCCTCTTTACGAGGTGGGTCTGATGAGTTAGTTATCGCATGAGTAGGAAAGTCAAAAATAAAGCATAACTGCTCAATACACTACAAAATATCAAAAACTTATGAAGTCGAATGCCAAAATCCCTACAACTGAAGGCTTTCTTGCATAGTGGGGAAGTACCAAATTTAAATCCTTTAAGAGACATGTTACATGGTAATACATACAAATAATCCAAGTCTAAATAAGCTAGAGTTATTCATTTCTCAGAAGAGGCCAAGAGGAAGCGTTGGATGACTTTTGAGGAAAGAGATGGTGCGAGGAAAAATGTTTAGCTACTAACTGCTACATACATAGGGAAACAAGAAAAATTGTCATAACAAATACGAAAATCCTCATTAATTCTTCAAATGAAATCAAACTTTAATGAGCTCACCACAAAATTTTGCAGTGTATTATTGCTTGAAGAAGTAAATGAGTCAAATCAGAAGGATCGACATGAGGTTTTTGTTGCTAAGCACCATGATTTACAGAGTTCGGGTTTGAATAAACTGTCATTCTTAACTTGCAATTGTTACTGTTAAAATTTAGAACATTTGGGAATTGAATTGTTGTTGGATGCATCAAAGACACCAGTATTTGCCGCTAAGCACTATGACTAACAAAATTGGGGTTTAAATAGCCAGCCATTTCTAATTTTCTCATGTTATTGTAATAAGTCGAATATTTTAGGATTGATGTGTTGTTGAAAGCTTCAAAGGAACTGGATTAGATGAGAATTCTTGTTTTTTGGGCAAGCATATATGTGAAAGGTTCTTTTTGTTAAATTTGAAACTTTAAACCAAATCATGTTAGAAAGAATTCGTAAATTTGCTAGAACAAGAAAATTTAAAAAGGTGCTACAAAAATTTGGTAAATATAATATGTTGAAACATAAAACAATCTAGACTGAAATAGGTAGTCGGAGATATAGAGCAGCAATCCACAAAAAAATCACTGTAACAGCATTAAAGGAGCTAACACTACACTTATTGCAAGTGATCAACCACATCCAATTATTCACATGATATAACAAATTCCTTACTGCTCAACCAACTGAACCCATGGATTCAATATCGGCCAACCCAGATCTCCTAAACAACTAGTCATCTACCATTAAAAATTAGTACTCCCAATTAAAAAATTAGGTACAAAGAAAACAAACACTATAACACAATAAAGCCTAATAATAAATAATTGGGAAAGAAAAGTATCATATATCCCTTCAGCTTAGGTCTCCAAACATTTTCCTTATATAGTATCTCAGAAGAATCAATTTGTTTTGATCATCACAAGAGAACACAATACCCATATTAAATGACATCCATTGAAAAAATTTAAAAAGTAGGAGAACTACAAATTCGACCACTAATTTTAACACCTTGAGAAATTAAGTCATCTATCTGAACCAGGGACAAATAAAAATATCACTCTTCTAGTAAGAAAATGTAATGGCGTGAATTTGCACCCCTAGGAAAATTCTACATTTACACTACCTCTTAAACCTTAGCAAATTGAGTCCGATAATGCACAATCCCTATTTCCGCCACCTTTCCCTATCCACTTGGTAGTTGTTTTATTTGTCGGTGGGGGATATTTTTTCTAGGACGCTAGCACAGTGCATGAACGTCTATGTGGCATGTTGTCATCTTGACAGGATTCCTACCTATGGAATCCGTAGAGGCGTTACACTCCTCCATTGGATGCGAGGTGTAATGTTTCTTGCCCTTCAGATTAACTTCGAACAAATCTTTTGCCTCCATCTTCACCTTTCAAATGGCTATCTAATTGATTCTTTCATGCTTCTTGATCATCTTCACACTTCGGGGCAACTCTCTTCACTCTTTTCATTCACTTTCAACATTTTCAAGCTCCACCACCTCCATTGAAGTTGCAAATTAGTGTTTTTTCGGTTCACTCTCTTCGTTGTTGTGGCAATGTTGGTTTTTGAAGGCTTGCATGCTCGCTCCTTCCTCCATTTTCCTTGATAGCACTTGGTTGAGAAGGTGATATCCTTCCATTTCCTATTCACTTTGCATTATTGTATTTGATATCGTAGCATATTGTTATTTACATATTGCTTGGTATTCCATTTCAATACCTTTCTTTATCATCTTTCTACAATCATTGCTATATGGTTGTCCGTGGAGGTGGAAACACCAAAGCGAGGGACTCACTGAGGTGGTCCTCTAAACACAACCACAACATTTTCTCGTCTTCTTTGTGCATGTTCTCTTTGAGGTGAAGATCTTGAATATATCGAGTCATGGGTAGGAACGTGTACTTTCCTCACCCTTCTTTGTCAATTTATAGAATAGGTTAAGTTAAAGAATTCTTCTTATTATTCTGTCATCCTACTTCTTTCTATTTTTGTTATTGTAGAAAACTTCATTAGTTAGTTTTCTATGATTTCAAACTATACCTTGCACTTTCTATCCGTACGAACGCTAGTGCACCACTGAGATTCCAACACATCATGTTGAAGTATGTGTCCCACACTATAGTCGTTTGGTAGCAAGTTTTTTGAGTTGTAGTCTAGACTCCAAAAATATATTCAATTGACTTCCTGAAACATCCAGGCTTGTAGAAGGACAACAACAACTAGGATTTCTCTTCCCTCTTAGCCTTTAAAATTTAAAATCTTTCGAAACGTTCCATTAGCTTGAGGTAGATCAGGGTAGCCTAGTGTTCTAGACTCTCTTGTGACCTGGAGTCTTGAGTAGTTAGTCCCCCTCTAGAGAAAATAAATCAAATATGATTTATAAATCAACAACAATGTTATACCAAACCCACTTGAACATTAAATAAACAAGATATGTATGCTAAAATGAAAATACTTTTTTTTTAACCACAATTTGCACTCCACTCAAAAAACAAACTTGCAAAAATGGTTGTGCAAGTAGTGAACTAAATTCAACTAAATCATTCTAGCCTCTAAACAAAGATAATCCCACCATCATAATATTTTTAAAATAGGGAAACTAATAGCCTTAACCTATCACAATTATAATAAATATAAGTTGGCTCTTCTAAACGTGGTAGACTTGCTTAAAATGAGTAAACCAAAAAATAGGCTAGGAGGGTTAATCTTAACATTAAGTTAGACTTAACTAACATGGGAGTCTCACATAACATATCATACGTTATTGGCCAAATTTTTTAGTGTTATCATACCACTCAATGAAAGTTATCTAGTATCTTAGGTTGACACAAAAACAAATCTTAAATATATGTCCAGACAACTCTGATCACAATTTGAAAACATCATGATCTTTGCAAATTTCTAGTTTTCTTTACCAATTCACTAGTCATTGCTATCCAAACCATGGATAGATTACCACAATAGTTTGTGTCATATTGGCAATGTAATAGTAAGATCAAACCTACCACCAAAAGATAAAACTATAAAGACATCAAGTTTGGGAATTCAACTTAAAACTAAAGTGATCTCACCTGTTGAATTAGTAAGGGCTATCTCTAAAGATCATCTATGAATAAAAAAGTACAAATCGATAGACAACAACCTATAAAGAGGAAAGAGTAAGTAACCCATACTAACATCTCAGGTTATAAGAAACAAGTAGATGTAATATGAAAGTTACATATATGCCATCAATGTTTGAGTAGTTTTAGTATCTATTAGAGATGAATAACTGGTTTCTTTGTTATTATTTTTTGTGTGAATTGCCATTTATATAAATTTAATTACTTGTATTCATTGACAGTATGTAGACTAATTATTTATTTAATTATTGCATAAATGCTAATATTTTGATTCAGATGTATTTGATCTCTAGTAAAAATTATGAATTCTAGTAAGGGGATTACTTGAATTGACCTAAAAATTTAATGTTTGTAAGAGTTTTTGTTTACAAAATGTACCATCAAAATGGATGAGATCATTATTCTATAGAAATGAAGAGTGTTTTCAGTAGTGTTGTATGAGAGATACTTTGAGAATTTCTAAAATACATCTCATGCAAAAGTTTGTGAGCCACAAAATACTTCTAAGCATCCCCAAAAATAGCCATACCTTAATATTTCACATTAATATATTACAAAGTTTTAGAGCTTTGACAATTGGAAATTTAAGACTGTAAGATGTGTAATAAATCATAAATTGATATTCATTGAAGACTTTCACTATTTTTGTGAGTAATAATTAGTGTTATATGGGGTCATGTCCGTGGGGGTGTAGTTGATGTCTTTGATGTCTAGGACATACAAAGGACTTGGTGATTTGGAGTTTGAGGAGTGGATAGCCTATTTCATTTGGTGCAAAAAAAATTAACCTTTAAGGGAAAATAATGCAAAAGACCCCAAAAAAGCGAATGGGGAAACACTGAGAATAATGCTTATTTAGGTATCTTAAATAAAATTGAAAATTATGCCATAATTTTACTATAGTTAGATGGAAAATTCCCTCCAAAAAAATTAAAACTATAAAACACTAAGAAAACTCGAGTTAGTTAAAATAAATAGTTATGTTGAGTGCAAATGGAAGCATACATTGCAATAATGGTTTCTTCCATGAATATTGAAATGCAAAGAGAAGTGAAAACATGGAATCCTCAATAAATGAGGTTCATTAAGCTTGTGTCAAGGATATGAAGCAGGAGGTCAGGGTAATTAGTTTCAAGCAAAAGCTTGTGCTACATGGGACCTCAAGCTTTAGTTGTCACAAGTTATTAAGTTATATATGGAGCTTAAGCTTTACAAGCCTAGGTGCTTCATTTAACATGCTCAAAGATATGAACTAGTCATGATGGAATCTACCTTCTGGTTGGTAAATGTTAGAGTTGTGGTTGTGTATAGAAACAACCCAAATGACCCCAACACCCAAAACCGATGTAGAGAAACAACCTAATACCCAATAAATTCTATTCTTTCTTTGGGGTGGTTTATTTTTGCCTAAATTTGGGTGCTCGGCTAATCCTCATTCTTAAAAAAAAAGATCTATGCATTAGGGTTGTACAAGAAAGAGAGTTAGACATGGTAGTGGTAAAAGGAATAGTAGGAACACAAAGTTATTTTTTTATATGCTAGGTAAAATTGGCAAAGTTAATTTTTATAGATCTGGCAAGATGAATTTTCCGCAGAGTAAAAACACTAACATTAAACCATGAATAAAGATACCTTACTTTTGGAAACTAGCAATGTGTGAAACCAAAAGGAAAAGAAAGATAATAAAAGAAGAGAGATTAAAAAAACAAAATGTACTAATGAACACATGTAGATGACAAGACATTAAATTCAATCCACCTGCGAGAGAATAAGCTAAAAATTAAAAGTTTTTACTTGTTCTGAGTTGTAGAGAATAGTTAAGAGATGTGCATCCAACGAAGTTAAAATTTATTAAAGGATTTACAATTTAAAAAGCAATAGAACATACCTTTTGTTTTCTTCTTCTTCCTTTGATTAGTACATCTTCTTTCTTTGTAATGTAAGAGCAATACAAAACAACATTTATAATGATAACCAATGAGTTTTGGCATCCCTATATTGTACAAGTAGATAGGAGTACAATGCTGAGTAAAATGCCGAATAACATGCCTATATTTATTTGAAAGTTAAACTCTCCTGTTGCAATTTAAACTCTCCTGGTCATGTAACCAACAGCGACCTTATGCAAGTAGTTGTAATTGAAAGACCAAACAAGCAACATAAAATTAGCAAAGGACAAAAAATTGGTTAGGTACTTCCTTTCTACGTGTGTTTGAGATAACTGCATTTTACAAAAATCCCAAAATATGTGGTTGTGTATACACCGTGCAAACAATAAATGTCCTCTCAACATGAAATGAAATCTAACTGCCGGTGAGTGGAGACATTTCTAGGTATTACCTTTGAAATTTTCAAGAGGGTGCATCGAGAATTTCAATAGCGAGTAGAGTAAAAAGGATGACAATGTATGAACACCCAACATCATTTTCCACATTGCCACATACATCTGAAAATAAATGTCCTCTCAACATCAAATGCAAGAGCGTTTTCAATACGTAAAATTAGCAGATAAGTACCTACTTGATTAATGCAAAAACATAACTCGTCAGAAATCACTTGGACTTTGTCATAAAGTGACGTTTAATGCGAAATCATAACTTTTCAGAAATCGCTTGGACTTTGTCATAAAGTGACGTTAAAAGGATATGAATTGTGTAACGCTGAAAATATGGAAGCCACCAAAAATTTGAGTTATAATAAGATGTTGACTTTCTTTTCTTGAAATTCGTCTATAACACATAAAACATTTTAACCAATCATATCGACAATAAAAAAGTATTTTATAAATTCATTTAAAAAAAATAAAATATTAATTTGATTGATTGATAACCAACTTATTAATAACTTATTAACTAGTAAAAATAAAACTCATTAATAAAAACAAATACTAATAACAAAAGATCAACACTCCACTAACTAAACAAAACTGTCCCATGAAATTTTATCTCTGGTCTTCTATTCTATTCTTTTTTGTACAAAGGTCTGAACCCACGAAAGAGAGACACTCGGGCTTTTTAAAAATTTGAATGATATGCACCTTGAAGCCTCTGAAAAGCATTTCTTGTATGACAGGTCATTTGTCGGCAAAATCTCCTGTAATTCAACCATAGAAAAACTAGCAGCCATCCGAAGGCCGAAATGACAGATTCAACGGTGAACTTCAGCACGCTGTGCGAGATGCTGGAGGCAATCGCGCGAAGCAAAAAGGGTACGATGAAACGCAAGCATGTGCGCACGTTCCTGGAGCACGTTTACAAGGGCGATGAGTATTTCAGCGCAATTCGGCTTATTTTGCCTCAGTTGGACAGAGAGCGGGGCGCATATAAGCTCAAGGAAGCTCACCTTGCCAAATGTTTGACGGAGGCTCTCGGCCTCTCCAAAGACTCTCCCGACGCGCACAAGCTCTTCAATTGGCGGAAAGGCGGAGCCAAAGTTGGCGCCAACGCCGGCAATTTCCCCATGGTCGCAGCCGAGGTATGTATTATTAGGGAAAGTTCTAAGGAATGCAATTTTTTCTCCAAGTTTAGAACGGAAGGCGAATGTTTGCTCTTTGGAGACTTAAAATATTCAGCTGAGTTACATGGCCATCAGAATCTCTGGGTGACCTTGACATTATAGATCTTCCAGTCATGGTAGTTTTGGAAAATTTGAACACTGGAGATAAATTTTTAGCAAAACCGTGTAATTTCAAATATATTTCTATTTTGAAGAATCTGACAAGTTTATATACATTTTATAGGAAAATTTGGTGAATACTATCTGCAAATTTATACTGCTTAATAGATATAGTTTTTATGAAATTTGTGCCAGTTGACAAAAAATAGCCCATAAGAAATTCTTCGAGGTATATTTGCTCGAATTGCTTTGTTCTGGTGTTATTATAGCTATGACTGAGAGCCGCTTTTTATATCACAAGCATAACATAATCTCTTCAATTAAGAAGAGAGCCATACGTGTTGGGTTTCATGTTCTCATGTGGTCCAGCAGCCTTACTCCTTGAAAGTGATTATTTCAGCAAAGATATCATTATAACAGTATATCCGCTGTTCCATTCTTTTCTTATATTGCTTTAATATCACCTTCTGTTTTCAGAACAGAAGTAGTTAAATTTGTTTTTTCTTTCATCACTGGGATTAGAATCTGCAGAGTATACTTGCTGTGTAGAATTGTAGAGTCACGATAATGATTATCAAATACAGAAACAAAGAAGAAACCAAAAATTTCAATGGTGTTTGAATTTGGAAGAGGGGAAGAATATGTGGCTGTTGTGAGTAAGCTTTGTCACAGAGTTTGCCGCATGTCAACCAAAAAGTTTGAATTCTGGTATATGCTATTACAAACTATAAAAATTTGTTTAGATTCATCTATAATATTTGTCCATATGAATGAGTAAGATTTTATTAAAAACCCTAATTTTTTTGTTGTTTCACTTGTTAGTTTCAGACCAGAAATGCAAATAAGCAGAAATACACAACTTAGAGACAATGAACACAGCATTTTACTTTGGGAAAACCCTCCTACTCGAGAGAGAAAAACCCAGCAAAAGATCTCTTATATATTAACAGAATAAAAGGCAGAAATCTGCTTACAAATCAGACCTTACACAAGGCCAAATTTGATACAACGAATAGTGACACCTTTCCTTGATGCAAGGATACAAATGAATATATTTCTCCTTGAATTCTGATCTGCTGCTGAAGGTGCGAACTTCTTCTTAGAAAGTGTGAAGTGCGAATTGAAGTGAGAATGAATTGATGCCTAAATGAGAGATCTTCACCTTGCTTATATACAAGCCTCCTCTCTAGGTCGGCCCTAGAAAATATAATATTATTTTTGAAAACCAAAAGGCCGACCTGCCTTGTAGATTTATTATTTAATTTTATTCTTGGAGAAAATATCTCCCGCCGCTATAAACATTAACACTCCTTCTTAGCTAGGGAGGTATTTTCCAAATATCCTCGTCATGGAGTCTCTTGACATGATGCCCACAATGGCTACACCCATTTGTGGAAGACCTCATCTCAGCCTCAGAGATGTACAAGAGTTCATCACGGAGTCTCTCAACGTGATGTCGTCATGGAGTCTCTCAACATGACGTCCACCATGGCTACTCTCATGTGTGGAAAAAAACATATGTACAAGTGTTCATCACGGAGTCTTTCAACGTGATGTCGTCATGGAGTCTCTCAACATGACGTCCACCATGGCTACTCCCATGTGTGGAGGGAAACACAAGTACAAGGGTTCGTCACAGAGTCTCTCAACATGATGTCGTCATGGAGTCTCTCAACATGACGTCCACCATGGCTACTCCCATGTGTAGAAAGAACCATATGTCCGTCTTAGACATGTACGAGGGCTTTCACCTCATATTTCTCCGTCTCAGACAAATATGCATTATAGCAAAGCTCATTGATGCTGAGTCTCCCTCTCAGCAAGGGTGACATTCTCCACTACTCCAAGCTTGTCTTGGAAATATGCAAACTTCACTCGGGAAAGAGGCTTGGTGAGAATATCAACTGTCAGTGAAATGTACTTGAGTTGAATTGCTTTCCTCAACACCATGTCTTTGATGTAATGATACTTGATCTCTACATGCTTTGTCCTATCATGAAACACTGGATTTACTGAGAGCTTCACACAACTTTGATTATCACAATGAATCACAGTCGGCTCCAATGTTTGGCCAAACAATCTTGCAAGGATCTTTCGAAGTCACACTGCTTCTCGAGCTACCACACATGCTGCAATATATTCAGCCTTTGCAGTGCTTATTGCCACTGAAGTCTTCTTCCTGCTACACCAAGAAATCATGGCAGACCCCAAACTGAAGCAACATCCAGAGGTGCTCTTCCTATCAGTTACACTCCCGGCCCAATCAAAATCAGTATAGCCTTGTAACTTCAGATCTTCATAGGAAGTATATCTCAAGCCATATCCCACAGTGCCACACAAGTATCTCAGAATATGCTTTGCTGCAACTAGATGTATTTGTCTTGGTTCACACATGAATTGACTGAGAGCACTCACTACATAACAAATGTCTGGTCTAGTGTTGACTAGATACATCAATGATCCAATCAATTGTCTATACCATAGTTGGAAAACTCGGACTCGCCGCGGACTTGGCAGCCCAAAAATATGACTCGGATTCGGGACTCGGGACGGACTCGGGAAAAGACTCGGCAAAAAAAAAAACCGTAGTTTTACAAAAAAAACAAGAACAAATTAATGCATTTAGAGAATATAAGAGCTTAATTTGATTATCAAACACTCATAATTCAAAGATTACACATGTCATATGATCATCAAACACTCAATAATTGAAATTTAATCATTCATAGTCATCAAATACTCATAGTTTCACTTTCAATGTATAACAACATCACAAGTTTATAAATGCTTACATATAATCATGTCAAAAAGAGGAAAACATTAACAACCACATATAATCTACATCTTCCTCTTTCCCCTCCCAATGGTACTCAATTTTGGAGGCCTAGAACTAGAAGCTGCCAGTGTTGTAGTATCCAAACGAGGACTAGGAGATCGAGTAGGGGAAAAATGATATTCAAATGTGTCTTCGTTGTCCTCCATGGCATCCAATCTTGCTGCTTCTTCTTCTTCTGCTGCTGCTCTCTCTAATTCAGCAATATCCTCATCAGTAAGTAAGACATCAACCTCATCATTTTGTTCATTAATAGTCCATTTACCATATGGATCAATGTCATCCAAGTCGATGGACTCGTGTGAAACACCCTCCACCTTCCTAGTTCGAAGGCGAAGGTTGTACCGAACAAAAACTAAATCATTTAGGCGCTGCTGAGTCAACCTGTTTCTTTTCTTTGTGTGAATGTTTTCAAATAAACTCCAATTGTGTTCACACCCAGAAGCACTGCATGGCTGCGACAAGACACGTATGGCTAGCTTTTGAAGATTTGGTGTGCTAGCACCATAGTTCTCCCACCATAGATCTACAAAAACATGTTTAAAAAATATAAGTATTAAGAAATAAGAATAAAGTAAAAATCTATATGTAAGAATCAAGTTTCTAATTTCAATTTTTACCTGGTTGTTGTTTTCCTCTCCTTTCAATTGCTTGTTGGGAGGAAAAGAGTCTCCCCTCTGCACCCTTGTAGACCTTGAATAGATAAAAGAAAAAGTAAATCAAATATAGAAAATTCATAGATAGTCAAGGCTCAACATTGCAAATTCATAAATAAGATGTAACAAATCTCACCTCCAACTCATCAAGCACCTTATCTCTCAGCTCACTATCAGGCACCATCCTATCAATGCAAGTGACAACACCGTCCATGACCTCCTCATCCGCCTTAAATGAGTCCAAGAAGTAGAACTTCGGATTCAAGAAGTAGGCAAAGGCATGAATCGGCTGGTGGAGTTGGTTTGTCCATCTCCGATCAATGATGCGCCATATGATTTCATATTTCCTTTTGTTGCCGCCATAGTAACGTGATATGGCCTCTTTGGCCCTATCCATGGCCTCATAGATGAAACCCATTGGCATGCCATCTCCATCCACCATACGAAGAACCCTCACCAAAGGCTCTGTCACCTAAAAAAATGAAAACAAATGTTAAATTATAACAAAATTAACCCCTCAAAAAATAAAAAACAGCAAATAGATTATCATGTATAATTTTTTTTGTGTGATTGCTACTTACCCCCATCAGCTCCTCTCCATTTTTGATGAATGTCTCATCAAAAACTATGCTAACAATCCTCTCCCCTTCAGCTCTACTGGAAAATGAGGACTCCTTCCAAGCATCCGACACAAACATTTGCTTGAGATGACCAATGGCACTAAGAATGCTTTGCAATGTGAGGAAGTGGCTAGCAAATCGTGTCACTCCAGGTCGCACAAGGTCCTTGCCATTTGTGAATTTCCTCATCAAAGAAAGCACCCAAGTATGGTTGTAGATAAATTTTGTAACACTTTTTGCATCTTCAACCACTCTTTTGACCCATGAAATCTTTCCAATATCCTCTAACAATAGGTCCAAGCAATGTGCAGCACATGGAGACCATGCAATTGTGGGATACCTCTCCATAAGTAGCCTACCTGCAACTGCGTTGTCCGTGATAATTTGGACAACATTATCAACTCCAACCTCCTGGACCACCCCATCCAATACACTGCATAAAGTCTCAGCATTTTTAACTTCATGGGAGGCATCTATTGATTTGAGGAACACCAATCCACCATTTGAGGCCACTAAAAAGTTCAGGAGAGTTCTATTCCGTCCATCTGTCCACCCATCAGATAAAATGTTGCAACCTTTTCTTCACCAAAATTTCTTTTGCTCATCAACTACAAGCTGTGTATTCTTTACGGATTCCTCTAGCAATGGCCCACTCAAATCTTTAGCTGATGGGGTCTTAAACCCCTTTCCTGCAACTGTAAGGGCATTCACTAAACCTTCCCAATATGGGTTGCTTGCAACATTGAAAGGTAGATTATTGTAGTACCAAAAATTTGCAGCAGCCATCCTAGCTTCATGATGCTTTTCCTTATTCCAACCGGTACCTTCAAGTGAAGGTTGTGCTCCTGGAACATTACGTGGAATAAAATAATTTGGTCCTGATGAAGGACCGTGGCCAGCACTAGCAGTAGAATAGGAACCCTCAGGACTCTCACCAAAAGATGAATGTGGAGCACGAACACTTGGACTTGCAGCAGTAGCACCATGAGGCATAGTTGGTGTAGAAGGGGATCCACTCATCATTGATGCTAGGGCATTCTTTGTTTTTTGTCTTTCATCTTTTTTTAGCTCATAGTCAGCAAGAAGGGCCTTTATCTCTCTAATAATCTCAGGAGTAGTTTTAGGGCATCCCTCCACATTTTGCCCAGGTATCCTTGCAAGGTGGTATTTTAACCTGTTTATTCCTCCTGTCATCCATTTCTGACATTCAGTACATGTCACTTCACCTTTTTTGGTTCCTGGTATTCCATACTTCCATGCAGGGTCTTTTCTTATTCCCTTTGGATTTGAAGATGACATTGCTGTTTCAAGTTCAATGTGGAAAAAAAAAAATCAGCAAGGGTTTGCAAAAAAATCAGCAAAAAAATGTGATTCAAAGTTTCATTTATTTGCAAAAAAAAAAGAATGCAAAACCAAGCTAGAAATAGTAGGAAATTAGGAATTAGGCTATTAAGGAAAATAGAAAAAAATTTGGCAGCATATCCCCTTATTTTTCTTGATTTTTTTAAATTTTGAAAGCAAGAAAACAAAAAAAAAGAAATGTTAGATCACTTACCTGACTCTATTTTGTTCTTTTTAGCTCCTCCTCCTGCCTTCTTTTAAGCTAAAACCAATTTGCAGACCTTAAAAACACCAATCTTCAAGTTAGAAATAACAAAAAATAAAAAAAATGTATGGGTTTTAACCCAGTTTGACGCCCCAGTCGCGGACGAGAGTCCTGGGTCGGGACTCTCGAGTCCGACTCTGGACTCGGCCAAGTCCAGAGGTCGGACTCGGGAGTCCCGACCTAGGACTCTTCTGGACTCGACTCCCGAGTCCGTGGCGAGTCGACTCGGCTCAGCCACGGACTCCCGAGTCCGCCGAGTGCGCGGCGAGTCCTGAAGAGTCCGCGAACTTTGGTCTATACATGGTGGGATCTACCAAATTTGATTTAGCTGCTGAGTCACTCAACTTCTTCAAATTTGTCTCCATAGGTGTAGACATGGACTTGCAATCCATCATCGCAAATCTCTTCAAGATGTTTATAGTGTATTTTCCCTGACTTAGAATAATCTCATCAGGTCTTTGCCACACTTCCAGTCCCAGGAAGTAATGCATAAGACCAAGATCCTTCATCTCAAACTCGGAGGCTAATTCTTTCTTGCATTTGATAATGAGATACTCTGCTCTAGTGAGAAATAAATCATCAACATAAAGAACCAATATTAAAGCCTCACCATCAACTATCTTGAAGTAAAGATTGGAATCTGCATCATTCTTGGAGAATCCCAAGCTCACCAAATATCTATCAATCCTTTCATACCATGCACGAGGTGCTTGCTTAAGGCCATACAAGGCCTTCTTCAATCTGCATAGATGAGACTCCTTCCCATGAATCACAAAACCATCTGGTTGCTCAATGTACACTTCTTCTTCAATCACACCATTAAGAAATGCAGTCTTTACGTCCATTTGATGTAACTTCCAGCCTTTAGCGGATGCAATAGCAATAATTGTCTTGATAGAAGTGTATTGAGCAATAGGAGCAAATTTCTCCTCATAATTTATTCCCTCCTTCTGAGAGAATCCTCTTGCCACAAGTCTCGCCTTGTGTTTCTCAATGCTGCCATCAGCTGCATGCTTGATTTTGTAGAGCCGTTTGGAAGACACTACTAATTTCCCTTTAGGTCTCGGAACAACATCCCATACATCATTCTTAATGATGGACTGATATCCTTCTGTCATTGCATCTTTCCATACTTGTAGGTTGGATGCCTCCTCAAAACTGGAAGGCTCAGAATCAATGATGTGACTCATCAATGCCACATAACCTGGAAACTTCTGCGGTCTCTTGCTTTCTCTAAAGGTGCCTCAAGGAGCTGCATACTTTTCTGCCTCTTGCATAGTTTGACGAGCACATAGAGGTCTCTTCCGACCTACTGCAATGTCTCTAGGCCCATCAGTTGGTTCTATAGGATCAATTAGATCAATAGTCTCGGTCGGTTCGTTGGACTCCCTTTGAATGTCAGGAGTAAGATCAGGAGATATGTCCATATCCTAAGAAGCCTCTTGCTCTTCACTGTCTATCTCCATGTAAGACCCTTTAGATATTTTGAATGCTACTTCCTCTTCGAAGGAGACATCCTTGCTGATCTCAATCTATTTCTACCCTGGAATATAAATTTTGTAGGCCTTTGAAGACTCGTTGTATCCCACGAATATACCCTTCTTGCCTGAAGGTTCTAGCTTTGATCTTTTATCCTTGGGCACATGAATGTAAACAAGACAACCAAAAATTCTTAAATGACTAACCTTAGGTTTCACACTTGTGAAGGCCTCCTTAGGGGTCATGTTTCCCAATATTCGATGAGGGCTTCTGTTTTGAACATACATAGCGGTTCTGGAAGCTTTTTCCCATAGGAAGGTCTGTAGATCCTGACCATGGATCATAGCCTTGGCTGCCTATACTATGGATTTGTTCTCTCTTTCAGCAACTCCATTTTGCTGAGGGTTGTACGGAACACATAACTCCCTCTTGATCCCTGCCTCAATGCAGAAGTTCCGAAAACCTCCAGAAGTGTATTCTCCTCCATTATCTAATCTTAGAACCTTAATCCTTTTCTTGGACATGTTTTCAACTTGAGCCTTGAATTCTTTGAATCTATCAAGTACTTCTTCAAACTCCTTAGATTTCAAGAAGTAAATCCAAGTCTTTCGAGAATAATCATCAATGAAAATCACATAGTACCAAAATCTACTCAAGGATGCCACAGACATAGGTCCACATAAATCAGAATGAACAAGATCTAAAATTCCTTTGATCTACTGTCACTACTATGAAAGGGACTCTTGATATTCTTACCAAGTGCACATCCTTTGCAAATGCCATCGTGCTTCAGACCAAGCTTGGAAGACCAGTAAGTGACAGTAACCATCTTCTCCATGGATGGAAGGGCTTTGAAATGTAAGCGAGCAAGTCTCTTGTGCCATAGCTCACTCAAACTGATAGAGTTGTGCAATAAAGCGTGAACTGGACGAATTAATAATCTATATAGGCTCTCTTGTCGAACGCCAATTACATGAGCTGATTTTATATTAGAGTTCTTAGGCCAAGCAAGAACTTTACCTTCAGAAAAAGCAACCTTGTACCCTTTGTCCTCCAAAGCTGAAATGGAGACCAGATTTCTTTTGATCCCTGGTACAAACAAAACATCACTCAAATGAAGAGGGATACGTGAATCTAGCTAAAAAGAAGTGGCCCCAGCTCCCTTTACGGAATAACAAGCATCATCTCCGATTATCACTTGCAAGTTAGTTTCTTTCTCTACCAAGTCTGTAAGGTGCTCACGGTATCCTGTAATGTGTTGTGAAACACCACTATCTATTAACCAAGTGTCACAGTCAGTTGGACATTGCTTGAAGGAGCGGAGATGAATAGGAATCCCCCTGAGTCGTCTCTAGATTCCTTTTGAGGTGACACATCATCAACATCTGCAATAGAAGCATGCTGCTTCGGTTTTGATATGCAATCTCGAGCATAGTGACCATACTTGTCACACCTGAAACATTGAATGTGAGAGAGATCCTTTTTCTTCTTTGGTTCAAGAACAAAATCTGATTTTCTATCTCAATTTCTCTTGAAATTGCCTCTTTTCCCTTCTCTTCCTTTTCTTCTGGAAGCATGAGCAGCAAGGGCATGACTTTCTTCATTATGAGAGTTTCACCCATTTCCTCTTGTTGCCAATCTGGATTTTTCTTGAATGCAATCAGCTCGAAGACGATCAAACTTGGGCAACTTAGATCTCCCATTGATGCTTTGAATAAAAGGCTCCCAAGAGTGAGGAAGACCATTCAGTGTCAACATAACCAGATCTCTATCTTCAACTATGTCTCCAATAGTACATAGCTCATCTCTCAAATCAGAAATCTTCTTAAAGAAAGAAATGACTGAATCTCCTTTAGCCATTTTTATATGATGGAGCTGTTGTCTCAACGCAAGGGCTCTATTGGTATTGTTGATCTCATACAATCCTTGTAGAGCCTCGAACATTTCTTTGGCTGTCTTCATCTTGGAGATAATTGGAACTAGATGGTCCTTCACGAAATCTATCATGATCTTCCTGGCCTTCGTGCCATTTTTCTTCCAGTGAAATTTCTCTGCATCATCGGATGGCTCGGGCACATCATTTTCCACGAAATCTAGAAGATCATTTTCTTCTAAGGCAATAAGAACTCTGAATTTTCAAGAGGTGAAATTTGATGCTCCATCAAGCCTATCTTCGACCTTGACTCCGTTCACCATCTTCGATTCTTTGATAGATTGCCCTAGATAAAGAGATGTCTTGATTGCTTAAGCAATTCTGATCGGATCTTTGCTTGAACTTAGCTTTGATACCATGTTAGTTTCAGACCAGAAATGCAAATAAGCAGAAATACACAACTTAGAGACAATGAACACACTATTTTACCTTGGGAAAACCCTCCTACTCGAGGGAGAAAAACCCAGCAAAAGATCTCTTATATATTAGCAGAATAAAGGCAGAAATCTGCTTACAAATCAGACCTTACACAAGGCCGAATTTGATACAATGAATAGTGACACCTTTCCTTGATGCAAGGATACAAATGAATATATTTCTCCTTGAATTCTGATCTGCTGCTACAAGATGGCGATCTGCTGCTGAAGGTGCAAATTTCTTCTTAGAAAGTGCGAATTGAAGTGAGAATGAATTGATGTCTAAATTAGAGATCTTCAACTTGCTTATATACAAGTCTAGGCGACCTCCTCTCTAGGTCGGCCCTAGAAAATATAATATTATTTTTGAAAACCAAAAGGCCGACCTGCCTTGTAGATTTATTATTTAATTTTATTCTTGGAGAAACTATCTCCTGCCGCTATAAACATTAACATCACTGTCCAGAAATACTAGTTGTTTTTCAGAAAATTTTGGAGGTCTGCTGAATTGGGACTGCATGTGTGTGGGAGGGTTGACGATGACCATGATAGCCCTCAAGTGCCAGGACCAAAACCGAAACCACTGCTGCCAAGTTTGACACTGAATTTATCAGTTGCTTCCTGCAAGTTCTAAAACAAAATGCTCAAAGTAGAGTTGGCAAAGTTGGAAAGCAAAGGAGAAATGCTGCATGTTGATGACTTTTGTCTCTGCTGATAGAAAAATATGTCTATAGCAAAACCCCTTAAACTTAGTTACATTGCAAGATAAATTGTTTGTTTGCTTTATCTTTTGGTGATTGGGGGACAAGTTGGTACATGATTGATGAGTTGGAGGTTGTTAGCGAATTGCTCCAGTAGTTTTCTGTTATTGCCCTATTTTCGTTCCTTTTGTCACTACATTAGGCCTTTTGAGATTATTCACAATGGGGTTGTAGGATATTGGGAATTTTCTATTCATCTATGCACGAAAATGGTCATTGTTTCCCCTGGTTTCCCGCATCATTTGGGATTCAACTAGGTGAGGTTTGAAAATATATAGTATGTGTAGCAAGCTAAGTGGGCTTGATCTTGGGGAAACTCCATGGTTAAGCACCTTTGAGCTGGAGTAGTGCTGATATGAGTGACCTTTTGGGAAGTCTTGATGCCGCACCCTTGTTAGCATCACCTAGATGCAATGAGTGATAAGTGGACTATTCATGCTCATGAGAGATGTGTTTGTGTGAACCACTAGGCATGAAGTTTGACTCAAAAACTCTGCAGTTGAATATTGATAAAACATCTTAATATATAGTATTTTATGTTCACTAGGATATTGAATATTGTGTTCATTAGGAATCGGATATTCCATTGTGTTGGTTTTTGTTTTGTATCTTGTTTTATGGTTGGAATTTGGATGAGTTTTTGCAGTTGAAGTACTTTTGGATCTGTCTAAGGTTTTATAGTTGTGGATTGGTCATGGGGTTGGGATTTGATGTTTAGGTTTTAACTTGCTGAAATAATCAAATGATAAATGTAAACAGCAAGATATTTCCTTTCCTTTTACAAAGATAAACAATTAAACAAGTGCTGATTTCTTTCTTTCTTTCTGTTCAGAAACAATTTCTTAAAAATCAGAAAACAAGGGAGAAGAGGAACGCCAAATTTTAGATCAATCTCTCTTCTTGAATCAAGATGCAAACTACAAACATTTTCTTTCAATTGTCTTTTCAATAATTGTAAGTATGTAAAAAGAAAAAAGGGAAGAGTAATGATTCAGATCTTTTATAATTCCTCTCCTACAGTCAATAATCTAACAAACCTGAACTTGTTCTTTTCAAACATCAATGATTGGAATTATCAATTTGTTATTTTTTAAAGCTCGGAAGTAATGATGATGAAATTGTTCAGTGATTTTAAAATAACAATTTTGGAAAGCAACTCTACAACCAAAGATGATATTAAAATCTAAATCTAAATTATAATCCACCATTAAATTTATGCACCTCTTTCACAAACACAACAAACAATCTACTTCGAAACCAAAACTATAAAACGACTCTATACCAAGGATCCATACCATGGACTAGAATTATCCAAAATACAGAGCATGACTGGTGTTGGCTGGCTTGTCATCTAGCTGTTTGGTAACCTTGTTGCTTGCAATTTCTGAACCGATCCCAATTGTGGAAGAGGAGAGTAAAATGGGCTTGAACTGGACAATGGTGAAACAAAAACACAAAGGTTGTATGGTAGAACATAGAGCTTGAAAACATTCAAATTGTCATGAATCAGGCTTGGATGTTGGAGTGATTTTCAAGAAATTTGGACCCACTTGATTGGAAACATTGAAATAAATTCTTGTAGATGTTGAACTGAGGTGTGCAAGAGATCACAAGAAAAAGTTGGTCTCAAATGCTTGGCTGTAGCTGCTGCTTAACTGCAAAAACTTGGACCCTTCACAATGACCAAAAATAAACTATCTATAGAGAAAGAGGATTAGGTTTAAGTTTACGGATGAAGACAAGAGAATTACTAAAGATAACTGACTCTATTTGGGTGGCAAGTTAAAATGCTAAAAATAAGATCATGATTTTGTATGACAAAAATTACATACAAACTGGGAAAACAGTCATTTGCACTTGTTAATTTGTTTGTTGGGGCGTCCATCCTATTCACGATGATGAAGCAAGAACTTATGGGAAAACTCGTAAATAAGGCAGAAAACAAGGATTTTTGCATAGGAAAGAGATTGTGAGGTTGACTTTGGCCGACTGCGAGAGGGTAACTACGCATTTTTCTACTGTAGAATCAGAAGTTGAATGTTATTTTTGTTTTCATGCCATGTGGTATCAAGATACCAACTGTCATGTCATCATAGGACTGCCATGTATGCTTATCCCTTTTTAGGAACTTACAGTGATTGTCCCAATCTTGCTGATAGATGTCTGAAATCAGAAACATCATGAAGGCATTCAAATTGCTGTCATATATATTTTAAAATCTGCTGTTATGAGAGACTGAAATCATTGTTCTATGTAGATTTTTGAAGGTTGAGAACTTTGCTGATTACTGTTTCTCAATTAGAGCTGAAAACTACCATTTAAGAGGTAAAAGCCGTAAAATGAGGTAATTTGAAGATGCAGAACCACAAAAGGCCCATCAATCAATGAGGGTTTTAGAGTTTTAGACCTTTATCTCTTCAGGGCGAATTTTGCCTAAAATCTACTAGCCCTTTTCATGATGCATGCCCATGTACATGAATGCAAACTTTAATTTGTTGAAAATATGGTTAGCTCCTTATAGGGAGTGTGCTTGACCATAACCCTACAGCTTTTAGCATTTTCAAACTTTGTTTACCTTTGAAATGATGTATGCTGCTAGACTGTCTTTGCAATTTTGAAAACCTATTTGCATTTGGTGAGACATGTGTTCTTAAAAAAGGAATCATTAATTTGTTTTGTTTACAAATTTTGATAGTTCACCATGAGACGCGTACCCTTGTATACACTTGCACATTTTTTGTTCGTTGCGAACTTGTTAACCTTCTTAAAAGTGCACACCACTAAGCTGGGAAGCATAACTTTTTCTGAAAAATTGTCACTGTATTATGAAACATGCTCCACTTCATTGAGAAACAAATTTTCATGCCTTGATAATTATTTGTCGTTTCTTTGTTGGGAAAGCTCTGATCTTTGCTTCGCTATATTCATTGGAAAGCTCCTTTTGTTGGCTTTGTAAAGACATGGATGTGAGATGACAAAAACAACATGGACAACCATGATGAAGTGCTAACTACGATTCACAATCGAGAAATGACAAGGTTTTCTGTTTGAAACTGAGCATAATATGAAAAAATTTCTCTAACTAAAAAAGGACAATCATGTCAAGTTGGGTTTTAGGGGAGTTATTTTAAATTTAGTAGGGGTGAAAAATGGCTGTGTAACAAACAAGGGTTGTTCTAAGGACGTGCTTGTGATTTTTTTTGTAACCTTTACAAATATTTGAGCTTCTTGTGCTTTGAGACCTTAGATTTTTAGTTATGGAATTAGGAATTTGGTTATTAGTGTTGACTTTCTTGTTCATAAGATTAAAATGTATTTGCTCATAAATTATAAAGTGCTTAAACAGAGAATGCATATCAAATCAAGTAAGCAACAGTAGGTGATGAGAAGTATTGCCTTAAAAGAGAGAGATTACATGGTTAAATCCCTATGATAGAAAACGTTCTTTAAAAATCTATAGGTTCACAGGTCAAAGTTCAAACCATTTGCTATCCTACAATTCAAGGCTGATAAAATTTTGGTAATGAGTATTGTTTCTACAACTGGCTTACTTTTCTCTTACTGGCATCAATGATGGTAAACCCTCAAGGCTTGAATCCTTAATTTTTCTGAAGCTATTATTCTTTCTTATTTGTGCATGGGTAATTACTAAATAAGCCCAGTGTAGAAGGATATGCAGAACATAACGTGTTAGCTCCCCTGTGAGAG
Organism: Sequoiadendron giganteum; assembly: GCA_007115665.2. Lineage (NCBI taxonomy): Eukaryota > Viridiplantae > Streptophyta > Pinopsida > Cupressales > Cupressaceae > Sequoiadendron > Sequoiadendron giganteum. The sequence continues at coordinate 498,089,491 of CM021104.1, read as the reverse complement.
GGAAATCAAGGGATGATAACATTTGAAAGTACCATTCTTGAATTTCTGGTCAATAGAATTTGTGTATCTGTACATTTTCAGCTTAAACTAACTGAAGAAAATCTGTTTTTAATTCAGGTCTTGCATCAAAGACAAAGAGTTACATCTGGTGGCCTAAAGATTAAGGATGTAAATGATCTTCTTGACCGATTGGAAGCAGTTGAAAGCAGGTGCATTGATGATCTGTCTTGTATCATGCTATGTAACTACTAATAACTAAATCCATGCTCCAATTTTGGAATCAGTGGAACAGATAATTGGATTAACTATCATGATTTGTATTATTTAAGCGAGCTTTGACATCTTTTATCTACTCAAGTGGCAACTTAGAATGTGAGTTATGTTGATCATTTTAAGTGTCCTATAACAAAGAATTGCAGGTTGATATGATCTACTGGCTATATTCTGCGAGCCTCTTTTTTTTCAATGAAGCAACCTAGTAGTGAGAGCTTGTTATTTTTCGATCACTACATTAAACATAAAAGGTTATATTTTTTCTTATACAGAATTCTGCCAAACTATTTAGGATAAGAGCTTGTGAACTTGATACTAAACGTTTAAAGGTCGTCTAAATTATTTAATAATTTGTAAGGCAAACATTGAATGTGTATCACGGATTCCCACAAAGTATTACATTTTCTTAAGATTGAGGGGTTTATGCATATTGTGTCTCTGGCTGGCTTATGGTGATATGCATTTTAGAATAAACAATAATATCAAGGTTGTAAATGACATGAATTGACAAATCATCCAAAGAAGATTAATCAAGGAAAAAGTTAGAAATTGTGACCAAGAATGAGGATGAGCTCAACAATTTCCTATAAATGCACCTCTATATTATTATTTAAAAAAATAAAAATTGGGATATTATTGAAAGTGAAGGATACCCCTATCACAACCCACAAATCCCTAATAGGCTTTAGTAATACTTCTACAAGTTTCACCTATAATGTCCCCATTTTCGATGTCCTCTTTCGGATTAGTCTAGTTCTGACACACTATTTTTAGTAAGTGCTATTTTTGGCAGGCAGAGCAGTGTAGGGTTTCCTATTTGGGCAATGTGTGGAAGTTGCCCAATGAGCTTTAATGCCTTATGCCAGTCCTACTGTGGGGTTTTTCGGTGTTTCAGGCGTGGCTTTCTATTTTTAGTAGGGGACCAATCCAGTGGCTTACTGTCAATAGTGAGCTCATTGGTGCATTAGTTATCTTTCCAGCTTGTGTCTTTGATGTTTTTACTATTTTTAGTACTTACTAAAAATAGTAAGTCTATTTTTAGAAGCTGGACCCGGCCAGGCTACTCCTCAATAGCATTATTTCAGTTGAGGTTCTTGGTTGCTAAGGTTGGAATATTTAAATATTTGCTTTCCTCTTCGAAAATAAATTAAAATAAAGTTACTTCATAATTTAAAGTTGACAGTCGGAGGGGACATTAAAAAGTACCTTGGTGCCTAAGTGATAACTTTAAGTCATTTTAGAAGGCTACAAAAGTGCAAATAGTTTCCTTATGAGCAGACCCCTTGGCCTAGTTGCACAACGTTGTTTAGAGGGGCCATGTATTTCAAATGGATGCCTTAAAAAAGGTTTATTTATCATTTTTAAAGGCTAATGTTATGCCTCATAAGGTGGGATGCCTAGTTTGGGCTAAAAGTCAATTTTAAATTAAAAATTAAAAGTGGAATTTTGGAGGCAAAAAATTGGACGCCCCTCTTGGGGTAATTTCATGACATTTCATAAAGTGAAATGAGAGGGAAATGTATTCAAACTCAAATGCAAGTTGCCCTAATCCTTCCCTCACTTTATAAATATGAATTTTTCCTTTCATTATGTTATGTTGATTTTGGTTGCATAAGGAGATGTTGCTGGATTTACTCCAGAAGGTTTGAATGTGAGTGTTAAGGACGAAAACCCTTGACGTCTTGGACTGGTTTCAGTAGTGCAAGGCCTGCCCTAGCCGGTGAAGGTGTGGTTCCATCCAAGGATCACATTCTGAGCTTCAAAGTTGCAGTTTCAGTTGATTAGTATGAAGATTTATGAGAATTTCTGATGTGGGTCAGTTGGCTTTTGGATTATGTTTGCATTCTCTCATTTTGGTGTGTTTCTATAATGAGTTCTGGAGTGGTCTCACCAATTGTCGGGTCTGGGTCAGATTGTGAAGATTTGCACAAAGTCATCAAGGGTTCGAGATCATTTTGTGGGTATTGAATCTGAGTGTGCTCCTCATCAGGGCGTTTCCAAGGATATATCACTTTGAATTTTTGAAGCATGCATTGAATTTATATGCCAAATCGCCCCTTTACTGGGAACACCCTTATCTGGGTGTCGGGATTGTTTTTTGGTCAGCCTCTCTGTGCTTTACTTCTGCCTTCGTTTGGACTGTTGGAGGTTGTTCGTGGCAAGAAGATTGGAGGCTATACCATTGGGGTTGCGCATGGCATAAGGAGAAAATTTAATCTACTGTGATGAGCCTTAAACAGGTCTGAAAATGTATATTTCTGAGATTGAAATTGAGCAAGATTGACTGTATTTTTCTGTCACTGTTTCTGAGCATTAAATCTGAAAATATATTCATTGAAAGCTAGTTCTACATGATATTACTTGCAAATCTATTTTCCTTTCCATTGGTATGTCAAAATGATGTATGGCACATGAATTATTGAGCATAAACACACTCAGAAAACATATACACAGCTAACTTGAAATCAGAAAAAAAAATTGGGGTCTTATATTACACGCCTCTTTTGCCAATAAGGTACTGCACACCTTTCTCATAACCTCCACCTTTGTATGCTTTTGTGGTGTCATTAATTTTGTTCACCATTTCTTGCCAATATATGGAGCAAACAATGTTGAGACCCAAACTATTTACATAGATGCATCTTGCCATGTGTTGTTTGGTAATCTCTTGGGACTCATTTTGAAATTCCTTTTCGCTTCATTCTCTTGTTAGTTTTATAATCAAATTTGCAATAAGCAGAACACAGAAACATGAACAACACACGAACAATAGAACACCGAATTTATCCTGGGAAAACCCTCCTTCTTGAGGGAGAAAAACCCAGCCACAAATATATCACTTATATATTGATGAAGGAGCAGAAGTCTGCTTTACAACTCAGGCCCAACACAATGCCGAATTTGATACAATGAACATAGCACCTCTCTTAGATGCAAGATATACACAATATCGATGAATTATTCTTTATATGGAACTGCTCTTAGCAATAATATAATTTGCTGTAGATAATCAAACTCCTCCTTGAGTGCGAACTTGTCTTCAGAAATTGATGATACCACATACAATGAATATCAAACTTTTTCTTAATTCGATCTGCTATAGATATAACTCGAACTCCCGTAGGTGTGAACTTACTTGAATAATGAATCATCATAGAGAGAGCAGCGCCTAGTATAAATACTAGTTGAAATGGTCTCCACCAATCAATGTGCCTCTTCAAGATAAGTCGGCCACTTACAAAATGATGTGTCTCTTACAAAAGGTGGCAGGCATTTTATTCTTGTCGGCTACAATAAATAAAATACAAATTGATATTTGAATGGAAGCGCCTCTTCACAAGAGTCGGCTCCAAATAAATTAATAGCCACGACTACATTTATTTATTTACTTATTAAATCGATGGAATGATGAAGCTTGAAGCTATATCAGCAACACTCCTTCTTAGCTAGGGAGGAATCCTTCTAGATATCCAATGTCATGGAGTCTCATGACACCCACAATGGCTAGACGCATTCGTGGAGAGGAGCCCATCACGGAGTCACTCAATGTGATATCGTCCATCATGGCTGCTCCCATGTATGGAAAAGAACATGTGCACAAATGCCCATCACAGAGTCACTCAACGTGATGTTGTCATCTCAACATGACGTCCACCATGGCTACTCCCAGAGGGTGGATAAACACAAGTACAAGGAAATCATCATGAAGTTTCTCAACGTGATGTTGTCATGGAGTCTCTCAACATGACATCTACCATGGCTACTCCCAGAGGGTGGAACCAAGGGCTTTCACCTAAAATTTCTCTTGCAGAGAAAGATGCTTTAACAAGGACTTCCACCTCAAATTTCTTCGTCTCAGAGAAAAATGCATTAACAAGGACTTACACCTCAAATTTCTTCGTCTCAGAGAAAAATGCATTAACAAGGGCTTACACCTCAAATTTCTCCGTCTTAGAGAAAAATGCATTAACAAGGACTTACACCTCAAATTTCACCGTCTCAGAGAAAAATGCATTAACAAGGGCTTACAGCTCAAATTTCTCCGTCTCAAAGAAAAATGCATTAACACAAATCTTTAGGATGATGTAACTCCCTTTGAAGCTCCAAGTACATGCATCAACCTTTTGACCTCCTCGTCCAAGATTGCCTGCATTTCTTGCCTTAGAGAAATGGTTTCCAGCGCACACCTGTGTAGAGAATTCAAGGCTGTCCTCTTCGACCTCATCCCATATCACTCTATTCTGAATAGGTTTGTGGAGCTCCAATGTTAAATCCAGATTGACTGTCTTGAGCAATTTTGATCTCAATTGCTGAAGAGGTCTTTCAAGGATTTAGCACCTAGCCTTGCAACATTGCAACCTTCACTTCTTCTCAGTGAGTCACATAACTCCCTTTGAATGTTAATTCCTCCTCTTCAAAGAACTGATCGCAATGACAACCTAAATAGATTCTTCCTCTTTGAGAGATGTCTCTAGCCACCAACTCAATCCTATGGCTGCAAGCTATGACTCCATGCTTGATCATTTCTCCAGTCGGCATGATTTCCTCATAGGATGCCTCAAGCTCTTCCTCTCTATGCAATCTCTCATCATCCTTTTGCTCCTCGATCTATCTTGGAAGCAATTTTGGAGAGATTAATAATAGTTCACTAAACTATCTTGAAGAGAAATACCAATGCTAGAAGCATACATGATTCTCTGTTCCAATGTTATGAATTAATAACTACATAAAAGATTCATGAACATTATTCCAGGGTAAGAAATACTTATCTATTTATTGTTTAATCTTCCTCACAATCCACCAATTGTTCTTTCTTGATTTTTGCACCTAAAGATTCAGATACAGCCAGATTGGTATTCCCGGGTTAATCCTAGCTTTCCCATTGCCTCCAATTTCTTAATGACCTCATCGTCATATGTGTAAGCTTCCACATCATGTATAACCACCAGAGGGGTGTCTTTGTCAATTTTAACCTTTATAGGACTGCTATTAACCCAATCTTGTTTCTCCTCAAGAGTTAGGCTCTCCATCAAATTCTCACTGATATGAATATCCGGCTTTGTTTCATACTTCTCAATCTCATCTTCCGAATTTTCTAGTTTCTGGAGAGAGTTGAAGGTTTGAAGTGCACACAGCAGAAAGACTCAAACTCTGTTCAAAAATACATGACAACAACACTTCTCCTAATAGCTATGACTGGCATGACTATTCTTAGGCAGAAACCCCTTCCAAAATCCCACGCAGCCATTGTGTGAGGACCCATGCATGAGTATAAGCTGCTAGTTGCCCCAGAAAAACCATGAACTGGTAGGAATGAAGGTCACGCCTCCATACAAGTGATTCACAGTTGGTAACGAGTGCACAGAGATTGCCAGAATGAATCGCTTCCTTCTTATACAAAACAGGCCCCTCTAAAGAGACTTGCTGCCCTTCAAAAATAACACGTCCTTGCTCAATAAGGTGATATGTTTCCATGCCCAGGGTTGAAGAAACCCCATGTCCTCAACAGTGCCCTTAACCACCACTCAACTTCATTCCAAACTAAGGTAGAGCAAAAATAATCTTAGAAAGGTTATTGCCCAGCCAGAGAGGAATAATAAGAAAACTCTATAAATCTATTCAGATCTTTTCTTAGACCCACTTTGATACCATGTTAGTTTTAGAATCAGATTTGCAATAAGCAGAACACAGAAACATGAACAACACATGAACAATAGAACACCAAATTTATCTTGGGAAAACCCTCCTCGAGGGAGAAAAACCCAGCCACAAATATATCACTTATATATTGATGAAGGAGCAGAAGTTTGCTTTACAACTCAGGCTCAACACAATGCCGAATTTGATACAATGAACATAACACCTCTCTTAGATGCAAGATATACACAATATCGATGAATTCTTCTTTATATGGAACTGCTCTCAACAATAATATAATTTTCTCTAGATAATCGAACTCCTCCTTGAGTGCGAACTTGTCTTCAAAAAATGATGATACCACATACAATGAATATCAAACTTCTTCTTAAGTCGATCTGTATAGATATAACTCGAACTCCTGCTGGTGCGAACTTACTTGAATAATGAACATCATAGAGAGAGTAGCGCCTAGTATAAATACTAGTCGATATGGTCTCCACCAATCAATGCACCTCTTCAAGATAAGTTGGCCACTTACAAAATGATGTGTCTCTTACAAAAAGTGGCGGACATTTTATTCTTGTCGGCTACAATAAATAAAATACAAATTGATATTTGAATGGAAGCGCCTCTTCGCAAGAGTCGGCTCCAAATAAATAAATAGCCACGACTACATTTATTTATTTGCTTATTAAATCGATGGAAGGATGAAGCTCGAAGCTATATCATCAACATCTCTTATGTGAACTGGGATATTTTTTGATGTGTAGCCAAAAATGGGTGGCTTTCTACCACAACTGTTGGAATAGATGGGGAAGGAGGGCATCTCATTGTTCAAGATCCTTTACTACCAAAAAGTGACTTGTTACATAAGCAATTGCTTCTTTTACGTACTCCTGTTCTCAAATATATCCCACCACTTCACATTTTGGCATGGGTGCATTCTTCTTGCTTAAGCAAGCTTTGATGCCCATTCTAGGAATACTACACAGGTGGGATTTTGCCCAACTATACAAGTTTGTATTGATGAAACACACACTTATATTGAGGGCTGGGGGAGTGAATCAGTATAGATCAAACTTTACTTCTTCTCAACTTAATCAAGCATATCAATATTAATTCAAGCCCTAATTATCCATAGTAGTATCATTCATGCAAGATGCAGCAATTCAGAACATGCACAAGAGATACAATTTTACGTGGAAACCTTTATAGGAAAAAACCACGGCAAAATCTTGCTTGTATAAATCTTCTTACAAAATTCATAGGCACCAACACACTGGAGACTCCAATCCCCACCATTGAGCACCAACTCAGCAAGAAACTCCAATCTCTTTAATAAGAGGCTCCAACTTCCACAAGAACAAAACTTGCAACTTCTTAGATCTGCCCTTACACCTTCTCACAAATCTGCCAAATTTCCTTTCATAAATCTGCAATATTAGTCTTCACAAAATTTGCAAAATGTCTCCACAAAATCCACAATAATGTCTTCATAAATCTGCCATAATTTCTTCACAAATCTGCCACAAAACTATTCTCCAAATCTGCTGATATATAGAAAGATATTCGTTAAAAGCTTGCCTTGAAAAGTCCTTCACAATCCCTTATTATATCTCTTCCAAGGAGGGCGACTCTTTAGAAAAGACACTTTTCCAAGAGAGGCAACCTTACATTTATAGACACCTCTTCACATAGGCCAACATTTAATCTTAATTTTATTTTTATTTTTAATTTCATTTGCCCAAGGTGGGCGGACCTTTCTAGAGGGTCGTCCTACTTTGGGAGGCCCTCAAAAAATGTGAATTTTTTATTTTTTTAAAAATTTAAATAACCCTAAAATAGGGCGGCTCCAAGAGGGGGGTAGTCTAATTTATTTTGCAATTAAAAAACATCCATTGGATGTATAATATGGGCTGACTCATGTGCAAAATGTCTTCCAATCCTTTGACATCAATGACAACATTTTCCAACAATCTCCCAACACATTCCAACAATCTCCCCTTTTGTCATTGATGGCAACCCTGCAAAGTAATAATATTGAAATGCAATAGGACCATACTTCTCCCCCTGAATGAGATGCTCCCCTTGATTGACATGCTCTACCTTACACTACTCCTCCCCCTTTGACATCAATGGCAAAAGTTATTCGAGGCTAGAAGATAAGGCAATGAATGGCTCCCCTTGAAGATATGCTTCTATTGACGAACTAGTGATTGGATGAGAGTAATATCACTCCTAATTTCTCCCTCAGGTACTCAAAGTCTCTTTTGTTAATGGCTTTGTGAAAATATCCGCAATCTATTCCTTTGTAACAACATACTCCAACTTCACCTACTGGTCAACCATTTGCTCTCTTAGAAAATGATATTTTATCGGAATGTACTTCATTCTGGAGTGCATAATTGGGTTCTTCGATATGTTAATTGCACTTGTATTATCACAAAAAATGGAAATGGGGTGCACATACTCAACCTTGATGTCCTTCAAGGTTTGCCTCATCCAAAGGACTTGAGTGCAACTAGAAGTTGCTGCAATGTATTTCGCCTCTGCTCTGGACAAAGAGACCGACTCCTATTTCTTACTTAACAATGATACAAGATTGCGGCCAAGAAAGAATGCACCTCCAATTGTGCTTTTTTTATCATCAATGTTGTTAGCCCAATCCGTATCCATGTATGCAGTGAGGGTGAAATCTTCACCACTTGGGTACCAAAACACAAAATCCATAGTGCCCTTTAGGTACTTGAATATCCTTTTCACTGCTTGCACATGCGTTTCCTTTGGTGTTGCTTGAAACTGTGCCACTAAGCCAAGTGCTTGCATAATGTCAGGTCGTGCTGCTGTCACATATAACTAACTTCCAATCATGGACCTATATAGGGTTTGGTTTGCCTCAGGAGATTCATCATCTTTGCTCAATTTGAATCCTATAACCATGGGAGTACTCACTAGATTGCAGTTCTCCATCCTAAACTTCTTCAACATTTTTTAATATACTCGGTTTGTGAAAGGAATATCCCCTTATTTGATTGGGAAATTTGTAACCCAAGAAAGAAAGACAACTCACGAAGGATTGACATTTTCAAACTCCTTTTGCATGTTCATGGCAAATTCCTAACACATCTTGTCATTGCTACCTCTGAAAATAATGCCATCCACATACACTACAACAATCAATTGCTGATCACCTTTAGTTTTAATGTATAGATTACTGTCAACAATACCCTTTTTGGAGCCCCATTGTTGTAGATACTTGCCCAATATTGAGTACCAAGCCCCGTGGGCTTGTTTTAGCCCATAAAGTGCCTTTTTAAACCTACATACATAGTTCTTGGTCTTTGATAGCATAAGCCCTTCTGGCTGTTCATTATACGCTTCTTCCTCCAAGTCTCCATTAAGAAAAACTTACTTGACATCCATTTGATAAACTTTGAACTTTTTGAAACAAGCGAATGCTAAGAACATCCTTATAGCTTCTATACGAGCAACAGGGGCAAAAGTTTCTTCAAAATCAATTCCTTCAACTTGAGCGTATCCCTTGCATACTAATCTTGCCTTGTTCCTCACGATTTGGCCATCCTCATTCAACTTGTTCTTGAATACCCACTTAGTGCCAATCAAAATTTTTATCCTTAGGTCTGGGGACAAGTTCCCAAGTTTCATTCTTCTCGATTTGATCCAACTCTTCTTCCATAGCCTTTATCCAATGCTTGTCTTCACTTGCTTCTATAAAGTTTTTTGGCTCCATTTTAGAGAGAAAGCACAAGTTTGCATGTTCGAATGAATTGGTTATGCCCCTCCTTGTTTGAATTTTCGTATCTTTGTCACCGATGATCAAATTTTCTGGATGGTTCTTTTGAACAGATTTGGATGGAGTCTTGGTGGATTCTCTTGATGTAGTTTTTGGATTTCCTTGTTCAACCTCTCCATTTTCAACTTCTTCCTCTACTTCTTCTTTGATACTATTTTCTTGATGGTCAACTTCTTGTACTATTTCCTTTTGATGTCTTTCTTCATCAACTCTCACGTTTGCACTTTCAACAATTTTGTACGATCTCTTGTTATAACATCTATAGGCTTTGCTTCTCGTGGAATATCCAAGAAAGATGCTTTCATCACACCTGGAATCAAACTTTCCCAAGTCTTTGTCATCTTGTCGGATGTAACATTTGCCCTCGAATACTTTAAAGTTTAAAATACCTCATTGATGTAGGCCTTCCCTTCCAAATCTCGTAGGGTTTTTTTGTTATTGTTTACCCTAATTTGTGCTCGGTTTAGAACATAGACTGCCGTGTGCACCGCTTCTCTCTAGGTGTCAGTAAGATTAGACTCATTCAACATTGCTCTTGCCATTCCTTGGACTGTCCTATTTTCCTCTCAACAACTCTATTTCGTTGTGGAGTGTTTGCGGGTGAATACTGTCTTCTTATTTCGTGTTCTTCACATAAATCTTAAAACTCTTTTGAGGTGAATTCTCCTTCTCTATCCAATCTTAGGTATTTGATTCTCAAACCAGTTTCATTCTCTACTAGAGCTTTAAAAGTCTTAAACTTCTCAAGAGCTTTCAATTTTTCTTTTAGGAAGGTAATCCAAGTGATCTTGGAATAATCATCCATTAATAACGTGAAGTAGCTCTCACCTTGTAAGATTTTGGTCCTTGTTGGCCCACATAAGTCAATATGAATGAGTTCCAAAGGTTTTGATGTAGAATACTCCTTTGATTTGAAATTCAATCTTGTTTGCTTTTCACGTTGGCATTGTTTACAAATTGTATTAAACGGCTTTGTTATCCTTGGCATGTCCCTTACAACTTGGTTATGACTAATCTTCATAATGTTATCGAAGTTTAAATGTCCCATCCTTTTGTGCCCCAATCAACTCTCATCTTCTTGTGCCATGCAACACTTTTCTCCTTTGAATTCACTAAGAGTGTAGAGATTGTTTGCAGTTCTATTGGCATCTCCAACAAGTTTCCCTGTTCTTGTTTTTCTGATTTCACAACCACTTGGATGAAATGTGAGAGTGTGCCCTTGATCACACAATTGACTCACACTTAGAAGTTTTTGCTTCAACCCTTCGACATATAATACATTTTTGGTTTTTGTCTTTCCATTGTCAAAAACTAAGAGTACCTTTTCTTGTGATCCTTGCTGTAGCATTGTTTCCAAACTTTACAGTGCCCCCATCGATTTCCTTCAAAGTGAGGAACTTGCTTTTATCCCTTGTCATGTGTCTTGAGCAACCATTGTCAATGTACCACCGATTCTCTTTATTTTGCACATGGAGGGCTGCTTGCACTAGCATGGATTTTTCTTTCATTTCAAACTCCTTCCATTTCTTGTTTTGTTTTAGAGGTTCAACAAAGTCGCTTCTACAAGAACACGATGTATGATCAAAATTCTTGCATTTGTAACATATGATGTTAAAGTCCATTAGAGGCGCAAATTAACTATAGTTTCTCTTTAGGAATCCCAAATCCCTCTTTGCATGAGCTCTACAATATATTGCCTTATGACCAAACTTATTGCAAAAGAAACAATAAGCATAAAAAGAATGTTGGAACTTGTTCATTTGCGCTTGCCTTTGAGGGAATAGTCTCTTGAAACCTTCATTGTTGCCTTTGTGAGGAATGCTACTCTCGCTCTTTTTTGAACTATCATCATTGATGGAGCCTTTGAACACATTTGTATAGCTTTTGGATTTTTCCTCATTTGTCTTCTTTGGTAACTCTATAGCCTTAGAGTCTAAACCTTCCTTGATTGTCTTCTGTTTTTCTTCAAATCCAAGACCAGTCTTAATAAAAGGCAATCTTTGGGAGTTTATAATATCTTCTAGAATTCTGGAGCTCTTTTCAAACTTCATGCATTGATTTAATTGATTATTTGATTTTTGCAACTCCTTTATTAAGGAAATGATTTCAAGCTCCAACTTCTCATACTCCAATCCCTTTGCCTTCAGCTGATCTCTTATGTAATGTCCCCTATTTGGTATACTTAGAATTCTGCCTTAAAATCACAATTCCCAAGTAAACGACATAATTATTAAATTACAACTTCAGATAGACTCTAGTTTAACTCTGCAATAATGTTAGCCAATGATCCATAATATAACATAATCATTTGATTATTAGTATTGTTACATATATTACAATATTTAACATTTATATGCACTGACCTAGATGAGTAATTCACAAAGCTGAGCCAAAATTATAATCCTCTCAATAATCCTTCATTGCGGAAGATTAGAGAAGGAACCTCAAGAGAGTGCTAGGAGTCTTTCCTGCTTGGCAAGGAATCTCTCCCCCACAATTATGTACTTACAGCTCTAGGAACCTCAATAGAGTGCTAGGAGTCTTTCCTTCTTAGCAAGGAATCTCTCCCCCTTAATCATGTACTTCCAACTTTTCTTCCCATGAACAAATTATAGAGGCCTTAATAATTTAGATTGATAAAGCAATATGAATTACAACTCCTATTATTCTTATTCATCCTCTTATGACTTGCGATTTCTCCAACAATCAACCATCGTAGAGGTTCAAAAGGAAATTGTGATAGGGTGCTTGAAAATCCTCCTATCCAAGCCCAAGAGCAGACACTCACCCTCTTGGCCACAAGTGGCAGGCACATTGGACATCCAACATGTGGTGGTCTACTTGGATAGTGACCTCGTATCTATTCCCCTTGTATTTCCTATTTATATCCTCATATTCATCCATATGATTGCTTAGTGTAGATCAAACGAATCAGAATGTATTATCCACATTTCTATTAAAGAATCATAATTACTTATAAGGCTCAATAATTGCTGCAAGCATCATTATTGCATAATCGAAAATAATATATATATAACATTCCATCTTTTGATTATATCTGCTGCTATACTCAAAAATATATTTACAGATTTCTTATTTATTGTTCCCTCTATGATTCCCTCTTGCAAATGATGTGACTCCCCTCATATATCCCCATCGTATGCCTTAAGAATGGAGGTGACTCTTCATACAAACATTGCTTTGCAAGAGTCACACCCCTTCCTGATCAAGTGCTGCTTTTGGGGCCTTTGTTTTATATTAATATTATTATTTTAATTGTAATCCTTTTTAATCAGTTTGCAGCCTTTGCAAATTAAAGTATGTTGGCGTTTCAAATCGCACCTCTGGTATGCGGTTTGGAAACGAACAGCTATGTACAGTAACCTACTCTTCAAATTTGGAGGGGAAGCTCCCTCTTTCGCTGATTACGCTAAAGAAAGTAAATTAAAACTAATTTGCCTATCTTTTTGTTCAACTAAGAGCACAAAGTTATAAAACTCAAGCGCCGTAGCTAAGGTTTTCTCTTTTGAAAGTTCAACTACGACTAAGCCTACTCTAATGACGTTTCTAACTACTCAAGTAAATGCAGAGCATGAGAGTTAGAAATGGACAAGGAAGTATTCTTTGATATAAATATTTAAATAAACTTTTTCCCAATGTACATCTACTTACTTTCAATGTAAGCCGAAATAAAGATCATATAAGCATAACACATAAGACGAAAATCTGAGACTTTATATCAGGGCAGCAAAGCAAGCACAAGACTTTATTTTCTCAAATTTCAGGGACGAGATTACACTTCTAGGACAGCAAGTTGTAGTAAAATAGGCATGCAACATGCGATCAAAACCAGATTAACACTTAGCACAAGATCGAACAGAAATTGAATAGCAATCTTGAAGGCCGAAATAAACTCAAAAATTTCACCATCACAATCAAAGTTCTGAACAACATTGAATAACAATGAGAAGGCACTAAGAGGCTCAACGTCTTGTTATCACTAGCATAGTTAAAGAAAAATGGGCAAAGGTTGCCCTTATTTATAACTAAGCAGAGGAGTAGGGAACCCTAAAATCTCCTCGCTTTTACAACTAAGGCTTGCCAACATGCAAGCTTTATTTCTAAATCTAAAAGAAGATAAACATCTAACAACCTATGAAAACCTAAAAACAAGGAAAGTGCCAACTATTACAACTTGATATCCTTCTTCAAAGAATGGATAAGAATTGAGATGAGAATAGAAAGAAAGCTTCTAGAAGATTGCTGCTTTAAATCTTGATCACATCCGCCAAAAAATTGATTTGTTTCTTGATTTCGAGTGGAGAGTGCTGCTGAAAATACAATGTTGATCTTGTTGATGATAAGTCAGCCACATGATAAATACTTCCGAGGCGATTTGAAAGATAAATTTAAATAATAGCAAAATCTATTTAAATTTATATATATTCAAATTAATTGGAGAGGCCGACTTCATTATGATTATTAAGTGATTTAATAATAATTAAATATATTATTCATGAAGCCGATTTGTCTTGAAATTCGCACCTCTCCAAAAGACGTCTTTCTATCAAGGCCGACCTCTCTTCATGAAAAGGTGCAATTCTTTTCAAAGGGTTATATATGTGAGATATTTCATTTGTGTTTGTCATCAAGTCAAGCGAATTCACAAAAGGAGAAGAAGTGCGATTTAAGGAGCAAATTGAATTTTGTATCAGCAGATTGATTCAAGGAGAATCATCTTATTTGTATCTTTGCATCTAGGAGAGGTGTTGTTCATTGTATCATTCAGGCATTGTGTTTGTGCCTAAGTTGTAAGCAGTTTGCTGCTCTTATTAATATCAATATATAGGAGATATATTGGCTGGGTTTTTCTCCCTTGGGTTGGAGGGTTTTCCTAGGGTATTGACTGTGTTCTTGTGTCATTTTTGAGTTAATTTCTGAGCATATATCTGATCTTATAAAACTAACAGATCTGTCTCGAAAAAATAATTTCTCCAAAAAAAGGCTAGAACTTGGGTTTTGTAGAAAACCACGTTCTGGTGAAACCCAAATGCTTAGAAACTAAAAAAGATAAATCCATCCTGAAAAAGCAGAGAGACCCATGTGATCAGAAACAAAAAAAACTGAGTCACTGTTTTGAAAAAGCAATGCCCTAGAAGTTTGGAGTTTGAAAAAGCATATCTCCTTGCTCACTGATCTCAAAACCACGAAGAACACCGAAAAAGCATGTCGTTTGAGTCTTCAAATCTTCGTTGAGAGAAAAGGGAAAATTTTCTTGCTCTTGACGCGAACCTGCAAAAAAGAATAATGAAAGGCAAAATCTCTCTTAAATAAGTTGAGGTTGAGAAATATCTGCTTTCTTTTTGTTTTAAAACTTTCGGAGTCTATCCCGGGTAGGTTCATCGAATGTAGATGTTGTTTGAATGCTGAATGATGAAAACTTCAAAATTTTTCCTAAGGCATTGAACCTTGTGTAATGTCCCCTTCCTAGACAGTGCAGCTGGTTCAGAGGTTAGCCTGTCATTCTGATCCTCGTAGGCTGACAGATGTGTGTAGAGGATCACTTGAGGTAGTATCCCACGTTTGGGAACCTTACTCCATCAGTTGATTCAGGTTTGGGCCTTTGCAGACTCTCTTGGAGTGTTTTTGAGATACTTACTATTTTTAATAAGTCAGGCAGACATGGGTTACTATTTCTGACAGGGCACCTGTTTCAATTGGTCAGCTTAGTTTCGACCCAGTTGGATGATTTGATGAGCAAACAGTGATTATCGAAGGATTTGATAATTATTAAAAGGGATTATTAATTTGACTTTATAATATAAAGTCACTTTAATGAAATATTAAAATGTTTATTAAAAGGCGAATTATAAAGTATTTAATACTTTATAATAAAGGCGAAATGTTATAATTAAATAAGTACTCATTACTTATTTAATTTGGACGCCTTTTATTAAATAAAATGCCTAAGTCTAAAAGATGCGAATTTATATCATTAAATGGATTTTAAGTGATTTTTGAGAATGGTCGAACTTTTGAGAAGAAGTATATATTTCCTCAAAGACAAATCGAATTCATTCATGATTATTCTAATTTGTCTTATTTCTCTCTGAGAGCATTGGGGTTTGTGAAACAAGGGTTTCTGCAAACATTTGATTTTGGAGAACGTTCCCTCTTTAGAATCTGGCATACTGAGGCTGTGAAATACCAGTTGAAGCTTGTCCATCAGCGTGGCTTCATCCAAAAGTCATACAAAGCTTACAGTGGAGTTTTTAATTCAGTATTTTGGTTCTATTGTTCTTCAAGAAGAATCAATTCTTAGAGGTTATCATTGATTGGCATCTGGCACACTTCCCAAGAAATGTATGGCTGCATTTAATGCTGTTGGCAAGCCGTACTTGCTGCTGAAAGTACGTTTTTCTCTTGGCACTCAGAAACGCCTACCTTCTCAGCCTCCAGTCTTTACCAATCTTGGGCGCACAGGCAAGGGGAGTCTATTTCAGCCACTGTTTGGGAGGAGAAGTCAATCTTTTAGCTGGGCCGTATTTTCTTGCATTCTTCTTGGCGGCTGCAAATAAAAATCAGGTTCTTGAAATAATAATATTGTTTCTAGTTTTCATAGTACCTGGATAGCTTTGTAACTGTTCAATAATGAGAATAAAACCATCTGCCATTGCTTTGGGAATTATCTGATGCATTGTTATTTATTTATGAATTTATTAGTATTTTATTTCTCAAAATCGCAATTCCTTTATTGCTGCAAAAAACCACAAAACATAAAAAATTCAGAAAACAAACAAAAACTTAGTAGTTTTCAGTCAGTGATTGGGTTGAGAGACACCTGGTCTCTTACACCTTGGACGCCAATCTCCTCCTTTGGCGCTTTTCCTCTCCATACTTAGAGCCATTTTTTCAATTTTTCAAAAGTTTTGCTTGATTTTAACCTCCGTTTGACTCTGATTTTTCGGATGCTTGGTGAATCTTGTGAACTGATGGAGTGATCCATAGTGGAGCCTGACTAATTCTGAGAAGATTATCTTGGAGGCAACTTTTGACAAAAGCTTCATTTGACCCTTCAAAATGTTGGGCGCCTCTCTCCTCCAGGGGCGCCTATCTTTACCAGTGTTAGCCATTTTTATGGTTTTCAAGTTATTGCTTGTTTTCTGATCTTCTGATGAATTCTCGATTTCGGGAGTTATACTAATCAGATCAATTGGCTATCAAATTCATTGGATAGTTGAGAAGGTTTTGAGGGGGTCTCCTAGGAGTGATGTCTCCTGAAAGCTGCATCCTGGGAGTCAAAAGCTTGGGCGCCTTTGGCTAGCTGGGGTGCCCAACTCCTCCAAAGTTAGTTTATTTTTTGTGTCTTTCACCTTTTCTTTTGACTTTTGATATTTTGCTCATGTTTTTCCTTTGTTCAGCCTTCGATATTTGATGATTGCCAGCTTCGACGAATGTGCTAATGGTTTCATTGGAAAGCTTGATCAAATCTGAGGAAGTCGTGCTTGCGGTGTCGATTGTGAATTCACTCATTTAAGCCCTCAAAAGCTTGGGCGCTTATCTCCTTCTGGGGCACCCAACATCACCAGACTTAACCATTTTTGCTTGATTTTCAACCTTCAGAGTTGAACTTTGATGTTGTACCTTCAATTTGATTTGGATTTGCCGGTGATTAACAAGATCTGTTGAAGACATCCGCTGTGAAGCTGGCATAATCTTAAAGACAATGAGCATATCTACAAACCCTAATTGCTTGATTAGGTCCTCCAAAAGGCTGTGCGCCCCTAGCCACCTGGGGCACCCAGAGTTGCCAGCCTTAGAATTTTTCTTTTTAATTATTTTCATGGTTTGCATTCTGTCTTTTGGTTGAAACTCCTTCGATCAATCTATGATTCAGGCTGACTGGGTGATCTGATGATTATCTGCTGGGCTCACTGCAGAGCTGAGAAGAATTTGAACAACATTGTCTAGGAGCACAAACCCTAATTTCATCATTTGATGCCTTCAAAAGTTGGGCGCCTATCTCCTTCTGGGGCGCCCATGGTTGGCAGAGTTAGTTTTTATTCTACAATTTTCAACTTCTCCCTTCGTTTGACATGCTTGCCTTTGCCTTGCTCACTAGAGAGAAATTTTTTCTAAGGCATGAGTGTTTGGGCGCCTAAACTGAGTAGGGGCGCTTGGAGTCTCCAGTGTTAGCCAAAATTATGTGTTTTTCAAGTTTTACAACTCCCTTTCTTCGTTCTTCGAACTTCAGTAGCAACTTCCTTTGTTCAATGCTTGAATGTTTGACTCTAACACCTGATAGCTAACTGACCTCCATTAATGGCCGTCAAGCTCCTGAAAAAGCTTCTGAAAAAGCAGAATAGACCCACTAGGGCAAAACTGATCTTTTTGTGATTCTGATTGGACCAGCCTGTTGAGGAAGTATTTTGAGCTAATCAAAATCAATTTGAACCCTAGAAGCCAAACATTCTATTTTTAGAAAATTCTGCCAGCATCCGTTTCAAAAGGAACCCAGAAAAACCCATAAAAGTTCTATTTTTAGAAAGTTACTAAAAATAGAATTTTTCCTAAAATTTAGGGTTGAAAAATTGAAATTTAGGTTTTGTTGATTTGGTCGCTCTGAGCTAACCCAGATTGTCAGATTTTGAAAATTTCAAGTTTTTTGATCCCCATGCATGACATGCAAATCCCCAATTTTGACCTTTTTGACAGATTTTAACAAGACTTTGACTCATTTCATCAAAATGCCTAAGTGTAGCAAAATTTTTAATTTGGGGTACAATAAAGTGTTACCTTAACAAACTAGATCGCTCCCCTTGCTGCATTTTCTTTTCAATCAAATCCTTTCTGTACACTCTTCTAATAATCCCTGCCCTTTATGCTTTTGATCCCGGTGCCCACTATAAGGGCAATTATTTACTTAAATATATATGACTTTGCCAGGGGTGGTCGGCACACAAATAGGTAAGATATTTATTTTATTTTGTCTTTAGTTGCTTTACCTTAAACATGCTCGGCTTGCATATTATGATCTCATATTTTATAGAGTTGGCTACTTTAACTTTTATGATTGCTGCTTTATTTCATAATGCTGGGATTTAGGGAATAAAGTGGATCATTACATCTTACCACTTCTTCAATTCATTTTGCTTCCTCAATTTGAACCTTCAAATCCATGATCGTCTTTTCTGATTCTTCAAAACTTAGAGATGATTTCATTTTAGTTCCGCTATCCTCTTGAAGCCGTGACCTTAGTCTTGAATTCCTTTTAACCTTCAGATCCATGATCATCTTTTCTGATTCTTCAAAACTTAGAGATGATTTCATTTTAGTTCCGCTATCCTCTTGAAGTCGTGACCTTAGTCTTGAATTCCTTTTCTTGAGCTTCTCGATCTTATTATAGGCAAATTTGAGTTCCTTCTCAAGATCATTTTCTTCATCATCTTCAGTATGTTCTTCTTTCGAATCTCTTTCTTCTTTTCTTTTGTCTTCATCTTCCTTTACCTCCATTGTCATAAAGAGTATCTCCTCATGATCGCTGTCGGAGATGCTTCCACTGCTTTCTTCGGATGAGCTACTTGTTTCTTGAATGTAGAGACTCTTTTTATGCCTTCGAAAGTTCTTCCTTTCTTGCTTACCTTGTGCGCTCTTTTTCTTGTTATGATGATATTTCCTTCGTTTCCTTTTGTAGTATTCCTCTTCCTCTTCATTAATTTCACTTTCGACTTATGGACATTGTTAGGAATTGCAGGCAGGAATGAGGAGATCAAATTACCAATTAAATACAGAGGTGCGAAACAACAAGAATTTAACCTGGTTTACCCTTTCCTGGCCTACATGCACAAACAACAATCCATATTATTATTCAATTTCCAACAACAAAATTACAAATAACTTGCAGCAAACAGCTGCAACGTGCAACAACAATTACACGATTTTAATGCTCTAGTTTCCATGCTTTACTACATGCGCTCATCACCAAATCGTCACTATCCACCTTCACCCACGCGCTGTTCTTTTCCACACTCCGCAAATATTTTTTGCTACGAGTAACATAAGCCGTGATTGTTCATTTCTAGTTCGCGTGACCATGGGAATTCTAATCTGTAGTAGTTACAAAAACTTCTAAATTTTGGGCAGATTGAAAATTGTTTCATAATCAAATTTCAATAGGAATTTGCAGTGATTTCCTTTATTAAAAAATTAGGCATTTTTTGCATTGGGGCGTTGCGTTGGGGGCGTTGTCCCCTGACCCCCATCGTGGGCTCCACCCTAGGCCCGACAGGAGGGGCTTTGCCCCTCTGCACTCCCAGATTAATTAATTTGGGGGCAAAACTTGTCGGGTAGAGTGGGCAAAATTTAAACTTCAAAGTCTGAGCAGGCTCCACAGGCCAACATACATTTAGAAGCAAAATGACTTATTCTACCACAATTGAAACATTTAAGGGTAGACTTACCTTTATGTTTCTAGATCCTTTCTTGTGCTTTCTTACAAAGTGTGCTTCATCACTTGAACTTTCACTTGATATATGTCCTTTATTCTTCATCTTGGATGCTTTGAAGGCGGTTCTCGTTTTGACAGATTCTCCTTCTTTGTCCTCATTTCGTACTCCGTGAGGATTCCATGCAACTCATGCATCCTCAAAGTGTCTAGATCCTTCATTTCCTCGATGGCGGAAACTTTCGCATCAAATCTCATGGGAGAGATCTTAAAACCTTTTGCACAATTATTGCATCCTCAACTTTTTTCTCCAAGACCATGGATAGTGTCTCTTGTGGGTTTGACGTTTGGCCTTTTTCACCCTGTCGTCTCCTTCATATATATATTTCAACTTGTCCCACATATCCTTAGCCGATTTGCAGTGCATAACCTTCACAAACTCCATTTTGGATAATCCCATAGTTCCACAGAGTTTCGGGGACGGGGATGGGGGGACGGCTGGGAATGCGTTTCGGGGGCGTGGGGGCGGGGGGCCTAAGTTTGGGGGACGGCGGCAGGGGGGTGGTGGGGGAGCGGTGCGTTGAAATACATATAGTACTTGAATAAATAGTTATAAAAAGATGTATAACTATAGAAGCCTAACGAATAAGTATAGTTTAGTTTAAACACATTGCAATGATTTCATTGAACTAGTGAACATTGAAACAATGAACCTTTGCTAGCATCCTCCTGCCTGTAGTGTAGGCTGTAAATGTATCGATTAAAATTTAAAAATTAAAATGGGCAAGGCACAAGATTGTTAGAGTCTAGACTGAAATTCTGAATGCCTCAAAGAGATGTCATCTCGTGGGATGCAATGAAGTGCGGGCAAGCCTACACTTCATTGCATCCCACAAGATGACATCTCTTTAAGGTATTCAGTCTAACAGTCCCTTACCTGTGCTTGCTACATAATGATAAAACACTCATTTGACAAATAGAGTAAGAAATTTTTAAAGCAAATACAATTGGTGGTTGCAATACCATTATGGCATGTAGATAAAGCAATTTATATGTTTGACAAATTGTCTTAATAGAGATATCATCTCATACAATGCCATGGTAAACATGCATGCAAAGGCATATGCAGTTATAGCATAAACTGTTTGACAGAAATATACAACAAAATGTGATCTCATGGGCACGATAGAGCATGAAATCACTTTAGAAGCTTTGAAACAAACAGGAATGGTGCATGTACCACTCCTCATCTCATGAACATAATATCACACAGGCTGCACAAGAGACTATGCTCTACAAAATGTAGATTTGGTGTCGAGGATATCTCCATACAAAGATTGTTGTGTGCTACCCGTAATATTCTTATTAATGAGATTGAAAACATTTGTAGGGGAAGCAATCGGAATATTGATGATCTGATAATAATGAAAGAAATAACCCTTAAATCTATTCTAGAAAAAAGAGAAATCAGCATTTGGAGAATCAACAAACATATTGACATCATTGCACAAGCATAATATTGAATCATCTGAAGTGGACGATGCGAGCTATACACTTAATGTGGTCTATACAGAAATACACACTTCAATCCTCATACCTGGATTCAATCACCACTTCTGTCCTCAAATGCTCACACTTAACCTTAGACTCGTGTAAAGTGTAAACACTCGGCCAAAATGAAGTATAGTTGAAAAATCTAGTCAAAAGATTTCGATTTAGCCTTTTAGGCGTTCAAGAAGACTTTAAAATTTATAAATTTTAGCTTTTGTTTAAAAAAAATATCATTTTTTAATTGCATTTTAAGGGGGACTTCTGGAAGTCTCCTGCATTTTAAGGGAGACTTCTAGAAGTCTCCTGCATTTTGGGGGACCCCTGGAAGTCTTGGGGACGTCCAAAAGTCCCCTCAAAAGGGGGATGCCTGGAAGTCTCAGGGACGTCCAGAAGTCCCCTCAAAAGGGAAATGTCTCGGAGGCGGCGAAGAAACGGGGGGACGGCAGGGGGATGTTTCCCTGACGTCTCCGCGTCTCGGAAACGTCCTCGTCTTCGAAACAGCTCCATTTTTAGGGGGGACGCGTCCCCGTGGAACTATGGATCATAATCCACACAAAATTGCATTTTTGGCTTTGACATTGTTCTTGCTTTCTTTCTTTTCAGCTTGATTCGTTATTGGGGTGGTAGGTGGAGTATAACCAACTTCGACGGATCGCCAAATATCGTATCTTGGTGCATTCAAGTAAGTCTCCATCCTGATGTTCCAAAAAACATAATTCGATCCATCAAAGAGTGGTGCCCTATTTGAGGAAAATCCATATCTTTTGGCCATATGTGTTTCTAAGATGTACCTTCAAGGGGTTAGGCTAACTCCGAAGGAACCCACTCTGATACCAATTGATGAAACACACTTATACTGAGAGGGAGGGGGGGTTGAATCAGTATAGATCAAAACTTTACTTCTCAACTTAATTAAGCATAGCAATATTACTACAAGCCGTAATTATCCATAGCAGTATCATTCATGCAAGATGTAGCAACTAAGAACATGCACAAGAGACAATTTTATGTGGAAAGCCTTATGGGGAAAAACCATGGAAAAATCTTGCTTTTATAAATCTTTGTACAAAATTTGTAGGCACCAACCCATTGGAGACTCCAATCCCCACCATTGAGCACCAACTCAGCAAGAGACTCCAATCTCTTCTATAAGAGGCTCCAACCTCCACAAGAACAATATGATAATTTAACTTGCAACTTCTTAGATCTGCGTTTACACCTTCTCACAAATCTGACAAATTTCCTCTCATAAATCTGCAATATAGTCTTCACAAAATCTGCAATAATGTCTCCACAAATTCTGCAATAATGACTTCATAAATCTGCCATAATGTCTTCACAAATCTGCCATAATGTTTTCACAAATCTGCCACAAAAGTATTATCCAAATCTGCTGATATATAGAAAAATATTTGTTAAAAGCTTGCCTTGAAAAGTCCTTCACAATTCCTTATTATATCTCTTCCAAGGAGGGTGACTCTTTAGAAAAGACACACTTTTCCAAGAGAGACAACCTTACATTTATAGACACCTCGTGACATATGTCGGCCAGCATTTAATTTTAATTTTTGATTTCATTTGCCCAAGGTGGTCACACCTTTCTAGGGGGTCGTCCTACTTTGGGAGGTCCTCAAAAAATATGAAATTAAATTTATTTTTTAAATTTGAACACCCCTAAAATGGGGTGGCTTGAAGAGGGGGTCGTCCAATTTATTTTAATTTTATTTTGCAATTTAAAAACCTTGAATAGATGCATAACATGGGTTGGCCCATGTGCGAAATGTCTTCCAATCCTTTGACATCAATTACAACATTTTTCCAACATGTATATTTCACATCAGACTCATTGCAAATTGAAACATATCCCTCACCACTTGCAACCTGCTTTATCATGTCAACATACTTCCCCAATGGTGAATTTAGGTCTATTTGAAAGCAAGGTTTGCCCATGGACATGGAGCTAAAACTAGCTGCTATTCTAATCTGTGTGGCAATAAGTTTGAAAAACAACACATTCTAAACAAAGGAAAATAAAAAGAAGAATATATATGCTAACTTATTTAATATTTTATAAATAGAAGAACGAAAACAAAACAAGAGAGAAAGAAGAAAAAAAAAATGAAGAGAAAACAATTTTTTTTACCTCCAATCTAAAAATCTTCATGCATGATCTTGGTAGTGAGTGAGCTCTTGCACACATGTATGAATAACAATCCAACCACTTTAGAACCTTGAATGACCAATCCTTAACTCTCCTTGTGTAATGGTTAGAAAGAATGAAAGTTCAGCAAGTGTATTTACTTTGTGCCTTTTGCTTTCAAAATGGGGTAAAATAAGTTTGTTTTAGTGTTTTAAAGTGTTTAGACACCACTTTTAGGGTTTGGGCTCATGTTTTAAAGCTGAATGGTCAACCTAGGAGGTAAGAAAAAAAAAAGGAACAACTAAAAGATAGTTGATGGATCATAGAGTGTGATTCAAAATGTTGATGCATAAAAACTGACAAAATTAATACTATAAGCATTCTCAATCACTTACATGGGCTGTGAAAATATCATGTTTCTTATTGAGAATGATCAAATTTTAGTTGGGTTTGTCCTGGGTTTTATATAGTTCTTGCCAAATGGGCCTGGATTTGCCTGGGTTTGTAGTAATTCAGCCAAATCGGGGCTCATTTTGGAGGACCATGGACTTGGATGATCCCATAGGGGATGAGAACTGGAATCCGGACTTGGATCTGGAGGTTTCCCTAAGTGATTTGGTAACACAGCCAGAAAGAAAAATGCCATAAGCAAAGAGAATGCAAAAAATTAGTCTGAGAAACTTTGACAACGTCATTCAGCACATTCAAGTGACAAAATCCAATCCAATTAGCAATTTTTTAAGGCAACAATATCCAACAGTTAATGTATTTGTTATGCAAGACAAAATCCTTCAGTTATCATCGCAAAGTGATCCATGATAGCTGAACACATCCCACTTGAATATTCAATATCATGCTAGAGCAACAAATCTATCCCCAAAGTTTTAAGGCTCTGTTGGTAACCCTTGGCTGGAAAATGAATCACTTACATGCAATTGTGCAAACAAACCACTTCTGCAATGAACTCAACCATTTACGCATTGCATGTGCTGTGAGTTAAAAGGAAAAGGGGCTCAAACAAGTAAAGGGCAACATATAACTTTGCCAATCCCTATAGTCAAACAAATGATCATTTCCATTTTTTGATATTAAGACTTAACATGTAATCATAGATTCAAATGGAGGAGAATATGTGGAAATTCAGCAAGGGTTTCAGTCTCATCCACTCATATCTATTGAATTTAGCAGGGAGAATCAGTAGATATTGCAGTTGCTCATAAACAAAGATTTCTGAGTGCTTTTTATTCTCATATCCCTTACTCATCATACAGATTTTGAAGGGAAGAAGTATTTGGAGAATATGCAGGAGAAAAATGCATATGCAGCAGACTGATCAATTTCCTTTTTGCATTTTAACTACCTAAAGCCATAATAATCTCTTAATCAACATGGATAAAATGACAAAGCAGAGGACAGAAAATGAATAGAGACATAGACCACAATGATAGCAGTATTTACCTTTAAATTTCTTTCTTATTTACTTTATGAGGAATTTTAATTTTTCCAAACACAAATTTGAGAGATCCTTCATGATTTATCGATAGCTGAAATATCCCACTGCAGGAAGCAGAAGAGTTCTTTGATCCAACAGCACTCCAATAGTCTTAACCCATTGACAGTCTAGAATCTCTTGGCCCTTTTATGGGAAGCCATAGAATAGAAATGAGTGCTAAGAAATCTCTTTTAAGAGTGGTTAGAAATTATAATCTTTGTAACAAATCTCTATTTAGTTGTCCACCATGACTACAGAAGTAAAATGATTTTATAGGGTGAATTTTTGATGTTCTTCAAATTGTCATTTCTCCTTTGTGATCAGAAATTGATCACCTACAGGTGTGGGGTGATTTCTAATGCTATTCCACTCAGCTATTAACCAGACTTGTTTCATACTTTCCTTGAAGCATTTCAGTATTCTTTTTCTGCTGTATAAGAAGGTGACTGAAATATGTTTCATGACATTGATAGGGAGCATATTTAGTATTAAAATCTTCTTGTATTCTATAATCTAAACATGAAATATATTCCAATTGTTGATGAAGCTTTATGATCAAATCAAATATCATACTATGCAACTTAGTTGCTATCTCTCATGTGCATTCTTAGTTTTTGAACCGTCTGTTGATGTTCAGCGTCTGGACGAATCACTTCCAGCCACGTATTGTGAAGATAAATTCAAATATAGCCCTTGGCTATTTTAATTTATCTTAAATCGATCTATTTAATATTGAGGAGGCGCCTCAATTATGATGCCTTATGATTAATAATAAATAATATTTAATTATTTATATAGCCGACTTTGTGTAAGTCGTCATTTTATTAAGAGGCACAATTTTCTAAAGGGGGCCGACCTTCATTATGAAGAAATACATCCTTTCTAAAGGGAGCCGACTTCCTTCTTGAAGAGGTGCATAGTTGTGTATATATACAAGTTATTATTCATTCATTTAATCATCAAGTTCATTCCGCATAATTCGCATTCCTAGAGGAATTCGCACTTGAGCAGCAGACCTTCAATTTGGAGCAGCAGATCATCATTTCTGTAGTAGCAGATCATCATCTCTGTAGCAGCAGATCTTCATTCTGTAGCAGCAGGCCGAGCTCAAGGAGAAACATATTCATTTGTATCTTGCATCTAAGTGAGGTGCTATCATTTGTTGTATCAAATCGGCATTGTGCTGTGCCTGAGTTATTAGCAGATTTCTGCTCTTACTGTATCAATATATAAGAGATATATTGGCTGGGTTATTCTCCCTCAGGTTGGAGGGTTTTCCCAGGGTATCTTGCTGTGTTAATTATCTTATGTGGTGCATTTTCTGATTGCTTTCAGTTTGAATTATCTGATCATGAAAAACTAGCACCGTCAAAACCTTTGCTTAACTTACACAGTATTTTAAAGATGTTTGAATGCACATAATGAACAAAATATTTCCATTAGACACGTTAATGCTTATGCTAAGTCTAAAGAAGTGGCACTGGACTGAACATATCCAATAATAAATTCCACATCCATAAAATTTGTATTTAGACATGAAAATAAAAGAGATCTTGTATTAATTTCAGAATAGAAGGAAAAATTATGGTATATAAAGTATTTTCAGAAAAAAAGAAAATAATACAGTTTAAAAAGGAAAGTACATGTCTACAGACTTTAGACCACAAAGTTTCTGGCAGTAAAATCAGATTGGATTAAAACCAAAATTTTCACCTGTCAAGGTATTGAGTTCATGATCTGAAAGATGGTATCAACCAAATCTAACTAGGAATGGAACTACAAAGTTACATGCGATATGCTGTCTTTGTCAATTCATAAACCAATCATAAGGCTCTTCGCAATATTGTTTATTAGTAGACATTGATAAATATTTCATTGTACTTCATATGTACCAATATTCTAGAAAGTGCAGTTGCTTTCTTGCCATGTGTAATTGACTTTTGTACTTTGTATGATTGCAATATGTTTTTAATTTTCTTATGTTAAAAAGATCTAGAATTTCCTATGAAAAGGTCAACCATTTTAATGAAAGCAACATCTTTTTCTCAACAAAATATTGTGGCAGGGAGAAGACAACAGTTCTTCAAGAGCTTATCAGCAAAACAAATGCCTTTGAAATGAAGTGGATTTTGATGATAATTCTCAAGGGTATGTATCACAAACAAGATGTTTGTGGAGAAGAAAACTGCATGCCATGGAAATAAAGAATCTGGATGATTATTACGTGAATTTAAATACAGAAAATGGGCTGTTTTTGTTCAAAGAACATGAGGTTCTCAACACTCATAGTTGAGAAATATACAGTCTAAGGTTAGTTTTTTTTTCCTTATTGTTTCAGTTTAACTTCATAAGGATTCTTCATGTTCTCAGATATGAAGTTGGGTATGGGCGAAAAAAGTCTGTTCCATCAGTTTCATCCAGATGCAGAAGATATGTTTAATGTGACTTGTGACTTAAAGATGGTCTGTGAAAAGCTTAAAGATCGAAATGAAAGGTACAAAAGACAGGTATGCAGTGTATGTCCAAAGGAAAATCTCCTAGGTTTATTTGGTAAATCACATAATACCATGCACCCCATTAGCTGTTTGTAGTTTGAGTGTGGTTATCAAGCTGTTTTAATTTTGTAGAAATTTAAACTGTATAGTATTTTATGCTCAAGTCACCTTTCGATGATCTATTTCCAATCAATAGTCATTTCTTCTTTGGCCTTTCTTTCATGCACATTGGTAATATCAATTATCACAAGGAAAGGAGACCACAAAACACATGAGCACCTTTAAGAAATGCCAGTGCTGGAGACAATAATATCAACCAATCTCTGGACTTTCACCCCAAAGCTTTCTTGTTCACTGTCAGAGATTTTGGTTCATGTAATGAGTCATGACTTATAAGCCTACCTTATCACATGCATATGATCAGTGCAGATAGAACACTTTTTATTTATTTAACCAGAGCTTCTGCAAAACATCATTCAAACATATTATTTTTATGGGATTTCAAATGAGTAGTCATTTCATCTCTAATCTTTTCTGTAAAAACCCTTTCCAATTTGAACGATATTTTTTGATTGTTTTCAGTTTGGCATATGTCCCATTTTGTCTAACATATTTCATTACATTGCATGAATTTATTACAGTATTCAATTTAAATGCACAAACAGGTTCAATAACTAGAAATTACATCCTTATTCCATTACATTTGACCGTGATACAATAATATATACGATTGAATGAAGCTACAGTCATATGCATACCCAAACTGAGCAATAACAACTAACAGATTTACATATAAATGATACTCAAAACTGTTCAACAGCTATGAATGGATTATAATTTATTAATAGTCTGAACTGAGCAGCAGTAATGAACAATTTATGGGTAAATATTACTCAGACCTGGAGATAACCACGCCTGGGCCAGTCAAGTACTCGAAGCTCCTTGCGAAGTATATGTTATGCTGTGCAAAGATCATGCCAAAGGTATCCCACCTCAGTCGACCCTTCCTCAGGCAAAACAGACTCCCAAAACTGCCACACAGCCTCAGAATGATGGCTCACGGGATAAAAAAGGAGGGTGCACCGCATTAGGGGGTCGGCTCAATTTGGGAACCCCATAAAAAATAATTTAATTTTAATTTTATTTCCTCAGCATGGGGCGGCTCCAAGAGGGGGCTAATCTCATAATAAAACATTTAATTGTATTTTTAATTATCTTCAACACTCCAAACAAGGTGATCAATATGAGAGCAAGTTTGTTTTATTTGGGGTCACTAATATCACCAACTGTTTTTGACATCAATGACAACAATATTTCCAACAATCTCCCCCTTTGTCATTGATGGCGACCCTTCAAAGAAATAATCTTGAAATGGAAAATGACCATACTTCTCCCCTTGACTGAAATGCTCTCCCTTACTCTACTTCTTCCCCTTTGACATCAATGGCAAAAGCATCCCGAGGTTGAAAGATTGGACAATGAATAGCTCCCCCTGAACACATGCTTCTTTTGAAGCATTTAGTGATTGGATGAGAGTGATATCACTCCCAATTTCTCCCTCAGGTACTTAAAAGTTTCTTTTGGTAATGGTTTCGTGAAAATGTCCATAATCTGTTCCTTTTTAACAACATACTCCAACTTCACCTGCTGATCAACCACTTACTCTCTTAGGAAATGATATTTGATTGGAATGTGCTTTGTTTTGGAGTGCATAACTGGGTTCTTCGATATGTTAATTGCACTTATATTATCACAAAAAATGGAAATGGGGTGTGCATACTCAACCTTGATGTCCTTCAAGGTTTGCTCCATCCAAAGGTCTTGAGTGCAACAAGAAGCTGCTGCAATGTATTCCGCTTCTACTGTGGACAAAGAGACTGACTCCTATTTCTTACTTAACAATGATACAAGATTGTGGCGAAGAAAGAATGCACCTCCACTTGTGCTTTTTCTATCATCAATAATGTTAGCCCAATCCGTATCCATGTATGCAGTGAGGGTGAAATCTTCACCACTTGGGTTCGAAAACCCAAAATCCAAGTGCCCTTTAGGTAGTTGAATATCCTTTTCATTGCTTGCACATGTGTTTCCTTTGGTGTTGCTTGAAACCGTGCCACTAAGCCAACTACTTGCGTAATGTCAGGTCATGTTGTTGTCACATATAACTAACTTCCAATCATGGATTTGTATAGAGTTTGGTTCGCCTTAGGAGATTCATCATCTCCGCTCGATTTGCATCCTGTAACCATGGGAGTACTCACTGGATTGCAGTTCTCCATTTTGAATTTCTTCAACATTTCTTTAAAAATACTTGGTTTGAGAAATGAATATCCCCTTATCTGATTGGGAAATTTGCAACCCAAGAAAGAAAGACAACTCACCAAGCATAGACATTTCAAACTCCTTTTGCATGTTCATTGCAAACTCTTGACACATCTTATCATTGCTACCTCCAAGAATAATGTCATCCACACAAACTACAACAATCAATTGATGATCTCCTTCAGTTTTAATGTATAGATTGTTGTCAACAATACCCTTTTTGAAACCTTGCTGTTGTAGATACTTGTCCAATCTTGAGTACCAAGCCCGGGGGCTTGTTTTTGCCCATAAAGTGCCTTCTTTAGCCTACATACATTGTCCTTGTTCTCTGATAGGAGAAACCCTTCTGGTTGTTCAATATACACTTCTTCCTCCAAATTTTCATTAAGAAAAGCTGACTTGACATCCATTTGATACACTTTGAAATTCTTGAAACAAGCGAATGCTAAGAACATCCTTATAGCCTCGATATGAGCAATAGGGGCAAAAGTTTTTTCAAAATCAATTCTTCCAACTTGAGCATATCCCTTGCATACTAATCTTGCCTTGTTCCTCACAACTTGTCCATCCCGATTCAACTTGTTCCTTAATACCCACTTAGTGCCAATCACATTTTTATCCTTAGATCTTGGGACAAGTTCCCAAGTTTCATTCTTCTCGATTTGATCCAACTCTTCTTCCATTGCCTTTATCCAATGCTTTTCTTTACTCGCTTCTATAAAATTCTTCGGTTCGATTTTAGAGAGCAAACAAGTTTGCATGTTTGAATGAACTGGCTAGTCTCCTCCTTGTTTGAATTTTTGTATCTCTATCACCAATGATCAGATTTTCTGGATGATTCTTTTGAACAAATTTGGTTGGAGTCTTGGGTGGTGCTCCATTTTCAACTTCTTCCTCTACTTTTTCTTCTTGATACTATCTTCTTGATGATCAACTACTTGTACTATTTCCTTTTGATGCCTTTCTTCATCAACTCTCACATTTGCACTTTCAATAATTTTGTGCAATCTCTTGTTATAGCACTTATAGGCTTTGCTTCTTGTAAAATATCTAAGGAAGATACCTTCATCACATCTGAAATCAAACTTCCCAAGTCTTCATCATCTCGCCTAATATAGCATTTGCTTCTGAACACTTTAAAATACTACATTGACGTAGGCCTTCCCTTCCAAAGTTTGTATGGTGTTTTGTTATTTCTCACTTTAATTTGTGTTGGTTTAGAATGTAGACTACCTTATGCACCAGTTCTTTCTAGAAGTTCTCAGTAAGCTTAGACTCATTCAACATTGGTCTTGTCATTCCTTGAATTGTCCTATTTTTCCTCTCAACAACTCTATTTTGTTGTGGAGTTCTTGCGGGTGAATATTGTTTTCTTATTCCGTGCTATTCACATAATTCTTCAAACTCATTTGAGGTGAATTCTCCTCTATCAGATCTTGGGCATTTGATTCTCAAACCAATTTTATTAACTAATAATGTTTAAATGCCTTAAAATTCTCATGAGCTTTCAATTTTTGTTTTATAAATGTAATCAAAGTCATTCTAGAATAATCATCTATTAATAACATGAAGTAGCTCTCACTTTATAAGCTTTTTGTCCTTGTTGGCCCACATAAGTTAGTATGTATGTGTTCCAAAGGCTTTGATGTAGAATACTCCTTTGACTTGAAACTTGACCTTGTTTGCTTTCCACACTGACACTATTTGCAGATTGTATTAAATGGCTTTGCTATCCTTGGCATGTCCCTTACAACTTGCTTATGTCTAATCTTCACAACGTTATCGAAGTTCAAATGTCCCATCCTTTTGTGCCACAACCAACTCTCATCTTCTTGTGCCATGCAACACTTTTCTCCTTTGACTTCATTGAGAGTGTAGAGATTGTTTGCAGTTCTATTAGCATTTGCAACAAGTTTCCCTGTTTTTGTTTTCCTAATTTCACAACCACTTGGACGATATGTGAGAGTGTGCCCTTGATCACACAATTTACTCACACTTAGAAGATTGTGCTTCAACCCTTCGACATATAATAAATTTTCGGTCTTTGTCTTTCCATTGTCGAAACTAAGAATACCTTTTCTTGTGATCATTGCTGTAGCATTGTCTCCAAACTTTATAGTGCTTCCATGTATTTCCTTCAAAGGGAGAAACTTGCTTTTATCCATATCATGTGTCTTGAGCAACCACTGTGAATGTACCATTGATTTCCTTCATTTTGCACATGGAGGGCTGCTTGCACTAGGATGGATTTTTCTTTCATTTCGAACTCCTTGCAAACTTTTGTAGATTCCTCTTTCGATTTGTCAAGAACATCCTCGTTTTGTTTTGAAGGTTCAACAAAGTCACTTTTACAAGAACACACTGTATGACCAAAATTCTTGCATTTGTAGCACATGATGTTTGTTGGCGTTTCAATTAGCACCTCTGGAGTGATTATTTGAAATGGACAGCTATTGCAAGTATTATAGTATTGCTCTTCGGATTATAGAGAGGAAGATCTCTCTCTGCTGATGTTATACGCAAAAAAGGGTACAGTAGACTAAGGTTCCTATCTTTTTTACTTAGAGGCAGGACACAAGGGTGCATAAACACAATGCGCCGTAGCTAAGGTTTTGTCTGGTTTTTGCAGATCTTAACTACGACTAAACTATCCTATCTCCTCAAGATAAACAGAGTAGGAGGGCATAAGAGTGAAATGGATGGGTTGGATTGTCATGACCCCCTAGGGGAAACTTTGCAATTTTTATCAATATTGACATATTTCTTATATATAAAACTTAAAATTGTACTAAACAGCAAAATAAAGATATATTATAATTAAATAAATAAAATAATAATTAAATAAACTAATAATAATACTTTACATCAAAATTAAATAAATGCAAATCATATATTATATACAATTGCCATCAAACGCATCATACAAACAGTCGCACCTTCTTGGAAGACAAACGACGCATCTCCTGATAGGGGTGCCAAGGCATATAAAAGAAGAACCGATGGAGAGAGGAGGGAAACAGGAGAAGAATCACGGCATCAGGAACACTGTGAGTTTATCACTTAGCATTTTCTATTCAATCGATTCCTAGATTCAGCACAATGATATTTGTAGAACCCGTGAACTGTGTCTAAAGCGCTAAAATTAGAATCTCTCTATTATCATCTATACGTCCCCTGTAGATACGAACACTGGTCCATTGAGCCATCTCTTACCGTAACAAATCTGTAGATACGAACATTAACCCAATAACAGGAGAACATCATAAATGGCTGATTCGGCAGTCGCCTAGGAAAAGCAAAAAGACAATCTGGATATTGCCTCACTAAAATTACTGATTAATATAAACTTGAAAGACCAGTAATGTTCTTGTCTGCAAGAAGATTCGGTTAATATCAATACTCCAATCGAATACAATGTATTTAGACTTTAGTGTTGCTAGATTTACATCTGATTAAATACATAGTCATCAGATTGAAAGAATATGAAAATGGCATATATGTATTCAAACTAACGCATTTACTCCTGCACTTTGATATAGCATCATGATAAGACTCGTTGGATTATATATATATATGTTAATTGTTGCATAGAATAATAAATGTTAATCTAAGTGAACCATTGTTGACTGTATACTTGATGACTGCATATTGTATTGGATTGTCTGTGATTCCTATCAGGAGTAGAGAGCCATGCTTAAGACGGTTCGTCTAAAAACCTCGCTCAGGTTCCGCCCCACAGGCCCAGGTAGGGGTTGGACAGTCTGCCCCACAGGCCCTAACAAGGGTTGGGCACTCTGCTCCCCCCCAGGTCTATTGCACGGATTGGGTCATGGAGGAGTGAGGGTCCCAGGCTTCCTGCCCCACTGGCCCAAGATATGGGTTGGGCAAATGGAGGATGGTAGACCACAGGCCCCTTAAGGATATCTCTCTTCTGATGGAATAAATATCTTTTATTCTCTTTCCCTTCTATCTGAACTCTGCAAATATCATTTTACTGAATGCTTTAATGTTGAATATTAGATGCTAATATATAAATCTATGAATCTGAATGTACAAATGCAGGTTATCATTCCCTTGCGAAGCCTCAGGGAGTGGAATAGAACCCCAGCACACTCATCTTCTATAACCAGGGATCAATCAGGAAAAAGGGAACATTACATGGATCACTCGAATCCGCCGTCTCCTTAGAATATGGACGAGGCTTTGAACTCTTGGATATACACTGGGATAAGGTTTTATACAAGCAAACACTCTTTACGGTAATTTGGATCTAAGACTTGTCGAGGAGGAGGAACCCCTGTCTGAGGTATAGGCTGGGAGACAACTTACTGGAAACAACAAAGTGCGATGATATGGATATCAGGATTGCTAAGGAGGAGGAACCCTTGTTCGAAGTATAGGCTGAAATCTGGATCATTAAACAACATCACACAATAACTATCGATAACAAAATATCCGAGGAGGAACCCTTGTTCGAGGAGGAGATTGAAACAATAAGCTATTAAAAACAAGACGTTGAACAAAATGAAATCTTAAGATCAAACATGCATGTGCCATCTGATTTTTTTCTTCAAGCTTTTCCAACGAATTACAAAGATGGGGACAGCAAAGGCACAAAATCATGCACAATTACGATCAACCAATTAACTCTCATCCAAGAGTGAACAGATACAAACTTGCAGGCTTGTGGCAACAACGACGCAACAATTTTGCGTGGTAAATAAAGGTTAACCAAATAATGAGCCCAAGGTTCTTATTTATAGAAACTCAAAAGGAGTAGGAAACCCTAAAATCTCCTTGAGTTAACAATCAATTCTTGCCAATCAACAAGAATTATTCCTAAGTCTAAAAGTAGGTGAGCAAGCAGTTAACTAGAAATCTACTTCAGTTAACTGAAACTAAACAAAAGTCAAACTGGAAGTCTATCTCAGTTGACTGAAACCTAACTATAAGTGAACTTAAATTACAAATGTGCCTCCAAAATAGACATCTACATTTAGTGGAGACCTGAGATCCACAAATCGTGGAAGTCAAATGAGACCTCCTTAATTAGTGGGATTTGACATGCATGATCTGTGGGACTTGGAGTTAACTTGGAAAGGGGCATCAAGTTAACTCAAGTCACAATTAATGATATTCTGGAGGGTAGGACGTCCTTTGTGAGTGTTTGACACCTCATCACTTCTAGTCAACAGTCCTTCTACCCAGACGTTGACTTCTTCTACCTCTTGCAATTTGCTTTTGATGTTCAATCTTCTTTGCAGCTGCGTCATCCAACCTTGTTGACATGAAATGTGGAAGGTAGTGTGATAGTAACCTGATGGCGGCTCTGTGTTATTTGGCTATCCATTGAACGGTGATGTCATTCATGCCTTCCAAGGCGTCCAGCTTGACTACAGGCTTTACTTGATGCATGTTTGTGTCAAGTGATTTTTAGAAAATTGTGAGGTAGGACCATTTTGGTCTTGATTTTAACTTGAGAGTACTATATTCTGAAAAACTTGATTGTTGATTGTAAACGTGGATATGTTCAGACAACCTTTTTTGGAACTGCTAAAAATAGCCTTGCTGGGGCAACTTTTTATGAAAAATTATGAGATGTGGGTTTTGTTTGTGCTTCATTGTTGAACAAACCCAAATCGTTAGAAATTCGAAAAAATGAATTTTTCTATGACATGCAAGAGCCCTTTGGTGACAGAGCCAGCGAGGCACCAGAAAATGGTTTTTCTTGGAAAAATCCAACACATGGGTTTTGTTGAAAAAGCTTTGCTGATCGTACCTAGGTGGTCAAATCTGTGATTATCTGCTGTTTTCTTGGACATGCAAGAATATCTAAGACAAGAAAAGAGGAAAAAGATGAAGAATTTTGGAAGTTATCAACTGCCTCTCTGGATCTGTTGGAAAATTATGCCTGTAGATACAACCTCTGATACACTATCCCTCTGTGCAATTGATCTTCAAAAATATGAGGAATGGTGAAAACCCCTCTGTCAGATCTTGAAAAGACGTCTTGGAGAAGAAAATACTGTTCTTGGCTCCTCAACTTGCAAAAGAATAATGAAGAATGGATGCCTAGATGCTTTGATATGTCAATTTGGAGTTGTAAGCATCAATTGGGCATCCCATTCATGATTGAACCTGATTTGGAGTTCCCAACCCTGATTTCCACTATTTGTGGGACGTTTGGCCACTTTTGCCTCCAAAATCTCTTAACTCAAGTCAAAAAATCATTTTTGACTTTTTAGGTGTCCTTGAGTTTGAATACTTTTTCAACAATTTTTATGCTGAAGTGCCTTTGTTCAATCATTGCTCCCGGTCGTTCAGTTGATCTTTAGTTGATGTTGACAGATTCACTCTTGAGATGGAACAACCCTGATTAAATGTGCTTGGGAGCTGCAAAACTCAAAGATTGAATTTGATGCCTTCCAATCAGGGGCACCTTTCCTCACTAGGAACTCTTTTGACGAACACTTAGCCAATTTCTTGACTGTTCTTTTAATTTCATCATTTTGACCCTTCGTGTTCTGATTTGAGATTACCTTCACTGATGGGTTTGATGATCTCCCCGAAACGTGGATTGGATAACCAACTCAGTCCTGTAAAGGATGACTAGTAGCTCAGCTCTTGAAAGTCAGTTCAGTTCCTTCAAAAGCTTGGGCGCCTCTGACTAGCAGGGGTGCCTTTGGCTTTTTGACTCATGATTTTCATGTTGTCAACCTTCGAGAGTGGCCCTAGTTTGATCTTTGTTGTCAGGTGTTAGATTACTCTGTTGTCTTTGTTGACGGTGTTGTTGAGATCGATCATAACAGAGAAGATCATCTTGGAAGTAACTAAGCTCATAAGCTGCATCTGACTGCCCAATTAGGTGGGCACCTTTCTTCAACAGGGGCTCTTTTGACCAACACTTAGACAATTTCTTGGTATTCTTCCTTTAGCCTTCACTGTTAGGTGTTTTCCGCTTGATCTCTGCCTTTGATTGCTTGACAGGTCCTATGGATGCCTAGCTGGATTGATCGTGAAGCTGAGAGAGAGTTGAGCAGATGCCATGTATACAACAATGGTTGGAAACTTCATTAGGTGCCTTAGATTCAAGGGCGCCCTTGGCCCTTGGCCAATAGGGGCGCCTTTGCTTTATGCATTGATTTTCACTCCATTTGGCATGCTTGAATGATTAACAACTGTTGTCTTTTGATATGTCTTGTAGGCTGACAAATATATTCACTGTGGAGCTGAGCTGATATCGGAGAGATTACTTTAAGGCGAGCTTGTTCAACAGATGAGATTTGGACCATCTAATTCAAGGGTGCCCTTGGTCAGCAGGGGCACCTTTCCTCATGTTTGACTGGCATTTTGATGGCTCTCGCTTTACAACCTCTCCTGACTTCGCTTGTGTTCGTCTTTGATTGATGAATTAGATGACTTAGCTCGATGATGCGTTGGAAAGTCAGCAGGAACACGAAGAAGACCACTACCTTGGTGAAGGTTGATGACTGCTTTTGATCTTCTGAATTGAAGGGCGCCTTTTAGGTGCAAGTTCATCATTTGCTTTGAAAAACTTCATCTCTTCATGCTTCACGTTCGCCATGCATCGTGATCGTCTTGAGCATTGCTGTTGACGATGTAGACGCGTGCATCCTTGCAATCACCTTCATCATGCTGTGTGTACGGGTGTTGGAAAAATGACTAAGGCATTCAACTACATAGCCTCCGTGGTAGCAAGGCGTTCATTTTCCAAACAACCAATTTTTAGCATTTTTCACTTTTAAAAATCCCCTTCATCGCAAAGTATCTTTTTGAGCTTTTTTCGCCATGGATTCTTTGTTGAAGCTTTTGAAGCATAGCTCTCAGCACTTGGTACTGGCCAATCTGCCATTAATGGCTGCGAAGCTCCTAACTTTGTTCTTGAAAAATAAAAATAGACCCACCAGAGTAAAACATGTTTTTTGATGATTTTGACTTGACCAGATTGATCGTGAAGTCGATTAATCCTATCAAAAACATTTTCAATAATTTTCCGAGGTCTTATTTTCAGGGGTTTCCTTTAAAATAGTGGCACAAAACCCTAATTTTCAATTTTTCATAATTTTACACATGTTCCTTGACAGAAACCCACAAAAACCTTATGTTTGGTTTGACCTAAAACAGACTTTTGACGACATTTTTACATGATTTAGCTCAATTTAAGCAGAATGCCAAAAAATTATTTTGGGTACAACAATGTTAGAGTCCTTTAGATGAGCAAATGGATTATAGTTTCTCTTTAGGAATCGCAAATCCCTCTTTACACGAGCTCTACAATCTACTGCCTTATGACTAAACTTATTGCAAAAGAAACAATAGCCATAAAATGAATGTTGAAATCTATTCATTTGCGCTTGTGTTTGAGGTAATGGTCTGTTGAAACCTTCATTGTTGCCTTTGTGAGGAATGTTGTTTTTCCAAGTAATATAACTCTCTTCTTTGAACTATTATCATTGATGGAGCCTTTGAGCATATTTGCATAACTTCTGAACTTTTCCTCATTTGTCTTCTTTGGTAACTCTGTAGCCTTAGAGCATGGGCCTTCTTTGATTGTCTTTCATTTTTCTTCAAAGCCAAGACTTTATTAAATTATTAAATGTAATATTAATGGTCATCTTAGTTAATCCTCAAGTCTCGCATGTGTAACGGACTGTCATCTCCTATATTTCAGTTACTTTTTCAGTCTTCAGTTATGATTCCAATCATGTCCTGTGATCGTGGAATCTCTCCTTTGTAAATCTATATATGTAATTTTCATATGTTATTAAAATGATCTAATAATTTGCCGAACATGGTATGAAAGCGGACAATTTTGTTCTAGTTTTTTAGGTGATTTTGTATCCTGTACGCGTGAGGGTTTCTGAAAAATGTTTGTCATTTTGTGCCCTTTGGTACCCAAGCGTCTGTCTGCAAGTGTTTTTTGTGTCATTTCCATCACAAATGTGGCCCGTATGACTTGAAAATCGCGTCATTTTGAGGACTTGAAAATCGCGTTGTTCTCCTAAGCTGTGATTTTACAGTTTCAGGTCCCGACTCTTCATTTTTTTTGGCAGCGATTTTGCTTTTTCAAGTCGTTTTTTTTCATTTTCTGGCGTGTTTCTTCTGGTTCAATCCTTTCAAAGCCATGATAGGGTTTTAAAGGCCGCAATTTAAGTTTCGGAGGCCGCATTTTTTAGTTTCTGGGCAGATTCATCTTTCTCTTTTCTGGGCGTGCGACATCTCTTCATTTTGGGCACTTTTTTTGTGGGCTGCATTTTTGACCTATGTAACCCGCATGATTTCCTACAACTTGGCTATGGGTTTCTACGCTCTGCTAGGCGCCATGTTTAGTCTCTTTAGTGCCATGATTTTTAGTATTTTGTGCATTTTTTTGGGTGTTTGTGATCTACTTGGTTTCGGCTAGGGTTTTGCACATAAACCCTCTATTTGAAGTCGAATTTTTTTTTCTGAGTGTAGATTATTTGTGGGCTTTTCAAGACATTTTTTCTGGGTCGCGTTCAAAATTTTTTGGGTACTTTGAAATTCGTACCTCATTTTCCATGCCAACGGATTTACCTTGAAATTTGCGCTAGGTTCACGTGATCTCATGGCAACTTGAAAAGTTCTTTGAGCCAGTTTTGACATAAATTTTGGGAAAAATAAATTTCTGTATAGAGTTTTCAAAATTTTTTCTTAAAAAATTTACATAGAGTTTTGAAAATCTTAGAGATTTTGAGCCTCTTTTTTAGACGATTTTTGAAAACTCGAAGTTCTGCCAGCTGATTGTCCAGTGTTTTGCCAGCTGAACACATAAGTTATCTTGTTTTTTCGTGCTTTGGAAAACGGGAGGGATGGCGTCTTTGTCCAATATTATGTTGGAAAGTTCACAGAGGTTCAATGGGAAGAATTACAACATGTGGAAGCAAAGGATGCTTACCATCTTTGAGTACCAGTGTGTGGACGCGCTTGTTCTTAGTACATAAGTTCATTCCACTGTTGCTAGGAAGGATTAGGACAAGTATGATGGAAGTAATAGGGAGGTAGTCATGCTTCTTAAACTATCCATCGCTGATGAGATGTTACTAGAAATACCATCTGGTAAATCTGCCGCGGAGATCTGGAAGCATTTGAAAGATCTTCATGAGACCTCAGGCAAGGGAAGGGCTTTCTTTCTAAAGAATATGCTCTTTTCTATTATGATGGATGACCAAGTGTCTTTGCAGGAGCAATTGATGAAAGTAAAAAATATTCACGATCAATTGGATGCCATTGGTCGTAAGATAGAAGAGGAGGATATGGTGGTGATCACTTTGAAAAGTTTGCCACGTTCTAATGAGCACTTCATTGAAACGCTCAACATTACATCCACCAATGTTGACTTGAAGTTTGATGAGATATGCAACAAGTTTTTGCAGCAGGATCGGTGGAAGAAGTGGTTTGGGAGCAGCAGTGAGTCTCCAAGTGTTGAACAAGCATTTATTGCCAAGGATGTTGGCAAAGGCAAGTCCACTCAACATGAAGGATGAGGCGATTCGGAGGAGGGCTCCAAGAAGTCTTTTACTTGCCATTATTGTGGGAAGATTGGTCATATACAGAGGTATTGCAGAAAACGGTTGGTTGATGAGAAGTCCAACCAGGAAGCATCTCAACAAAGTGCTCACGTAGCAGAGCAGACTGAGCAAAAGGAGTAGAAGGAGTTTGCACACTATGCATTTTGATGACCAACACAATATGGGTAGACTTAGTTTTTTGTTTGTACGATTACCATTAAGGGAGGGTATTAAAATATTAAATGTACTATTAATGGTCATCTTAGTTAATACTCAAGTCGTTAGCTATGTGTAACAGATTGTCATCTCCTATATTTTAGTTACTTACTTTTTTAGTCTTTAGTTATGATTCCAATCACATCTTGTGATCGTGGAATCTCTCCTTTGTAAATCTATAGATGTAATCTGCTTATGTTAATAAGATGATTTGATAATTTACCGAACAAACTTGTCTTGATGAAAGGCGATTTTTGGGAATTTATAATATCTTCTAGAATTTCAGAGTTCTTTTCAAACTTCATGCTTCGATTTAATTGATTATTCGATTTTTTTGACTCCTTCCTTAACGAAACAACTTCAAGCTCTAGCTTCTCACACTCCAATTCCTTTGCCTTCAACTGATCGCTTCCCATTAATTCAATTCGTTTTGCTTCCTCAATTTGAACCTTGAAATCCATGATCATCCTTTCAGATTCTTCAAGACTTTGAAATGATTTCACTTTAGTTCTGCTATCCTCTTGAAGCTATGACCTTAGTTTGGAGTTTCTTTTGTTAAGTTTCTCAATCTTATTATATGCAGGTTTAAGTTCCTTCTCAAGATCATCTTCTTCATCATCTTTGGTAAGTTCTTTCAAATTTCTTTCTTCTTTTCTTTTGTCTTCATCCTCCTTTACCTCCATTGGTATAAAGAGTATCTCCTCTTGATCACTATTGGAGAAGCTTCTGCTGCTTTCTTCGGATGAGCTACTTGTTTCTTGAATGTAGAGACTCTTTTTATGCCTTCTGAAGTTCTTCCTTGCTTGTTTCCCTCGTGTGCTCTTTTTCTTGTTATGATCATATTTCCTTCTTTCCTTTTGTCGTATTCTTCTTCCTCTTCACAACTTTCACTTTCGGCTTATGGAAATTTAGAAGCAAAATGACATATTCTACCACAATTGAAATATTTAGACTTACCTTTATGTTTGCTGGATCTTTTCTTGTGCTTTCTTACAAAGTGTGTTTCATCATCACTTGAACTTTCACTCAATATATGTCCTTTATTCTTCATCTTCTTGGATGCTTTCAAGGCGGCTTCTCGTTTTGACAACTTCTCCTCCTTTGTCCTCATTTCGTATGCTGTGAGGATCCCATGCATCTTGTCCATCCTCAAAGTGTCTAGATCCTTCATTTCTTGGATGGCGGAAACTTTTGCATCGAATCTCATGGGGAGAGATCTTAAAACCTTTTGCACAATTATTGCATCCTCAACTTTTTATCCAAGACCGTGGATAGTGTTGATGATTTCATCCACACGAAGAAAGTTGTTGGCGATATCGTCTTCGTCCTTCATCTTCAAACTCTCAAATTGTCTCTCTTGTGGGTTTGAAGCTTGGCCTTCTTAACCTTGTCATCTGCTTCATATATATTTTTCAGCTTATCCCACATGTCCTTAGCCGATTTGCAATGCATAACCTTTACAAACTTTCATTTGGATAATCCACCCAAGATTGGATTTTTGGCTTTGGCATTGTTCTCACTTGCCTTCTTTTCAGCTCTATCCGTTAATGGGGTTGTAGGAGTATAACCAACTTCAATGGATCTCCAAATATCATACCCAAGAGCATTCAAGTAAGTCTCCATCCTTATGCTCCAAAAACCATAATTCGATTCATGAAATAGTGGTGGCCTATTTGAGGAGAATCCATATCCTTTGGCTATTTGTGCTACCAAGATCTATCTTCAAGTGGTTAGGCTAGCTCCGAAGGAACGCACTCCGATACCAGTTGATGAAACACACACTTATACTGAGAGGGTGGTGAATCGGTATAGATCAAAAACTTTAGTTTCCACAACTTAAATTTTCACAGCAGTATTACTTCAAAACTTAAACATCCATAGCAGTTACCATACATGCAAGATCTAGCAAGTAAGCACACATATAAGAGACACATGATTTTACGTGGAAACCCTTACAGGAGAAAACCACAGAAAAATATTGCCTGTATTAATCTTCTTACAAATTTCATAGGCACCAATTCATTGGAGACTCCAATCCTCACCACTGAGCACCAACCCAACAAGAGACACCAATCTCTTCCGATAAGAAACTCCAACCTCTCGATCCCCTTAAATAGGAGGCTCCTGTTAGATTTAGGATCAGAAATGAAAGCACTCAGAAAATGCAACACATAAGACAATGAACACAAGAAGATACCCTAGGAAAACCCTCCCACTCGAGGGAGAAAAACCCGGCAAATATATCTCTTATATATTGAAGGAATAAGAGCAGAAATCTGCTTACAACTCAGGCCCAACACAATGCCGAATTTGATACAATGAATAATAGCACGTCTCCTAGATGCAAAGCTACAAATGAATATGTTTCTCCTTGAAATCGGTCTGCTGCTACAAAATGATGATCTGCTGCTACAAGATGATGATCTGCTGCTCAAGTATGAACTTCTTCTAGGAATGAGAATTATGATGAATGAACTTGATGATCAAATGAATGATCATCACCTTGTATTTATACAAAACTAGGTGACTTTTCATTTGTGTTGGCCTCTTTTAAGAAACAAGACGACTCTTCATAAAATTATTATATAGAGCAAGTCTGACTTGCCTTGGTATTATTTATCCATCATTTTTAAATTTGAGAGAAAGATATCTCCCGCTGTTATAACATCAACAGCTCCAACCTCCACAAGAACAATATAATAATTTTATTTGTAACTTCTTAGATCTGCCCTCTCAATTGCTCATAAATCTGCCATACATCTTGTAACGACCCGACCCTACGGTAAATAAAATTTCTTAATTTTTCACTAACAAGTAAAGGGAAAGAGTAATAAAGACATTGCAAATAGATTTTTATTTTTCTTTCTATGATAATTACAAAACAAGATGCAATATAATTCAGCAAGTAATCTTTTCCTTTTCAAATTTAAATAACAAAGTAAGAAAACATACATAGCTCATTGAGCTTTTGATCTAATAGTGGTAAGAAGGTCTAGGAATCCGCCTTTCAAATTGCGGTGCTTCAGTAGGCTGGTAAGGAGGATAAACATCACTCGGGCGCTTTTCCACCAACCACAGACTTATAATGAGGTCCCCCGCACACCTACCATTTGATAGATGACCCTCCCTTCAACGAAGAGATTGGCAGGGTAACCTATACTGTTTACCGATTGAGCATAGTGTTGTGTCCTACAAAACTAGAACTTGCTATTTCACAATCCCGAACTTGCTTGCTTAAAGGATCACGATGAGCTGACAGTGTAGTCTCAAGCATCACATAGTCTAAGTGGATGTCATACATTTCACTACTTTGGCCAAAGTGTTCTCATTCAGTACTTCGAATGAAGGTCATCTATCATATACACTATTCAGGGTCGATTTGACTTAGGGCTATCTTACACTACGTGTAGGTCTTTGTCCTTCACTAGGTAATCCATACCCCAGACATCTTAAAACAAATTAAACTATTAGAAATGAAACATCATAACAAGTAAGCACAAATTCCCCTCCTTTACTGGACATCTTCATCCTAGGAGTACCTCAAGCTATCTAAGTTAACGTATTAACTTAAGCTGTGGTTCATTACTTGACTTAATGCCTTCATTTCCATCCTAGCATTTAGTAACTAATTACAACCATATTCTTCTTATATAAAGATCATACAAGTATTGCAACAACACAAAATACACCATCTAGCCTTTCAAGACAAATATAAACTCTTCTCAACAAACATGCATCATCTATGACATATTCACTATATGCAAGCTATTGGACAGTCTATTAAAAACATCCTTTTTCAACATACAACAGTAAATAACCTCATTTATCTAAACAAACATATTGAACATGACTCCATAATAAATCAAAG
This sequence comes from Sequoiadendron giganteum, assembly GCA_007115665.2. Taxonomy (NCBI): domain Eukaryota; kingdom Viridiplantae; phylum Streptophyta; class Pinopsida; order Cupressales; family Cupressaceae; genus Sequoiadendron; species Sequoiadendron giganteum. The sequence continues at coordinate 498,044,686 of CM021104.1, read as the reverse complement.
ATCCAAAGATGAAATGTATAGAGAAATAATAAGCCATGCCTGGTTTAAGCTTTCCTTCGATGATGATGAAATGGTCTGTACTTGCAGCACTTCCAGACTAACAAAATTCCTCTGTTTTAACTATGTTTCCCTCTCAGAAAATGCTCACTTAATGATTGATACACAGCTGGTCAGCTTCTCAATTATGACTCAAAATTATGATGATTCACACTTCCAATAGTATGAAGGAATGACACTTAGAATTATGAATATTTCACACTTCCAGCAGTATGAAGAAATGACACTTAGAATTGTGAATATTTCACACTTCCAGCAATATGAAGAAATGACACTCAAAATTTAGAATATTTCACACTTTCAGAAATTGATAACATAGTACATACTCTTGCAATATGAAAGCTCAAGCTAGCAATGAGAACATTTATAATTGCAGAAGGAATGACTTCGATGAATGAAAATGAATGACTGAATGTGAATAATATTTCCTAGCAGAATGACGGCTTTATATAGAGCCTCATTCCCCAATCGCATTCCTCACAGGAAGGCATGATGATTGACAGGTATTTTTATTGACTGCTTCAACTGGTATGTGGTAGATAGAAAACCCCATACTCAATGAATTGAGAAGATGATTCGACCTTCAATTTGATAGCAGGTGAAGAAAGATTCAAATTGACTCCATTCAAAGAGGAAGAATCGACACCTTCAATAATGGTGCGATTCAACAGGTGAGATTTTTTTAGTGACAAAGTCTTTCTTAAATTTCTCATTTTAATCCCTAATTTCAGGCATCCATTGACACACTGTAAGCCGCGTCTGCATTTTCCCTTGGCTGAGCGCTTCAACAGGCGCATGCGTATTTCCTCAGCCATATTTCATATTCACGGCAAGTTTATTTCAGTTTCCCAAATATTTAAATTTTGACTTTATGAAGTATAATGTTTATTGAACATAATATTTCCTTCATGCGAATTACCAAGGTTTTAAATCCTTTGGATGGGTTGTTTAACCCGATTTTATTCATGATGAAATAAGTGAAGGTCAATTTCATAATACTTAGGAAATAATTCGATTTCCCTAAATATGTGATGATAAATTAATCAAAGGTTGATTTTCATTTAAATATTAAATATTAAATCTCTTAAGGAAATAAATTCGATTCCAACTATGAGAATTAATATTTAAATATATATTAATATAATAATATACATATATATTATATTCAAATTGCCTTAAACAATATATTTATATATGTGTATTATTTTATATTAATATATATATATATATACATAATATTAATAAATATTTACATATATATATGTGTATATATATATATTTATTTCATTATAAGCATATCGTAAGCCAGTCAACATATCCGATATGTATATATATATATACACATATATATGTATATGTAAGTTTGTCAGGCAATAATAATATAAAATTATTAATATCCACAATATAAGGACGTGGGCATATATACATGTATATACTAGTATACTCCTCTATGTGCACGTATACGTAAGTATACCATATCAATGCGATCGTATGAGCATATCCATTTTCCAGCGTACGCTCGTATCGATATGTATATATTTATGGATACGTGTATATACTATATACATGTATATATGTCCTCCATTTACCAGGCGTGTGCGCATTTCCTCATATTCATGACAAGTTTATTTTAGTTTTCCAAATATTTAAATTTCGACTTTATGAAGTATAATGTTTATTGAACATAATATTTCCTTCATGCGAATTACCAAGGTTTTAAATCCTTTGGATGGGTTGTTTAACCCGATTTTATTCATGATGAAATAAGTGAAGGTCAATTTCATAATACTTAGGAAATAATTCAATTTCCCTAAATATGTGATGATAAATTAATCAAAGGTTGATTTTCATTTAAATATTAAATATTAAATCTCTTAAGGGAAATAAATTCGATTCCAACTATGAGAATTTAATGTTTAAATATATATTAATATAATAATATACATATATATTATATTCAAATTGCCTTAAACAATATATTTATATATATGTGTATTATTTTATATTAATATATATATACATAATATTAATATATATATACATAATATTAATATATATTTACATATATATATATGTGTGTATATATATTTATTTCATTATAAGCATATCGTAAGCCAGTCAGCATATCCGATATGTATATATATATATATATATGTATATGTAAGTTTGTTAGGCAATAATAATATAAAATTATTAATATCTACAATATAAGGATGTGGGCATATATACACGTATATATTAGTATACTCCTTTATGTGCACGTATACATAAGTATACCATATTGATACGACCGTATGAGCATATCCATTTGCCAACGTACGCTCGTATCAATATGTATATATTTATGGATACGTGTATATACTATATACATGTATATATGTCCTTTATTTACTTACAGCATTTACGTTACCATTATATCCTTATGATCGTAATAACACAACTTGTTCACAAGACTCACAAGATAAACACCTTATGCTAATGCACCTAAACCTCATAAATGCAACTACAATTAAACAACAAAAGATATCACTATAATTATAATTATCATTAATAATATTTAATTAAAATCATATTGTAAATGTCATGAAATAGACTAACAGATATTATAATCTGATCATAATAATAATATGTGAAATTTATAAATATTATACAAATCGAATTTAAGAGTAATTAGCATACAAATCGATTTAGGAGATAGATGATTATCATAACCCTTAATATAATTCAAACAGATAATAAATAATAATAAGAATGTTTTGATCACTAAAAGTAACAAATCTCAGCATAAATCGATAATTCCCAGCAAGCAATAAAATATTAATAAACAAACATAAAAAGGTATCGACTAAGGAATGAATGGAAGAGACGGGATGGTTGAAGGGATAAAGTGACTATAGGAAGAGTCATGTCTAAAGGAGACCATACAAAAGGGCAATGATCGAGCAAGGAGAGATGATGGTAGGAGGAATAAAAGAATATAAAAACAGATTCTGATCGGATGGGGAAGATACTTTGTCTTATGTGTAAATGCAGCGATTCCTACAAAGGAGAGAATGGCAGAGATAATGGAAGGAACAGAAAATAACATAAGAGTTAGAAATCTGAGTACAAACCGCAAGGAATGAAAGGGAGGTAAATAAGGAAGAAAGGAATCAGAAATCTGGTAAGGCATCATAAAATATATTTTAAAGAATACATTGAGCATGTAAGTTTAATATATATATATTAGAAATAATGATGTATACATATTTAAATAGAATATATATACATATTTGTATAGAAATAATGATATATACATATATATAAATTGAAGTCAATTAGAAATGATGATATATATGTATTTATATGGAATACATTTATATATATTATTTACGATTGTACAATAATGGTGCTTGCAATAATCATTGAGTCTTATAAGTATTAGGGGGGGAGAAAGAAGAAGAATAGACTCCAGCATTGTTACACCCTGAAATTGTATAGCTACTATTTTAGCAATGCTTAGAGCATTCTGTTTGTAAGAAGGAATTTGGATGAATAAAATGTGTTGAACCTTGTTATCAATTTAAGAATCTTTTTACATTTTATGATTGACTCATTCTATGTTCTTGATTGATGTTATTCTTGGGTAAAGCAATGCATGAAAGAGGATAATTAATCTTGCTTTTTGAAATATTAATTTATTTACTTTAAAATGTTATGAGCAAGTAACTACTGTGGTTTTGTGCCAATGGATGCAGGAACAGGAGCATTCCTCTAGGCGGAGGGGAGACATCACTCGGGAGAGGGGCTTGGTCGGATAACCGGTAAAGTAAATCAGTTGAGCATACACACACTTCACTAAGGGTTTAGAGGAACTGAGTCAAATAGGTTTATCTTGATAAGTCATCCTTAAGCTTAGGAGTTTTGGATTACGTCTTTGTGCTTTGAGAGTGGTGTTACTTGTTAACATGACTTACTATTTTGTGACCTTGAATGTGGAGTGTGAATTGATATATGTACATAGGCAGGATGTATATGTGTATACATGTATCTCTCATATGTATGACATGGCGATACAAACGTATGTTGGGCAAATTATTATGCCATACACCTGTGTCGACATGGCATACATACACATACATACACATGACGATATAAATGGATTATACACATCTATAAACATATACACACTACCTATGATGTTTAAATTATAACATTATTATATTGCCTTGAATTTATAGTTAACCATATATACACATATTTGCACAAATAGGTATATTGAAAGTATGCTGATTGGCTCGCAATACACTTATTTGAATGATTATTATGCAAATGTGTATATGTATATTTAAGTGTAAATATATATATAGATAAATATATATATATATATATATAATATTATATAAATATATATGTTATTATAGTCTTACCAAAATAAATATATAGATATATATAAGTATGTTTAAATATTAAACATTTATATATATATATATATATTTATTTTGAGGAGAAATAAAACTATAATAGACTATATATAATATAATACATTATATATATATATAAGAATTTATATATATTTAATATATAAAATCTTTGGGAAATAAAAGACTTAGTATTTTAAGTCATTTGGTAAAAATCGAATAAATTTTACCATGAGGAATAAAAGACTTAGCATTTTAAGTCATTTGGTGAATATCGAATAAATTTGACCATGGGAAATAAAGCTATGTTTTGCGTTTGAAATATTGGAATTTTTTTCACCATAATAAACTAGGAATTAAAACGCCAAAGTTCAAATATTTCATAAGGCAATGGTCGAAACTTTTGAAAGAAAACATTTGGGTGCTGCTGCAAATGCGCGCATGGGAAAGACCAGGTCACGGGATTGTGAAACGTGATTCTGTTAATGCGTGAAGAAGCCTGAGATTTAGGCCAGGTGGGACGCATTTGTTCGTGGACATTTTCTGCTATGGATAACTAACTCGCCAGTTTTGGACGCCATTACAGAGGACGCCTGTAGGTGTCACTCAACCATTTTTTACCATGTGATGTTTGAATCATTCTTCACAAATGGAGGGCGACTCACCTTCTAAAAGCTGAATAAGCTTCTGTAATGCTGCCACCATGAGTTTGACACTTTCAAATAGGTAAAGGTGTCGATTCTCATGCCAAAACTATAGCTTGGCATGAGAATCCGAACTCTATAAATTGAGCTCATTTTCTTATCATTTTTACCAGTTCACAACTTGCCTTATCAAAATTCCGAATTTGCCTTTGAGAAGCCACAATTCACCATTGCCATTCTCTTCAAGCCTGGTGAATTACATATGTTGCATAAATACATGTACGCACCTATTGTAGAATTCAGTTTTGAGAAAAGTAGTAACCAGCATTACCAGAAATTACACTCCAGTCATTCTGAGCTTAAGTTAAAGGATTAGTATCTGGAAAGAATAGTGAGAGAGAGGGATTAAATAGAGAAAGGAACAAAGGAGCTGCTAGCTTGCTACTAACTGTATCAAAAGCATTCACAAGCAGCAAGGAGCCCAGCTTAAGGAAACGGGCATGAGTGTCACATTCTTTAATAACTCTGCGTTTAGTTCATAAATAGAAGAAACTATATGTTTACTTTATGCATTGAATTGTGTTATAGTATAAGTAGACCAGTCAAGTAAAAGAGAAATTCTGTTTCCTGTTTATAACTGCATAGACTAAAGGGAATGGTTTGTCTGCATTTTAAAAGGAATGGCTTGTCTGCATTTTAAGGGAATATCTTGTGTGCAATTTAAATATAAGGAAAAAGGGGAAACCGTTGTTCCACTTCATTTGGGAAAGGGAACTTGTTTGGATGAAGTGCATTTGTGTGTATACTGCTTGATCTCCTTATATAAAGGAAACGAGGGAACTAGCTATTTATTACTAGGACCAGGATGAAACCGGTACCAAGGTTAGTCTAAAGCTTAAGGTTAGTAGGTTAACTGAGAAAAGCTAAGTACTCCATGGATAAAGATTTTCGGAATAGGAGTTACCTGAGGGACACTTGTTGACTGCATTTCATTTCCTCATTAGGTAGATTGTTGTAGGGGGGTCTGGGATGATTGACTGCCCATGGTAAGATTTAGCCTATGCGTAGGATAAGACAGCCTCAAGTCAAACTGAACCTGACTTAGTGCATGTGATAGATGACTGTCAGTTTAATATTGCCGAAACACTTTGGCCAAAGTAGTGTAGTACACCTACGTCCACTTAGACTGTGAGACGATTACACTGTCGGTTCACTGATGCCCAAATTACATACTAGATTGAGATTGTGGGATAACAAGGATTTAGTTATGTAGGACACAACACTATGCTCAGTTGGTTAAAAAAAAACCGGTTACCCAACCAATCTCTTCGTAGAAGGGAGGGCCGTCTACTTAACAGTAAACGTGTGGGGGACCGCATTATAAGTCCTTGGTTGGCGGAAAAACACCTGAGTGATGTTTCTCCTCCACAATAGACTTCTGATGAACCAAGGTTTGAAAGGGAAGAACCTGGACCGTCTTATTCCTATTTGCTCAAAAGCTTCCGAGCTGTTTTATACTTGTATGTATTCTTACTCTTTTATTTATTTGGAAAGGAAAGTAATGATGTATTGTGTCAATTGTTTCTTTAATATGAAATGTTGCAATGAAAAGAAAAGAAAATTTTATTTACTTTATCATTATGTATGTTTTTCCTTATATAATATTTGTGAAAGTAGAATTTTTTTAATTACCCAGTATGGGGGTTGTTACAAGCATTAGCTGAACAATGGTATGCTTTGTGTGTTATTTTGTGAATACAATATAAAATTGAAAGATGAGCAAGTTATGTATTTAAGCATGGTATGCATCATAAGTCTGCAAAAGATTCAATACTTATTGACCATGATAACATGTGCATCTGTATGAGTTGTCAATCTTGTTCAATATAAGTGATGGATTTTGTTGGCGTTTCAATTAGCACCTCTGGAGTGCTTATTGGAAACGGGCAGCTGTTGCAAGTGTGTTAGTACATGCTCTTCGGATTATAGAGAGGAAGATCTCTTTTTGCTGATTTTCTATTGTAAAAAATGGGTGTACTAAAGTTCCTATATTTTTTACTTAGCGGCAGGACACAAGGGTGCATAAACACAATGCGTCATAGCTAAGCCTTTTCTCTGGTTTCCGCAAATCATAACTACGACTAACTAAGCTTCTAAACTATCCTACCTCCTCAAGATAAACAAAGCATGAGGGCGTAGGAGCGAAATGGATTGGTTGGATCACTTGAATCCTCCGTCTCAATGGAATATGGCCGAGGCTCTGAAGCTTCAGATATATACCAAGATAGGGCTTGATACAAGCAAACACTCTCTTACGGTAAACTGGATCTGAGACTTGCCAAGGAGGAGGAACCCCTGTCCGAGGTGTAGGCTTGGAAATAGCTCACTGGAAACAACAAGGAACGATGGCCTGTCTAGTAGGATTCCCGAGGAGGTGACGACACCTATTCAAAGTCTAGGCTGCAAGACAAATCATTAAACAACATCAAACGATAATGATCGATGAAAAAATATCCAAGGAGGTGACGACACCTGTCCAAGGAGGAGATTGAAACAATGCACTATTTAGAACAAGACTTTGAATACACTCAAGTATTTAGATCAAGTAAGCATGCACTATCTGATTTATTTCATCAAGGTTCTCCAAAGAATTACAAAGGTCGGGACAACAAAGGCACAAAATCATGCACAATTGCGATCAACCAAAGAACTCTCATCCAAGAGTGAACAGATATAAACAAGCTAACTCTGGCAACAATGGCGCAACAATTTTGCTTAGCAAATAAAGGTTAAAAATAAATAAAAAACCTCAGGCTCTTATTTATAGAAACTCAAAAGAGTAGGCAACCCTAAAATCTCTTTGAGTTATCAAACAGTTCTTGCCAATTAGCAAGATTTATTTCTATGTCTAAAAGTAGGTGAGCAAACAGTTAACTGGAAATCTACTTCAGTTAACTGAAACTAAACAAAAGTCAAAATGGAAGTCTACCTTAGTTGACTGACACCTAACTAAAAGTGAACTTACAATTACAAATATGTCTCCAAATAGACATCCACCTTTAAAAGAGATCTGAGATCCACAAATCGTGGGAGTCAATTTGACATCTTGGATTAGTGGGATCTGACATGCATAATTTGTGGAGATCTAGAGTCAACTTGGAAAGGGGCATCAAGTTGACTTCAGTCATATTTAATGCTATTTGGAGGGTAGGACGTCCTTCCTTGGTGCTTTACACCTCTTCACCACTGGTCAACAAAGTCTCTATCTAGTCATTGACCTCTTCGGTCCCCGGGCAATTAATGCTTTTCAAGGTGACTATGTGGCGTCTAAGCATTTCTTCACCCGTCGTAAGTTGCTGCTAATAGATTATGCATTGGGTAGCTGCTTCATCTAAATGGATAGATATGGCTGCAATTTTGGCTAATTTGCAACCATTGGGATCTTCAAGGAATGAACATCGGATGACATCTTGGAACCGTGTCTGTACCGTTTCAAGCTCAACATATTCTCCTCCTCGCTGATATTCTAATTCATGGAAGGATATTACCAACGTTCTTGCGAAGTTGATAATATTGGCGACAAAGCGTCTATAATCAATCAGCTCCATAGAGTTGGTATCGTAGGCTCTCACCTTGTATGCCACCTATTCTTTCCACTCAAAGAGATGTTTATTTTCTGTGGTTGTAACTGATTCATATGCTTGTCGCAAATCAGCAACTGTTGCCTCTTCTCTCGGCCTCTCTTGAGCTGCTTTCAATTCTGATTGCTGGATTTCTAATCGAAGTCCATGTGCTTTGTCTCTCAGTTGATATGCTTCTGCTAATACACACCTTCCTTTGACGACAAACTCATCCACTTGACATCTCAAGTGTTTGCCGTATGTAATCAACTGATGATGGTTTGTTTCAGCTGGGAGATCCAATAGTCCTTGAGGCAAGGCCGAGGAGTTGGGAGTGTCATGTATCAAGCTCGAAATGTACAATTTTAGCTGACAGATTTCAGCCTTCAAGGCTGCTTTGTCTTGCCCATCCTTTGTCATCCTTTCTTTGATGCTCGTTGAGGCGATTCCAAGAAAGTCTGCCTCCACCTGTCGAGTGGTCTTCCCAAGGTTCACCTTTGAAAGCGTGAAATCCTCAACTCTCACATTATGTATGTCTTTATCTTCAGGCGGGGCAACAGTCTCTATGACAACCTCGTTCTTTGCATTCTTCTCCACATGTGTTTGCTTCTTCAACTTCTTTGCCGGCATGTCTTGTGGGACATGGTGGAATTCAGAGAAGTCAAGCTGGTAGGAAGGTCTCTCTCTTTTCCTCCCAAGCGAGCTTTCCAGCCAAATAGAAGCTCGGCTAGTATTGTTGGGAGGAGGAGCATAGGCGCCTTGAATGCTGGAAGAACGAGAGTGTGCCGTGGCAATGCCTCGTGGTGGCGAGTCCAAATCAATAGGACTTTGCGACTTCTGTGATGGTGGTGAAGTCGGTGGCTCTGTTTCTATTACAGGCGCTGCTTCTGCTGCAACCTCTTCTACAATGGGTTCCATCTCTGCCTCGATTATCTCAATCACTGGCTCTGGTGTAGCTGCAGCGGTCTCAACTGTTTCAGGTAAATTGGTGGCTGTCTCCACCTGTACCTCTTGCCGGTTTGTGTTGGCAATTCCTTTTCTCCCCCATGTGCTCCTTGACATCCGCATTCCTTCTGGAAGAATGCTCATTTTCTTTTGTCTGGGTTTCCTCCTAGACGAGGTAGGTAGTGTAAATTGAACCGTTGGCAGCTCTGGTTGGGGAAGTACTACCTTCCTCGTCCTTTTACTGTCAAGGTAGAGTTGACTGTGTGGAACTACTCTACCCGTTCTTTCCTCAATAGACGTACTCTCTTTCGCGTACCAGTCTACTTTGCCGAGTGGTTGTGAATCCACTAGACCCGTGAAGAAGGAAGAAAGAATGACTTGTTCTTCGTCATCAGATAAGCCCTCGATGTCCTCTGACATGAATTTTGCGATTTGTGAGAGCTTAAATCTGCTATGGTTCCTTCTTCTCACTTCAAACTCATCTTCACAGTTGACCCAAAAATCCTCCATGAAAGGTTCATGTGATGATCTTTGCTCAAGGTGTGCTGCGAAGATGCCTCTGGGGTCATAGGATGGCCTCCTGTCAATGAGGTACTTGAGATTAAATCTCACTATTTCCTGGCTTATCAACCTTGCATCCACTGCAGACCTGCATTTGTAGAATCCCATCTGAAAAGGAAAGTTTGCAGCAGTATTTTTCTTTATGCGAAAGTAAGAGTGAACCTTGGCCAACTGCCTCAGGAATTCCATGAACACTACCCTATCTGAGGGGTAGCGTGGCATCATGGCAGGGTGGCCATTGTAGCCATACACGCGTATGTAGGTGAAAGTGGGGAATTGGATGAACCAATCCGCGTAGTCCACCATTGCTGCCTTAGTTGCTGGTGAAATACGCACGTGCATCTCATGGTCTAGCTCGTGCACGGTGTGCATAGTGAAAAAGGTCATTTATCTTTTTGAAGTGTCTTTCCGCTAGAGTGAACTCCAGGTGAGGAAAGTATTTTTTGACCTTTTGCACACCCAGGGTTCCCACAATGTTTAGTGTTCTGAAATTGCCTTGGAAGGCTATCAGGTAGACTAGGTATGAACACATGTGGAAACGGTGCTCTTCTAGAAACCCGGTGAATTGTTGGTGGAGTGTGTCACCGATTAGGGAGGCCCAGTCGTAATGTTCTTTCCTGCTGATTATTTTGCCAATAATGTAGAACATCCACGGCTGGAATGATTTCCCCTCCTCTTGTCCAGTGACTCTGTTGAGTAGGGTGATTAACACTCTGTACTCATCTTTGAATTCTCCTCTGCCAACCAATCTAGGCAAGTTGGTTCTCTTTGTTTTCAGTCAATGTTCAGCTATTATAAGCGAACACTCGTCCTTCGAAGCCTCAAACGCCTTTTCGCATTCTGTCACTGATATGACCTTCTTGGTAGGGCATGGTGGAATTACAAAACAAGTCTCTATGTACACCGGCTTCAAGCTGCAAATCACCCTCCCGTCTACTGACAGGATCTCTCTTGTAGTCGGGTTGTAATGCTTTGTGCAAGCAGTTACAAGCTCAATGCTCTGTAAGGTGATCGGAATAGATGCAGCTTGGAATAAACCAGATTCTTATATGTTTTGCAACGTAATTTGGTTCATGCCCTCCAAGTCTTCAAAACTGACCTCTGGATTATTCTACCATAAGTCTGTGTCAGTCGTTTTCAGGTAATCATGGTATAAGGCCATTTTGGTCTTGTATTGTACCTGGGAGTACTACATTCTGAAAACCTTGAAGATTGACTGGGCACTTGACCCTGTTCTGACACTTTTCTGGAATTGCTAAAACTAGCCTCGTCGGGAGTAATTTTTACGAAAAATTTTGAGACATGGGTTTCGTTGAGAATGATTTTCTAAACAAACCCAGATTGTCAGAAATTCGGAAAAATGAGTTTTTCTTTGACATGCAAAAGCCCTTTGGTGGCAGAGGCAGCAGGGGTACCAGAAAGTGATTTTTCTCGAAAAAATCTAACACATGGGTTTTGTTCGTGCTTCAAAGCTAAACAAACCCAGTTTGTTTGTTTTTCAATATTATGACTTTTTCAGGAAATTCTAAAAAATAGGGGCAGTAGGGCTACTTTTTCTGGAAAAATCTACCATATGGGTTTTGTTGAAAAAGCTGTGTTGATCATACCTAGTTGGCCAGATCTGTGATTATCTGTCGTTTCTTGTGACATGCAAAGAAATATAGACAAAAGTAGAGGAAGTAGACTGAAGATGGATTGGAAGTTATAAATTGCCACTTTGCAATAATCTGTCTCTGGAAGTAGTCTTGGGGGAAGAATACTTTTACTGCCAATGATCTTCAAAAATATTGAAGATCCGTCCAAAACCTTTGCCAGATCTTGAAAACGTGTTCTTGGGAGCTATTTGATGTTTTATCCATCAACCTGCAAAAAGAATAATGAAGAATGGGATGCCTAGCATGAATATATGGTGATTAGGGTTAAGATCCACAAAGTATGGAAGATAACTCATCATTTAGGTCTGATTTGGAGTTCCAAAAGGTGATTTCCACTGATTGTGGAGTGTTTGGCCTCTTTTTGGCTCCAAATTTGCTAAATCAAGTCAACACTTTTTGCTTTGACTTCTTTTAGGCGTCCATCTTTGAAGTTGATCATTTTTGTCTATTTTGCAAGCTGAAGTGCTCTCGTTTGATCTTTGATTCAGATTACTCAGTTGATCTCTAGCAGTGGCTGGCAGTTCTGTTGTTGAGGTGGGATCAACATGATGAGATATGCCTGGGAGGGGTTAAGTCAAAAAACTGTGTTTAGGTCTCCAGAAAGAAGGGCGCCTTTCCTTGAGAGGGGCTTTTGACAATGCCTTAGTCAATTTTCATTGACTGTTCTTCGTTTTGACCTTTTCAGACCCTCTTTGCTTTGATCTGACATTCCTGATGTTAGATGAATCAGATGACTCTGCTTGACGATGCATCGGGTAGCCGGTTCGGTCTTGCTCAGGATGACTGACTTCTCAGTTGAAGCTGGCAAGTTTAGGTCCTTCAAACTAAAGGGCACCCCTGGCTAGCAGGGGCGCTTTTAGCTTTTGATTGAATTTCTTCATGCTGTGAACTGCCTGACTTTGACCTCCTCCATCAGATGATTGATTTGTCGGAAGTTATTCCTGATAGTCTCACTGACGAGACAGGTCATAGCTGAGAAGGTCATCTTGGGAGGCAGTGAAGATTTTGGTTGAATCTGGATGCCTTCAGGAAAGGGCGCCTTTCTTCAAGGGGCGCTTTTAGCCATGCTTTAGCCATTTTCTGGCTTATCTTTCCAGTTCTTCAATTTTGCCTTTTTCTGCTTGATCTCATCTCGTGATCGTTTGGTGTTTCTTATGGACTTCTTGTTAGATTGATCACGTAGCTGGGAGGAAGTTGGAAAGATATCATGTATAGAGTTGCTGCTTATGGATTCATCTGGTGCCTGCAACTGAGGGGCACCCTTGGCTAGCAGGGGCGCTTTTACCTTGAAGCTCTCTGATTTGGTATCTTTGTCGTTGATGGATCCTCCATACTTTATTGACGGTTGGTCAATGATACCTGAATCAGATGATTTTGCTGATTGTTTCATTGTCAAGCCAGCATGAAAGTCAAGAGGATGACTGAGTTGAGGATACCAAATGATTACTTTTCCCCTTTGAGACCCAAGGGCGCCTTTCTTCAAGAGGGGCACTTTTAGCCACTGTAGACTGTGTTTTGCCTTGGTAGACAAAACGTCCATCTTCCAGAGTTAGCCAAATTTTGGCCTTTTCCGTTTTGAGAATCTCCTTCATTGAAACAACATCTTTTTTACCTTTTCCGCCATGGCTTCTTCGTTGAAGCTTTTGAGGTTTAGCTTTCAACACCTGGTACTGACCAATCTGCCATTAATGGCTGCGGAGCTCCTAACTTTGTTCCTAAAAAATAGAAATAGACCCACTGGAGTAAAACATGTATTTTGATAATTCTGACTTGATCAGTGTGATCGTGAAGGCAATTAACCCTATCAGAATTATTTTCAATCATTTCCGGGAAGGTCCTATTTTTTAGGGTTTCCTTAAAAATAGGGGCGTAAAACCCTAATTTTCATTTTTTCAGAATTTTAACCAAAGGTTCTGTTGTGACCTTTCCACACATCGCCCCATTCAAATGGGGACCCCCAATTTTTGCTCCATTCTGGTCTTTTGGCTTTTGTTTTGTCTCTCTCTCTCTCTGATCTTTCTGTTCTTCTAGGGATGTCTCGTCTTTTGACCTAATTGGAAATTTTGGCTAAGTCTATGAAATTAGGGTTTTGTTCTTCAGGCTGAATTGAGATCAAATCAAGTTGGTAAGTTGACATCTGAGCTTAGCATTGCAGTCAGAAGGCTTCCAGCGGACTCCCACTGAATTTTCATCGTGTTCTGACGACTTACTATTTTTAGTAAGTGTTCAATCTGGGAGCTTTTCATCAGGATTTCAAGATTCTAACTACATCAACGCATTCAGGCAGCTTCTGAGTGCCTACACATGAAATTTGAACGGATTCAGACAACTGGCTATTTTTAGCAGTTTTGGCTTCAAGAGCCATTTTCAGGGTTTAAACATATAAGTTTTCGATGGATGACAGGAGAATTGATCTGGGTTTTCCAAGACCTTCGCGATGGTGTAACATGCAAATCAAGATGATGACTTTCAGAGTTCAGTCTTTCGAGGCTAATTTTAGGGTTTACATGTAGGAATTTTCAATGCATGTCCGGATATTCCATGTGGGTTTTGCGAGAGCTTCGCAATGATATGACATGCAAGCGGAATGAGTCAGTTTTCAGGGACTTACTATTTTTAGCCAGTGTTGGAACGTTGACTAGTTTTCTAGGTTTTTCTGGTTTTTTTGAGATCCCACGGGCATTGTGACATGCAAACTCATTCGACGTCCGATCGACCACTTTCCGAACACTTACTATAAATAGCAGTGTCATCCCAGCAGCTACCCAACATTTCAGTCCAACAATCAGGAGCAATCAGGGAATCGGGAACAGTCCGGGGCACATGCAAATCAAATTAGGGTTTCCACTTTTATAGGGGTGAGACACATAAATTGCCAGAATAAAGTACGCCATCGATAGCAGCATCATCCAAGCAACCTACTGACAAAATTTGAGCGAAATCGAAGAACTTACTATTTTTAGTAAGTCATCTCAGGGCTATAAATAGCAGGTCTGCACCCGAGGTAGGTATGAACAGGGCACTCAAGTTATCAGGATCAAGCAGAGCAAGTTTGAAGTCAAACGGAGCTAATGAAGACAGGCAACCTTGAAACTTACTATAAATAGCAGGTGGTTATAAATAGCAGGTCAGGGCAAAGGACAGGAGAAAACAGGTTTACAAGGCAAAGAAGATCATATGGTGAAACTTTTAGGCAAAACGGAGCTGTGGAAGTCGAAAATCAAGGGACTTGCTAAAAATAGCACAACTTGCTAAAAATAGAATGCATAAGCAAAGGCAGGTAGAGGCATGGAAAATTTTCTAAGTATGGGAAAATAAAAGCAAGAGCTCCAAAAGGCGCCCACCTCAAGCAAGAAGACTTTGAAAATTGTCCGAGTCACAAAAGGTTGTTGGAGGCTTGAAAAGTTGCCAAGGCAAAATTAAAAGCTCACGTGTAAATGTGCCTTTAAATGAAAGTTGAAGATGTTAAATGCGCCCACCTTGAGGAAGTGCCTTCAAAATTATTCTAAGGCATTGGAATTCCTTGAGGCATCCTCAAATGCGCCCAAGGAAGGTGAAGAGCCACTAAATGTGGGCGGAATTCCTTCACACCCCTCCAAATGCGCCCAAGGCATAGGCAACTTCCTCCTCCCTATAGCAAATGCGCCCAAAAGTTTCTCCACCCAATGCTATTTGCACCCAAGGAAGGAAGTGTTTAAAAAGTTTATAAGGCGTGGACTTTTCCCTCACACACCCTCAAATGCGCCCAAGAATGGAAGTAGCATGAGTGATATGCGCCCAAGGGTGAAGATGGAAGTTGACATGGGCAAATGCGCCCTCAAGCAAGGGAAAGTTCCTCCAACACATGCCATTTGCGCCCACAACAAGATAAAAAGACAAAGGTGAAAATACGCTAAGTGGTGGAAATTCCTCCCCACCCCTTCAAATGCGCCCACATGTGGAAGCCAACTAGGCTAAATGCACCCAAGGTGGAGGAATCACAAGGGAAAAGTTTCTAAGTATGGGAAATTCCTACACACCCCCCTAAATGCGCCAAGGTTGAGAAGGTGGAATAAAATGTTCTAAGTCAAAAAAAAATTGCAGCTGCATACTCCAAATGCGCCCAAAATGTAGACAAGGAAAACGTGGTTGAAATAATTTTCTAAGTGTGAAAAGTTCCTTCACATATTCTCAAATGTGCCCAAGGGGCTAGAGGCAAGTTTTCCTCCCCACCATGTCAAATGCGCCCAAGAAGGTTGGAGCTTAAAGGGAGAAAATTGCTAAAGGCGTGGAAATGCCCAAGGGATTAAAATGGAAACATGATAGGTGAAATGTGCCCTTCATGGGTGAGTTAATTAAATTTAAATTTTCTCCAAGGCATTACAGGGTAAAATAAAAAAAATACGCGTAGGAGGTGGTGTTGGAAGTTCCAGAGGCAAGATCAAATGCGCCCATAGACAGAAGGGAATTTCTTCAGGAAAATCAAGAAAATACTAAGGCAGAAAAAATGGAGATTACAGGCGTGGAATTCCACCAGAATGAAAATGGAGTAAATCTTAGTAATTTTTATTATTTTTCAAAAATAATAAAAATTAAACTTACCCCTTCGTCTGGATACACATGGAAATTATGATTTCTGAGGGGAAGTTTCTTCTGGGTATTGAACATTTTCCACTGGGAGATTATTTAAAATTGTTCCTCACCTCGCTCAAGCTTCTTTGACAGATATTTTTGCCTGGCACCCGTTTAATGGATTTCCTAGGTGAAATAAAAAAATAAAATCTCTAAGGCAAATACGAGAAAAGTTTCTACAAAAAAATGCTTTGGCTTGTGATGTCAAAGTGAGCACCTGGATTACAGTGGATGGAATTCATAAAGCAGGTAAAATTGTCTAAGGGAAAATAAAGCAACAGGGGGTCAAATACACTCACCGGGAAGAAATTTGTCTAAGGCATGGAGGAATTTGAAAATGAACTGAAGCTCGAACATCAAGCGTTCAAATGCATCCTCAAGATGAAATGTTTTCTAAGGCACAAACTCCAAGCACAAGGTGGTGGATGCACCCTTGAAAAGGACCTCATGAAATGAACATCGTGCACCCAGTTGTTGAGAAGTTATGAAAATTTGTTGGAAGTGATGAATTCTATCAGATCCAAGGATCAATCAATCAGAACGTGAAAACTGGGTAAGTGAAGAGATTTTATCTTATAAATGTTCTGATGTTCTTCTTTTGTTTTGCAGGATGAACGTTGAGGCCAAGGCATGAGGACTTGAGGTGATGAAGATGGACAACGTTACAACTTCGGAAAAGGAAAAGGCATTGAAGATTTGTCTAAGGCATTAAGAACGTGGTGCAAAAGGGGCTAAATACGCCTAGGGAAGTGAGCTGAAGGGGTGTGAAAGTTACAAGAGAGAAATGCATCCAGGAATGAAAGCAACCGGAGGGCTGAACGTCAAATCCTTTCAAATTTTATTATTTGCGGAGACGGTCTTAGAGATTCTTTTACTCCTCCTAACGCAACGGAATTGGCAGGCAGAACAGTGGGAACACGTTTCTGGACGAGAATCTTCTAGAAGAAGATAGTGGGCATTAATTGCTCGTAATGGGGAGTGGAGAATCTTTGTGCATTTATTGCCCCATTCCTCTTAATGGCGGTTTTTGGGGCAAAAACCCTGATTAGGGCATATGTGGTTCAATCTGAGCCCTTCTTTTTGTAATTCAATCTAAGCCGTCCGTTGGACTGGGCCAACTATAAAAGGGGGGCATCCCCCCTCATTTGTAATCGATGTTAGATTAGATCAAGAAATCAGAGAGTAGAGAAAATAGAAGTTAGAATAGTTAGAGAGTTAGCTTAGAAGATAGCTTAGTTTGAAAAGGAAGGAAAACTTTCCCTTTGAAAGTTTTGTAAATGGTTGTTGTGAACACTTTTCATAATACAAAGGTTTATCATTGCATGGTGGTTCTATCTTTTATTGTGAATAGCTAGCAAGGCCTTTTCGTCTTTCCCATTCAGATTGATAGAGTAGAGTAGACTTTATTTTATGCAAGTAGTTGTTAATTGTCGAGTGTGGCGCTTTGGTTTGAGCATATCTTCTTTCATCCATACCACTAGCGGGCTTGCTGATGGTAAATCCGCCCTACGTGGTCAATTGGAATATCAGTACCTAACTTCGGTTGTGATTCGTGTGTTCACTTGCATCGTTGTGACGGAGTGCACATGTCGAATCACAATTTGAATATCTTTTATCATCCTTTGAAGATTGCACCGACTTCATAGAGGTTGTCCGAAGGGAGACGAAGCAAAGTCTGGTCTGAAGATTGTTTAAGCCGATCCTCGTCCTCCACCCTTTAGGAGTAGATGGTAGCATCTCTAATACTTATATCCTTTTATATTCAGCATTATCCGGTTAGTTTAAGAACCCGAGCATCATCGACAAATCCCCTGAAATTTGAGAATCCTTTCTTCTGAATGAGCAACTCACGTAAGTCCCCTTGAAATAACCAGCATATTCACATCAACCAACAGAGTCTATTCGCAATAAAAGGAACCTTGGAGTTGAACGCATGAACTTTCACGCAATCTTAGCATGCGAAATACTTTGATCAAGAGAGAATAGAATGACCATTGGGCATTTTTATTCTGTGTTGGTGTTGTCATAAAACACACGTCAACAGAATTATTCGACAACACCAACACACAGAATCATTTAAAGGCGCATTTACACATGTGAGCTTTTAATTTTGCCTTGGCAACTTTTCAAGCCTCCAACAACCTTTTGTGACTCGGACAATTTTCAAAGTCTTCTTGCTTGAGGTGGGCGCCTTTTGGAGCTCTTGCTTTTATTTTCCCATACTTAGAAAATTTTCCATGCCTCTGCCTGCCTTTGCTTATGCATTCTATTTTTAGCAAGTTGTGCTATTTTTAGCAAGTCCCTTGATTTTGGACTTCCACAGCTCCGTTTTGCCTAAAAGTTTCACCATATGATCTTCTTTGCCTTGTAAACCTGTTTTCTCCTGTCCTTTGCCCTGACCTGCTATTTATAACCACCTGCTATTTATAGTAAGTTTCAAGGTTGCCTGTCTTCATTATCTCCGTTTGACTTGAAACTTGCTCTGCCTGATCCTGATAACTTGAGTGCCCTGTTCATACCTACCTTGGGTGCAGACCTGCTATTTATAGCCCTGAGATGACTTACTAAAAATAGTAAGTTCTTCGATTTCGCTCAAATTTTGCCAGTAGGTTGCTTGGATGATGTTGATATCGATGGCGTACTTTATTCTGGCAATTTATGTGTCTCGACCCTATAAAAGTGGAAACCCTAATTTGATTTGCATGTGCCCCAGACTACTCTCGATTCCCTGATTGCTGGACTGAAATGTTGGGTAGCTGTTGGGATGACACTGCTATTTATAGTAAGTGTCCGGAAAGTGGTCGATTGGACGTCAGATGAGTTTGCATGTCACAGTGCCCGTGGGATCTCAAAAAACCCAGAAAAACCCAGAAAACTAGTCAACGTTCCAACACTGGCTAAAAATAGTAAGTCCCTGAAAACTGACTCATTCCGCTTGCATGTCATATCATTGCGAAGCTCTCGCAAAACCCACATGGAATATCCGGACATGCATTGAAAATTCCTACATGTAAACCCTAAAATTAGCCTCGGAAGATTGAACTCTGAAAGTCATCATCTTGATTTGCATGTTACACCATCGCGAAGGTCTTGGAAAACCCAGATCAATTCTCTTGTCATCCATCAGAGAGTTATATGTTTAAGCCCTGAAAATGGCTCTTGAAGCCAAAACTGCTAAAAGTAGCCAGTTGTCTGAATCCGTTCAAATTTCATGTGTAGGCACTCAGACGCTGCCTGAATGCGTTGATGTAGTTAGAATCCTGAAATCCTGATGAAAAGCTCCCAGATTGAACACTTACTAAAAATAGTAAGTCGTCAGAACATGATGAAAATTCAGTGGGAGTCCGCTGGAAGCCTTCTGACTGCAATGCTAAGCTCAGATGTCAACTTACCAACTTGATTTGATCTCAATTCAGCCGGAAGAATAAAACCCTAATTTCATAGACTTAGCCAAAATTTCCAATTAGGTCAAAAGACGGGACATCCCCGGAAGAACAGAAAGATCAGAGAGAGAGAGACAAAACAAAAGCCAAAAGACCAGAATGGAGCAAAAATTGGGGGTCCCCATTTGAATGGGGCGATGTGTGAAAAGGTCACAACATTAGTGCCACCTTCGAATAAATGTTCCTGAACATTTGAAAGACAGAACCCATTCCATACTCAGAACCTTTGGTTAATTCTTTCCAACCTACCAATTGGCTAGGGGACACACTTAAAAGGGAAGAGGAATCCTAAATTGGATCGAGGCACCTCATCTTCTGATTACACATGCGTGCATATGCGTTTATCCCATCCCAAAAGACCATTGAAGTTCCTAGAATCCATCGTGAGAAGCTACGTAATGATCCTAACTTTTAAAGCATCTTGTAATTCCCACGAATATTGCTCCATTGCTAGCCGGGCGTCCATAGCCTCGATGGAGTTATTCGCGAATTCCCAAAGCCAAATATTTTGATGTTTCTTTCATTTCTCTTTTCTCAGATATTTCTCTTTTTAGCACATTTTGCCTTTTCTCATTCTTGGCTCATAAGCAGTGAAGCTCATTTGGGTTTTCACTTTGTGGTACGGATGGATACTCAACAAGGATCTCCTCTTTTTCTTGGATGGGCAAAGCATCAAGTGATAGATCTTTGTGACAATTTTCCGGACCTTGATCATTGCCCAGAATTTCTTCGTTCCCCTGAATGTCTTCCATTGTTTTGTTCATTTCAATGCCTTCTTCCTTTGGCACCATGTTTGGAACCTCACTTTCAACTGGAATTTCTATTGGCTCAACTGTGCTATCTTCTTGAAAATTACTCCCTTGATTGTCACATGATGTGGTGCTATGCTCCTTCCATGTTTTGTCTTTTAGGCATTCCTCCTTTGGTGCAAGGTATGCTAGCGGAATATGCGCCTCTCTGCACTCTTCTGAAAATTTTGCGTTGCATATACTTGGATGCTCCAAATATCCTAATTGATGTTACACTTGGCTAATGGCCTCCTTGCATAATTGACAAGTGGATTCTGAATGCCTCTCATTGTGAATTCTAC
Source organism: Sequoiadendron giganteum (assembly GCA_007115665.2). Lineage (NCBI taxonomy): Eukaryota > Viridiplantae > Streptophyta > Pinopsida > Cupressales > Cupressaceae > Sequoiadendron > Sequoiadendron giganteum. Next base: position 498,023,660 of record CM021104.1, on the reverse strand, counting down.
ACCAGCTAGTCAACAGGATGCATTCCACGGGTACCCTTTCAATGCTCAATTGCTTCTTCCTTCTTTCTTTGTATCTCTCGAACAATTTGATGAGGCTTGGACCTTCTGGCACCACTGGTTCGAAAATATCTCGAAAGAAAATTTCTCGTTGCAAAGCTTGATGCACCCTTGACAAGAACATCATGCAATTTAACTCATTGTGCCAAGTGGTTCTATGAATTCTGCATCTATCTCCTGCTGCAAAGTCAGATAGACTTCCTGGAGACAACTGTGCATTCAAAAATCGATGTAGCAAGGCAAGATCAACTTGAACACCTCCATAGTCATGAGAAAATTGTGGCCGATATCTGTCCATTGATGAATCTTTGATTTTTTTTTTTTTTGATTTTTTAAACTTTTCACTTTTTTTGGATTTTTTGACATAAGAGAGATGTAACATATCTCTGATTTGGCATTTCGAACTTTATACTGGTTCCAACCAGCTGAATTTCTCCTCTTCTGAAGATGAACAATCTGAAGTCGCCCTCCTTCTAGCGCCAATTCTGTTGCGTTAGGAGGAGAGGCGAGTAGATGGTTGATATAAAACTGATGAAGCAGGAATTCTTCCCGTCAACCCTCCTTCTAGTGCCAATTCTGTTGACGTGTGTTTTATGACAACACCAACATAGAATAAAAATGTCCAACGGCCACTCTATTCTCTCTTGATCAAAGTGTTCCGCATGCTAAGATTGTGTGAAAGTTCATGCGTTCGACTCCAAGGTTCCTTTAATGCGAATAGACTCAGTTGGTTGATGTGAATATGTTGGGTATTCCAAGCGGACTTACGTAATTGTTCGATTTTATATGCTCAAGCAAATGAAGGGTTTTGACTATGATGTTCTGGTATTTGAACGGATCGGGAAATGCTGAATTTAAAGGAGGTAGGGATAGGAATTCTACAATCTATTTCTACGGGTGGAATGCAAGGATTAGCTTTAATAGTCTTCAAACCAAACTTCGCTTCGTCTCCCCTTCGGACAACCCTGACAAAGCTGGTGCAATCTTCAAAGGATGGATGAGATGTTCAAATTGAGATTCACCATGCACACCCCTTCACAACGAAGCAAGTGGGCACACTAAACACAATCGAAGTTAAGTGCTGAGATTCCAGTTGACCACGCAGGAGCAGGCTTACCATCAGCAAGTCCGCCAGTGGTATGGATACGGGAAGATATGCCCAAACTAATGTCACATTCCACAATTAACTCTACTTGCATGAAAACAAATCTACTTTACTTTACTCTATTCGAATGGGAAAGACGAAAAGATCTCGTCAACTGCCCACAACACAAAATGAAGTCACCAATCAATGAAATCTTTATATCATGAGAGTCTTACACAACAATCTTTTGCAAAAACTTTCAAAGGGAAAGTCTTTCTTTCCTTTCCAACTAAGCTAACTCCTAGCTCTACTTTAACTTTTATCAATCTCTATCTCTATCTAGCTCTGATCTATCTTTGATTTTAATTCTAACTGTTTACAAATGAGGGGGGATGCCCCTTTTATAATGAGTCCAATTAGTGGACGGTTCAGATCTGATTACAATAAAGGGCTCAGATTGAGCCACCCATGCCCTAATTAGGGCTTCTACCCTAAAAACCGCCACTGAGAGAAGTGGGGCAATGAATGCGCCCTCCACTCCTCATCAATGCACCATACCCTGCGATCAATGCACGTCGTCCTCTTCCAGAAGGTCATCGTCCAGAAGGGCGTTTCCTTTCTCCTTCTCGCTGGCTGCAAATCCGATGAATCTGGCCAAGACTGCCTCAACTTCTTGATCGGAGACAGGAGGAATGTGATCCAACTGAAACTCCAAAACTGCAACTGTTTGCCCATGCCGGGCACATGATTTCTTCCAGGCAACAAGGGCGTCTTGGGTGTTCTGTATGATATTGGAGAACGTGGCTGTGTTCTCAAAATCATCTTGTGTGAAGGTCTTCACTTCAGAGAAGAATGGCGTCAATTTGTCTTTCAATCCATCTGCAATTACCTCTTCAGACGTCAACCTCCTGGCAAAGATTGCCTCCAATGTGTTGAGGATTCCATCTAAGATGTTCGTCATGGCCTTTCTGACCCTGACAGAATTTGCCTGTGATGCATCGTAGAATCTCCGGCCTGTGACTACTGAAGAATACCATCTGGCGAAGTCGTATCTATCCCCCTGCTGGATAACACCTCCCTCAACCAAAGTCTGTTGAGGTATGCTCATCAAAGCCCCTAAACGGAGAACAATTCTCGTCTGATAGATGCGAGCCTCACCCCAAGCATGGTTAACTGCCTCCACTCTAGCCATAATATCGGAATCTTGCCCATAGGCATGTGCAAGATCTTCCATGAACTTTCTTGTTTCTGTACGCACACTGGCAACCCACTTGTCTGCTTGCTGTGCCATTCTCTTCAAATCTTCTAACCCACTCATTGACTCCCTGGAAAACTCAGCTGGCAGCTCAATTGCCAGATTTTCTTGCCCACAAGGACGGGACAAGTGCTGCACATAGCCAATCAGTGTCTTGTGCTCTACCTTCAACTTTTTGTATTTGCCCTCAACATGGGACAATCTATCCTTGAGTGCTCGATAGGAATTATCGCACTCCTGTACCACTTGTGCTCCAGTAGGGCGGCCTAGTTCCATGGTTGTCACAACATAGTTCTCAGGAACGGCCTCGTCCCTATCACATTCTACTCGAGGAACTGCCATATGCAAGGTTCGGGATCCAACTTCATCTGTTGAGATCTTGGAAAACTTCCTAGCCTTTTTCTTTGCTGGAGGTGCACTGATCCTCTGTAACAACTCCTCCATTTCGGCTGCGGGATCGGTCTCATCTACAAGATCACGCCTCATTCTATCCCTTAGCCATTCTGGCACCTCCTGCCGCATGTCTGATATAATAAAAGGTTGTTCCACCTCGGCCTCTACCTCGTGAACCTCTCCTCGGCCATCGTTCGGACGAGCTCACCGTCATCAATAGGATCAGTGTCTCTTGAGCTCTGGGCGTCCTGATCTGAAGTAGTATCATCCTCAAGAGCCGCCTCAATTTCCTGCTGAAATTGAGTATCAGTAGCCGTCCCCTCATCGGTCTCTTGCTGATTTTCCTGGTGATGATCTTCTTGGGGCATGTTGATGCTCTGACCCACTGATTCTCTACGAGGTGGCTGACTCTCCACTCGCGTCGTCTGCTCTACATCCAATCTCTCCCTCTGATCAACAAACAATGACACCTCTTGTAAGCTTGGAGAATGTGCCCGAGATGGCGTATGCATGGACTCCTCAACTACCACAGGCTCGGGTCGAACTGGCTCCTTTCCTCTAGGCTCTGGAGTTGGATTACTCCGTTTCCTCTGATTAGTTGCCGGTAATCTGCTGTCTCCCATCAAATTGTATGTGAGGAGAATTGACCTTCCCTTGAGTCGGCTGACGTGCCTCTCTACCCAACTTCGTGTAAATGTCAAGACTGGGATACAAAGTGTATCCAAGTCAGTGATCTCTGGTTCTGACCAACCTGGGAGTGGTAGAGGCGTATCTCTTACTGTCTCGGAGTCAGCCTGTACTACGTTTATATCTTCCTCAATCTGATCTGGTACTGGGATGATCTCACACTCTCTGACCATCACCAACGGTATCCGAGAGAACATTTCTTTTTTGATCTCGATCTCGTCCACTGCACTTGCCCAAGAGTCTTCGATCTGCACCTTGTGCTTGAACTCTTCTGTCAATATCCACCTGATGTTTCTGTGGGGATTGTAGTAATGTCTGCTGGTGTGATAGGAAAGGTGGAAGAATTGGAGCTCCGCTTCTGCCTCTCTTGCTGCTTGCAGCGATGGGTAGATTTCATCTGAATTCCCCATGGTAATTGGGAATCCAAGTCCACCTTTCTTCTTCTTCTTCTGGATCTTATCATAGGCAATCAGTTGCCTAGATACTTCCAGCATCACTATCCTGTTTGTGGGATACCGAGACAATCTGTATGGATAGGAGGAAAGTCCTTGCAGCCTTATGTATGTGAATTTTGGAAATTGGATGAACCAACATCCGAATTTCTCAATCATTTCTTGTGCCTCCCTTGATATTCTGTGATGGGTTCTCTACTGCAGGGTCCTCGTTATGTGCATGGTAAAGGCATCATTAACCCTCTTGTAATTAGTCGTGCTTGTCAGATGCAATTGTGGACAAGCCTCATATTTTAAACTGATGGGAACGACAACCGATTGGTTCCTTGTAGGAGATTCCTCTGTATCTTGTCATGCAAGCCAACATATAGACAAGGTAGGGGCCCATGTAAAATGTCTTCGTTCTCCTCACGCCACGAAGCTGCTCATGTATGGAATCACTGATCATCAGTGCCCAATCCATGTAATCTTTTCCCTATAACACCAAGTTGACAAAATAGAACATCCAAGGTTTGAAGATCAACGCTTGGGGGCAACCTCCAACTCTGCTCAACATCATAATGAGATCACCAAACTCCTGTCTCAAGTCCTCTGAGACTATCTGCTTGGGCAATTTTGTGCGAGTCGGCTTGGGTTTAATCATCCACCTAGTATTTATCAAATCAGCACACCGGTCTGTGGTGGATGAGTACATCTTTCCAGCTCTCTCTTTTGTCTTGTAGATCATCTTCTCTTGGACTGGAATCCCGAATGCCTGTCTGATTGCTTCAGGTGTCAGGTTAGCCAGCACCTTGCCATCTGGTGAAGTGACTGTCCTCTATTCTGCATTGTAGTGGTAGGCGCATTCCATGATGAGTTCTGGACACCAGATAGCTGGCGGAAAGTTGGCAGTTGCATACAGTCCACTTCTGACAATACGGTGCGAAGTCACTGATGGGTGATGGCCTCCAGTCCCCAATATCCTTCTTCTAGATGCTTCCATGTTGAATGAGCCTAAGTTCGTGTCAGCTAGCCTGCCGAGCTTTGATGAAAATTTGGATTCTGGCAAGAATGACTTGCCCAGTTTCTTGATCACAACTTGTCTGGACTCGGTGTGGTTGTTCCTGCCTGCAGCTCTTCTGCTTGATTCGGCCATTCTCAACACTTGTTTGCCTCAACTGCGAAATTTCTGTATTTGCAGCAACTCTAGAGACCTCTCTTTTAAATTCGTACTTCTCTAGAATAAATGTACTTTCAGCAACTTGTAAATGTCTTCACAAGTACGAACTATCAGCAAATGCGGCCTTCTTAACTTCAGATTTCTCAGCAACTTCAAACCAAACCTTGTTTACTTCAGTAGTCGGATGAAATTCCTTCACATAGCCGTACCTTCAGCAACTGCAGCAGTTGGCAACTTGGAAATTCGCACCTCTCAGCAACTAGAGACTTCAACAAGCTAAGTCGCACTTCCTTCAGCAACTTCAACCTCTGCAAATTTGCACTTAGCAATCTCCAGCTATCTCACAACTTCGAATTCCTCAGCAACTGCAACCTCTTCAGAAAATCGTACTTTCACTTAGCCAATATTTTTGCATTCAGCAACTGGTGAGAGGAATGAAGAGGATTTTAAAATCTTATAGCCTGGTTGAATTCCTGCAGAGGCTATACTTAGCAAATTTTTGAATTCATTTTCCCTCTCTTTTCCCAGTTGTAACACTTGTCATTTGAGGCATAGGAATCTCAAACTTCTAGAATTATGAATTCATCATCTCTGCACAGGCCTGCCTCATCGCATTTGATTTCTTAAAATATTAAATCATTCACTTCCTTGAACAATTTCGAACTGTCTGGCTAAGTCATTTGATCTTGTCTTCGCTTTGGCAAAATTATCTAGCTCAAAACTTATAGTGAAGTGCCTTCCATTCATTTTGTTCGTTTTCCTTAGAGAAATCTCTCAATTTTGCCTTAGGAATTTTATTTAAAATAGGCACTGGGCAAAATATTCCATCGAAATGATGTGGACACGGCGTGGAGTAAGCTTGACACACTTCTGAATTGCAAATGTTTAATACCCAGAAGAGAAATCCTTCCAGAATCCATCGTTTTCATGTGTATCCGGACGAAGGGGTTCTTTTAATTTTTATTATTTAAAAATAATAAAAATGGCTAATGTTTATTTCTTCCCCTTCGGATGTATTCCACTCCTACAATTTCAAGCTTCTTGGCCTTAGCAAATTTTCTTGATTTTTTCCTGAAGAATTTTCCCTCTGAAGATTTTCATAACTCTGGAAATTCTAGCATCATCTTCATTCGTACTCTTCATCGTTCCCTCTAGAAAATACCTTAGGAATTATTTAAAAATATAAATTTGATCATTTACCCCCTGAAGGGTGCATATAGCATGTTATTCGTCCATCTCATTCCTTAGGCAATTCCACGCCTAGACATTTCTTTTTCTTACTTAGCAATTTTCACTCTTCAAGTCCCCACTCAATAGGCGCATTTCATGATGTGAAGAGGAAAAATAAATAATCCTTGGTCTTTTAAAAAAATCACGCCCCCTTAGCATTATTTCCCCCTTTGGCGTATGGTGACTCCTCACCTTCCTTGAGTGCATATGACATAGGTAGCTTCCACCTTCAAGCGCATTTCATTCACCACCCCACGCCTTTAGCTTTTAGCTTTTACCTTTCACCTTCTACGTTTTACCTTGGGCGCATATGCCATGGAGAAGAGGAATTCCCACGCCTTAGCCTGACCTTTCATCTCCCTCTGGCGCACTTCACACACTAGACTTTCACTTGAGCGCATTTCAACTTCATCACCCTACGTTTTGCCTTGACTCTTCACCTCCCTCTGGCGCATATGGGCTAGGCTACTTCCACCTTCAAGCGCATTTGCCATTTGCAAAGGAAAGATTGAATTACCTTGTGACCCTTCAGCTTCCTTAAGCGCATCTTGACTTGCATACTTCCATGTTAGGCGCATTTGCTAGTGTGAGGGGGAATTCTACTTATTTCTAGGTGACTCTTCAGCTCCTCCAGGCGCATATTGGCTATGTTGCTTCCATGTTGGGCGCATTTTGTATGTGTACAAGGAATTCCGTCCCTTTCAAATGACTCTTCATCTCCTCTTGGCACATTTGCTAGTGTGAGAGGGAAATCTCTTTGCCTTAGGCGCATATTGGCTTGTGAGGAGGAAAATACTATGCCCATGGTGACTTTTCACCTCCCCTTGGCGCATTTAGCCTTGGCAACTTCCTTCCTTGAGCGCATTTTACTAGGTGAGATGGAAAATCCACGCCTTAGGTGACCCTTCACCTTCCCTTGGTGCATACAAGCATGTAGACTTCCCTTTTGAGCGCATTTGGGGATGCCTTAGGAAATTTTGATGTCTTAGTGAATATTTCCAAGCCTTGGGTGACCTATCACCTTCCCTAGGCGCATATGGGGGTATGAAGAGGAAAATTCCATGCCTTAGAAGAATTTCTATGCCTCTTGAAGGCGCATTTCATTTTTGCTCAAGGAGATCTCACACTTAGAGATTTCTATATCTTTTATTCCTCCTGGGCGCATATGAGGGTGTTTGCTTGCCAGCTGTCGTTTATAAGTTTCCAACGCCCTAGGTGACCTTGGCTTTCTATTTTTAGTAAAATTAGGGTTTCATTGCATTTCACCCTGTTTTGAACTGGAGCTAATGTGGCTGTGCCTCCATTTGGTTTCGCTATCCTGTTCACATCTTATCTGGCACAATACATGCTATTTTTAGCCATTTGCTATTTCTAGCAAACCCTAGAATTGATCAATTTCCGTATCTCTGTTTGCTTTGAAATTTGTTCCAGTTGCTTTTGATGCTTGTGAGAGACCTGTTCATACTTGCTTCTGGTGATGACGCGCTATTTTTAGCCACCTGCTATTTATAGTAAGTTTCAAAGTTGCCTGTCTTCAGTAGCTCCGTTCAACCTGAAACTTGCTATGTCTGATCTTGATAACTTGAGTGCTTTGTTCATACCAACTTCCGGCGCAGACCTATTATTTATAGCCGTGTCCTGACTTGCTAAAAATAGTAAGACCTCCGATTTTGCTCAAAATTTGCCAGTAGGTAGCCTGAAGGACGCTGATCATGGTGGCGTGCTTCGTTTTGACATCTCTGCATTTTGCTTTATCTATTTTTAGACATAGCATGGGAAACCCTAATCTAACTTGCATGCGTTCCCGATTGCTCCTGATTGCCTTGATTTATACTGTTTGTCGTTCTGCTTGCTGGAATGAAGTGCTAGGTAGCCGTCGGACTGAAGCTGCTATTTATAGTAAGTGTCCAAAAAGTGGTCCATCAAATGTTGGACGAGTTTGCATGTCATAGTGCCCATGGGATCTCGAAAAACCCAGAAAAACCCAGAAAACTGGTCCACATGCGGGCACTGGCTAAAAATAGTAAGTCCCTGAAAACTGATCCGATCCACTTGCATGTTATATCACTGCGAAGCTCTCGTGAAACCCAGATGGAATATCTGGACATGTGTTGAAAATCACTGCATACAAACCCTAAAAATAGCCTCTGAAGGTTGTACTCTGAAAGTCCCGAACTTGATTTGCATGTTACACCATCGCGAAGGTCTTGGAAAACCTAGACCAATTCTCATGTCATGCATTGGAGAATCGTACGTTTAAATCCTAAAAATGGCCTCCAAAGGCTGAACTGCTAAAAATAGCCAGTCGTCTGAATCTGTTCAAATTTCATGTGTAGGCACTCAGAAGTTGCTTGAACGTGCCGAAGTAATCAGAATCCCGAAATCCTGAGGGACAAGCCTCAAATTAGGTACTTACTAAAAATAGTGAGTTGTCGGATTTCAGTGAGATTTCAGGGGGATTTTGCCTTGAGCTTTCTGATCGCGTTGCTGCATTTGGATTTCACCTTAGTAACTCAATCTTGACCTCAAACGGGTCTAAAGGATAGAAACCCTAAATTTGTCAATTACTTCAACTGAGGTCAAACGGGACATCCTCGGAAGGACAAAAGATTAGAGACAGAGAGAACCAAAGCCAAAAGACCAGAATGGAGCAAAAATTAGGGGGTCCCCATCTTGGATGGGGTGATGTGTGAAAAGGTCACAACAGGTTCCTGGACAAAAACCCACAAAGACTCCATATTTGTTTTGACCTAAAACATACTTTTGATGGCATTTTTTCATTGTTTAGCTCAAATTAAGCAGAATGCCAAAAACTTCATTTTGGGTATAACAAATTTGTTCATTAATTTAATATGTAAATTAGTGTGTCTACATTATGGATAATATTCATACGGTTTGACTGTAAACAATTAGCCATGATAGGGGAGATTGAGGGCCTACTGAAGGGGAAATGGTGTGTGGGTCACCCTTTAAGTACACCACCCATCTGGATGGCAAGGGCCACACAGGCCAAGAGGGGTGTACTGCTCTTGGGCTTAGAGGAAATGACTATCTAGGACACCTTGCTGTAGTTGCATGCTCAACCTCTCAATATGATTGAGCAATGATGGTTTTGGTATAGGGGAACGACGATAGAACACTAGGCACACCACCCCATATGGATGGCAAGGGCCACATGGGGCCAAGAGGGGGATATTGCTCTTGGGACGAGGTTTTCTTGGGCACCCTATCAGACTATCATACTCAAGGAAGAATGAATTAGGAAAATCCAAAGAAGATTCAATATGCTTTTAAAATGATGTTGTGTTATTTTATAAATGTCTACTAACATATTTAAAGGTCAACAGGTAGGTGTATCTCTAACCACATTCTCTTCAATTTCCTTACATGCATGCTAATTAATATTGTCTTGTAAATATTCTCTAACTCTATTTTGCAGGAACCTACCCGTTCTATAGACATCCCCAAAACCAAGGTAATCACTTGGAATTGATAAATTTGGGCAGATTTAGGGTTATCCCAAAAAGGGGACATTACATTATATCATTAAATAGAAGCTAATTTGATCACATACACAGGCATACATTGACCACATAAATATAAACACAATTTTTTGCTGAAAGAAATAACACAATTAGATATATAAATATTGTTAAGTGTATACAATACTCATGGAATATGAAATCCATGGCATCATAAGTTCCAAAGAAATATCAAAACAAAAGCTAGAAGCCTATGGCTTAGAGGAGCTTGCATCAATCGACCCTCCTGTGTGGGTGTCTAAGATAGGTCTTGGATGATGATGTGGCCATGACATTTTCCTGTGTCTCAGTGACACCCACACCAATATCCAAGGTGTTTGCACGTGCTTTATCCTCCTCCTCTACCATGGTTACTGCCTCTGCCTCTCTCTTCGCTTGGTCAACCCAATCAAGGTCCTCATCACTAAAGATAGGATCCTCAGCTTCAGTGATCCAATTTGATTGTGGATCAACCTCTTCTACTATGATGGGTGTTAAGTCATTGCCCAAAATCTGTTTGTGGCGAAGACAAAGGTTGTAATGAACATAAACTAGATCATTCAACCTTTGCATTGACAGTCGATTGTGCTTCTTGTAGTGTATGTGCTCAAACACACTCCAATTGCACTTACAACTTGAAACACTGCATGGTTGGCTTAGTACTTGAACTGCAATCCTTTGAAGATTTGGTACCTAAGCACCAAATCTTTCCTAGCATGCATCTGAGATGAGAAAAAGAAAAAAATCAATCTCATTGTCCAACTTTAAGTTTTCAATATTTAATAATAATATAAAAGAAGGAAAAGTTTTAACTTTTAAACCTAAATTATTCCCTTAATAAATTGTTACCTGGTTGCAATGTCAACCGAGCTGCCTCTCATATATATCGCGCAAAGATTTCTCCTATCGCAAGTCTAAAAATCTCAATCTCGGTTACTAGTTGTGCTCCAACACCAGAATCAAGCATCATCTGCTCTATGATTGTGTAGAGCCTACTCAAAACCTTCTCATACGCCTTGAGTAAATAAGTAGCTATGTGTAAGGGCTTGTGAAGCTGGAGGTGCCATTGTCTATCAATGATTTCCCAAATGGGCTGATACTTATCCTCAACTCCCCCTTAAATGGATCTAATGGCCTCTTTCACCCTATCCATGCTCTCATATATGTAGCCCATTGTAGGCTTCTCCCCATTAGTAACTCATAGGAGAACCACTAAAGGATTTGTGAACTGAAATTATTGTGAAACATTAGTATAAGTAAGTGTCAACAAAAATAAGAAAATAAAATAAAGATAGGAATAAACATATAATGTAGAATTACATTTACCTGTATGATCTCCGCGGTCGGTACCCAAAAGCCTTGCTCATCAAAAATCTGATTTGCCACATCATCCCTTGCATTGATCTCCACATATGATGAGGAAATTCACTCCTCAGTTTTAGGCTAGTTTTACTTTTAAATTACAGGGACCTTCCTCTTCTAATTTGAAAAATAGTTTTATTGCACATCTTATTCCATTTTGTGTCGCACTAAAAGGTGTGTGTTAAGATGCTAACATAAGGTGAAGTGGAAATTTCACCAAGAAGGAAAGAATGCTGAAATGACAAGCAAGGCTTGACTTTATAGTGGTAGAGCTAGTCAACAATGGTGCTCTGAAGGTGGCAAGTGTTTAAGTGATCCATGCCAAGGCTGAAGATATTGAAAAGCATATTAGTTGCACACTAAATCAAAATGGTAGTGCTAGGCAAAGCATTCTGCCATTGATAAAAACAAGGCAAATGCAAAATGAAACTTTGGATTAAGGGAAAGAGACAAGAAGTTAAGTTAGGTGCACACACTTTTAGGTGGAAAATCCATTGAAAAGTTCTTCCCAAATTTTAAATAGATGGCTAAGTGACTTTAAAACGCTTCCTCAAAAGAGAAAAGAAAAGACTTAAGTGATGAGTGCCATTTTGGAGTGGCAAAACCATATAAAAGTTTTTCCTATGATGAAAATTTGGTAGTAAGTTAAGTGATCTCCGCCAAGTGTAAAAAAGGAAAAATATGAGGTGCACTTTTGTGATGGGCACTTTTGGCTGGCTTTGCCATTGACAAGTTCCTTAAATTGCACTTTCGGCTAGATTTGCCATGTCAAAACTACCCCAAGCACATGAAAATCCAAATTTGAGTGTTGGGCATAATCTCATGGTTAGAATTTTAGTGTTTAGTAGAAAATCCATCATTTTTTGAACAATTATATTTTTACGAAGGACCATTTTTAGAAAGTATCTTTTTCATGGAATGGTGAGAGGAGCTAAAAAATCCAACTTTCAATTTTTTAGGAAGTTGCTTTTTTTAGAAAATTGCTTTTTTAGAGGTAGTAATCAATTTCATATCCATGGATAGGGTTTCAACAATTTTCACAGGCTCTAGAAAATGATTAACATATTTCAAATACACTAGAAGGTTTGACAAAGTTCGCTACTCTGTCATTTTAGATATTTGAAAATGACTTAAGTGACATGTTTCTATTTTCCTAGAGGAGATAGACTTGAGCTGATTATTAGGATTTCATTTTATTACTTTGTCTTAAAATTAGTTTCCTTTAAGAGAGTTTTAATATCTTTTCCTTTGCAGATAGGGATAGGGTCGCTTTAAGTCAATACTTTTTTGAGATTATTTTGTTATTATTTTCCGTTTATAATGTACCTCCTGGGAGCTAATAAATAAATATTTTGAGCACATATGTTGTAATGAGAATTGATGTTAGACTTACGGTGTAGAAATTATTTGTCTAATTATTGTATTTTCATGAAAATTAATGAATGATGGTGGAGGTTGCACTTGTTCTGCAGAATCCGTTGTTCAAGAAAAGTGACGATATAAATGTGATTGCATGTTGTATAATTTCTTGAAGAAAATTGAAAGTAGCGTGTTTTTATCACATTTGTATTGGAAATCTGCCTATTTAAATTGTAGCTTTGAATATAGTTCCTTCATGAAATCATGTGATGTTCAGTTGTTTGATTGTTTTCAGTCGATATAGATTTATTGGTCTTTGATTTAGTCAGAAGTCAGCATTTGTCTGTGTTTTTCCTTGAAATCTTTGTTTATTTGGCAAATAATATGTAATAGGTTGGGATATATTTTATTGTTTTCATACAAATGTTTGATGAAATGCCAACATCGGAAGGTTCTTACTTTGTGGTGAAATTTTCAAATGTTTGACAAGATGCATGTATTGAACAAATTGAAGTAAATGGCATATGTCTGATTTACTCAACTTTTACTGTCATAAATTGCCATGTAATATGACTAATGATAAGTTCATTACACCTACAAATAAATAGAGAGCGTTCTGATTTCTAAATGGTTGAATCATATATTGAATGCTGGTTGTTGTTGCCATCAACTATACTGAGTTTTTCGAACTATTATTGTGAACACTGCAGACCTCTCTAACATCAGCTGCGACGTCCTTTATGGCTTCTTATCATCCTGATGTCCCTTTTTAAGTGCAAAAGATAGCATATACAGGCAGTGACCAGGAGCTTAAGTGTATAATACCCAAGCAGGGGCGGTGATAGGTTGTGAGTGGGTTTAAACCCTTAAAAATGAAGCTGCAACTTAGCTGTGATCCCTCCTTATTCCCATGCTCCATGATCTGCAATGGCTTGCGGCTGGGTGTTTGAATGGGTCCCATGACCCTTTTAATTTCCTTAGTCCTCCTTTCTTAAACAACACTAATTCCACATGATTCATTGGCCTTTCTCTTTTTCTTTTTTTTTGTTTTTCTATGTCACGACTTACTCTTCCTTGAACAACCTTCCTTGGGAAATAAATAATATTCCAGATTGGGATGGCTGGCTTAATCTGCTGTTGTAATTTACTCCATCATCCATACCAAAATCCTCTCCATGAGATCAATTACAATTTGCTTGCAAATAATATTGAAAATAATCTTTAAACTAACTCTTTAGGCATGGCCACAAACTAAAGAAAAAAATATTTCAATACCTGGATATAAAACTGTGAACTCATAATGCCCATAACGAGTTCAAAATGCTGTCTTGAAGATATCTTCATCTTTCACCCTTAGGTGGTGATATCTGGATCTTAGATCAATTTTTGAGAATACTGCCACTCCTTTCATTTGATCAAAGAGGTCATCAATATGTGGCAACAGATATTTGTTCTTAACCATTGCTTTGTTAAGCATACGATAATCGATGCATAACTGCAATGTACCATCTTTCTTCTTGACGAATATCATCGGTGCTCCCCACGATGATATGCTTGGCCTTATCAATCCTTTGGATAGCAACTCATCCAATTGTGTCTTCAATTCTATAAGCTCTGTAGTAGTCATCCTATACGGTACCTTAGATACCGGTTCACATCCGGGAACAATGTCGATTGAAAAATCAAACACTCTCTTTGGTGGAAGACCTGGTAGTTCCTCAGGAAATACATCAGAAAAATCTCTTAGGATAGGGTATTTCTCCATATCCGATCTCCCCGTTTCTTCCATTTCTCTGTCTTCTAGTTCTTGGGAACTTTGGTACACAAAATTTCCATCATCTTGCCCTAGTTCTTCAATTTTCACAAAAAAAGTTGGCAACCTTTCTTCTTGGATTTCACAAGCTGCATTGCTGTGGTTTTCTGTACTGTCACTTCCCTAGGTATCCCTTGGATTTCTACCCTTTTCCCTTGATCATCTAGGCATCTCACAGTCTTAGCTTGACAATCTACAACAACCCTATGTCTCCATAGCCAGTTCATTCCTAGGATTACATCATAAGACCCTAGTGGCACGACATAAAGGTTAACCTCAGTGGTAAGCTTGGGTAATTCTAACCTAGCCTCAAAAAGACATTGGTCAACCCTTGCTCTTGTTTGGTTTGCATATTCTACATTCCATGCCTTTGCCATGTGTCCTGCTTTTCTAGACAATTGCCTAGTTATCTTAGGTGAAATGAAACTTTCAGTTGCACCTGTGTCGATCAAAATAGAAATAGGTAAGCCAAAGAGATTACCTGGTACTTTGATTGGAGTAAGTTGGTAGTCCGCTTGCCGATCGTCTACTAGCATTTATCCGTTGCTGGAACATTGTCTGCTGCAAGGGTAGAGAATTTCCATGTGACTGCGAGCTGGAAGTTCTATCAGGGCATTCACTTGCATAGTGATCCCCTTTGCAAATAAAACATCCGGCCCTTGGCCCTTTCTTTTCTGTGGCTCCTCCGGACTTGCCTGTGCTATCACCAAACTTGCTAGTGTTATCACTTCTCTTGCGATCTCCTTTATAGTCTTTTCCATTGAACTGAGATCGTTTCCCTTTCTATTTCCTTGAAACAAAAGTAGGTTCTTCCTTCTTGGAAGTTGTCTTGCTGAACACTTCGGTGTCCTACTCTTTCCTGTCCTGGTGATAGGAATCTGCCTTAAGTTTTTGTTCTTGACTGATGGATTTCTCATACACCAAGTCCATAGTAGTTGGACCGTGCATGTCAACTTCTCTTCCAATCCAATGGTTCAGTCCTAACATGAACTTTCGTATGCGGAATCGTTCATCCTTATGATAGATTGGGACATAACGGAAAAGATGAGTGAACTTTTCCCAGTACTTGTGAACCGTCATGGTTCCTTGTTTTAGCTCTTGAAAATCGGATAAATTTTGATCATAGTACAATTGGGGTAGCCATCGGTTGCGGAAAATTTCCACAAACTCCTTCCAAGTCAGCTTCCATGAACTTATGTCAAGTTCGAGCTTCTTGTTCATCCACCAATTAGAGGCTTCTCTAGCTAATTGGTAGGCTCCCCAAGCAGCCTTGGTGACTTCGTCATAATCCCGTATTTCAAAATATTTCTCCATTTGGACAAGCCATACTTCGGCTTTGTCACCTCCAGCAGTTCCATCGAACTTGGGTGGGTATATCTTTTTCATATCCCTAGTCAGTTCACGAGATATCATTTTCTTATTTCTTTCCATGGAATTGGTGGGTGACTTTTCCCTTTCATCATGATGCGAAGAACTTTCCTCTTGATCATCTATGGTTATCTCCTTTTCAACCCTATCTTTAGCTTTTTCCTGCTCAAGATTGGTTAATTTGGCCATAATTTGATCTAATTTGGCTTCCATTCCAGTTGATGATGGTCCTCCTTCCTGACTTGCTCCGGGGTTGGTTGAAGTTCTTTCGTAAGTTCGCACGATGGTCTTAATGTAGTTTTTACCTGAATTTTTTTAATTTCAAGTTAGACTAATTAATACTTTATTAATTATAAAAAACATCAAAGCACCATTCCCATAAACAATTGTTTTCACACAAAATTTGACACTTTGATTGATAGAAAAAACATAAAAATTCTTCGTTTTTATTATAATCGATAAGGGGATTTCAAAAGAATCCACTAGATTACATCGAATGACTATTTAGGTAGTCAAGGGGTGAATACCCTTCCGATTCACTTTCGGATACATAACTAAGGGGTGTATACCCTACAGATTGAGAGAATTGTAGCTCTCTTTCTTTTTGTTCATCTCTTATCTGGTATTGACAATTGCCTCCTTTTCCTTCTTGGCCTTCAGGTAGCGTTTGTTCCTGATTATGGACTTTCGGGCTGTTAATCTGACACGTACCATCCTGACATAAGAATTTTCACAACATTAGATAATGTTGGAAAGGAAAAACTTTGGTGAGCTCATAGGTTCCAGAGTTGAACCTGGTAGCTCTGATACCACATGTAACGACCCCACACTTGGGTAATAAATTTTTTTCTACTTTCTCAAATAAATAGGAAGGAAACATACATAAAGATAAAGTAACAAAACTTTTCTTTTCTTTTCATTGCAATATTTCATTTAAAGAACCAATTGATACAACGCATCATTACTTTTTCTTTTTAAGTAAACAACAGAGTAAGAATACATACAAGTATAAAACATAGCTTAGAGAGCTTTTGAGCAAATAGGAATAAGACGGTCTAGGATCTTCCTTTTCAAACCTTGGTACTTTAGAAGTCTGCTGTGGAGGAGAAATATCACTCAGGTGCTTTTCCACAAACCACAGACTTATAATGCGATCCATCGCACGTCTATTGTTAAATAAATGACCCTCCCTTCTACGAAGAGATTGGTTGGGTAACCGGTTTTGTTTTAACCAACTGAGCATAGTGCTGTGTCCTACATATCTAAATCTTTGTAATCCCACAATCTCAATCTAGTATGCAAATTTGGATAATAGTGAATTGATAGTGTAATCATCTCACAGTCTAAGTGGATGTAGGTGTACCACACTACTTTGGCCAAAGTGTTCAAACAGTATTTTAACTGATGGTCATCTATCACATACGCTATGTCAGGTTCAGTTTGACTTGAGGCTATCTTATCCTACGCGTAGGCTAAGTCCTTTACAATAGGTAGTCAATCACCCCAAACTCCCTACAACAACCTACCTATTTAGGAAATGAAAACAGTCTACAAGTATTCCTCAGGTAACTCCTATTCCGGTAATGTTTATCCACGAAGTACTTAGCTTATCTTAGTTAACCTAGTAACTTTAAACTTTAGACCATACTTGGTACTGGTTTCATCTTGGTCCTAGTATATAATAACTAGTTTTGTCGTATTCTCCATATACGAAGATCATACAAAATAAACAACATTCATACAAAAATGCATTTCAACTTATTCCTATTCATTCTTTAATCCACTATACTTAAAATCCCCTTTTTAAGCAGAGTAAAACAACAGTTTCCCTTTCCCTTATAAGTACATTGCATTCAAGACATTTCCTTTATTCATTGCAAACTTATAATCAGAAATAATAATTATCTTTCACTCAATCAATCAGCTATGCCTATTTTCAGTCAATGCATAAAAACAAACACAATGAATTCTTTTACTTTCAAAATCAGAGAAATAAGAAGGTTTTCCTCATGCCTGTTTCCTCAAGCTTATCCTTCTTGATGCTCTTGAATGTTCCTGAATCCAATTGAATACAACTCCTTGGTTGATGGTGAAACCTTCCAACTGATTTCCTCTATACCTTCTCTTAAAGGTGCTCTCCTTACTAATATTCTACTCAGTTACTATTTCCTTTGTTTTTCTCTAAAGCTCAGAATGAATGAAAAATAGTGACTGGTAATGCTCGTTTGCATTTACTGTTATTTCTAAAATCAATACTACAACAAATGCATCTATGAAAATTTAACTCAGAGTGCTCAAGTTTATTGTTGTGTTTTAGTTAAAAGGCTGGACGTCTTTTTATAAGCCCGTAGTGAAACGGATTCCTCAAACTATGGCATGCAAATGGACAACAAAGTGCCCAGAATTTGTCAATAAGCTACATGGCAGATTTCCAAGACCTAAGTCATCAGAAATGAGTGCGAGTCGACCTCATTTGAGCCAATAGTTTCAAGACCTGTTGAACTCAAATTCGAAATTGCCACATATAGAAAAATGTCCATTTTTGGCGCACAACAGAGGATGATTCATGCTTGCTGCGAAAATGTCAAGGTTCAGCTTGCAACAACAAATTTCCATCTGATTGGTGTTTTCCTTTAACCAACGTTTGAATTTTTCTTCCATTTCTTCCTGCGTTGGAAGCTCATACCATTTCACGGGAAGGTTTCTTGAAAAATACGCGCATTTCAAATGTCAGTTATAATGTTTCAAGGAAATATTTCTATTTTATGAAGTTGGCATATTTTCCCCAGAAATGCGTTGCATTTTAAGGTGCATAAAATATTTCAAACATTGCAACCGATTTCCATAGTTTATTTCCCATGAGGCAATAATCGACTTCTCCAAATGACTTAATAAAATTAAGTCTTTATTTTGCCAAATGACTTAATAAAGTTAGTCTTTATTTTTCCAAATAAATTTCTTCTTTATTTCAGATATATATAATATATATATATCTATATATATTGTATTATATTAATATATATTTTGTTATAGTTTTATTTTACTTTAAAATATATATATGTATATATATATTTAAATATTATAATTTAAATATACCTATATATACATATATATTTATTTTGGTAAAACTATAATAATATATATACTTATATAATATTATATATATATATATATATTTACATTTATACATATATACACATTTACATAATATTTGATTTAAATACGTGTATTGCGAGCCAGTCAGCATACTTTCAATATACCTACCCATGTATATGTGCATAGATGTATATATGTAAGTTTCAAAACAATATAGTAATATTATATTCATAGGTAATAGGTAGCGTGTATATGTATATATATGTGTATAGCCAATTATACTGTCATGTGCATGTATGTGTATGTATACCATGTCGACACATATGTACAGTATATCAGTTTGCCGATCATACGTTTGTATCGCTATGCCTATACATATAGATACATGTATATGAGAGATACATGTGTATACATATACACTCTGCCCATGCACATATAACCAATCATGTTTCACACCCAAGGTCACAGAACAATAAGTCAGGTTTAAAAGTAACATCACACACAAAGCACAAAGAAGTAACCCAAACTCCTAAAGCCTATGGATAACTTATCAAGACCAACCTATTTGACTTAGTTCCTCTAATCCTTTAGTGAAGTGTGTGTATGCTCAATTGATTTACTTTACCGGTTATCCGACCAAGCCCTTCTCCCGAGTGATGTTTCCCCTCCGCCTGAAGGAATGGTTCTCGTTCCTGCATCCATTGACACAAAACCATGGTAGTTACTTGCTCATAACAATTTACAGTATATAAATCAATATTTCAAATTCAAATAGCAAGAATAATTATCCTCTTTCATGCATTGTTTTCCCAAGAATAACATCAACCAGAGAAACATAGAATGAGTCAATCATAAAATGTAAAGGATTCTTAAATTGATCACAAGGTTCAACACATTTTATTCATCTTTATTCTTCCTTACAAACAAAATGCTCAAAGCATTTCTAGAATAGTAGCTATACAATTTTGGGGTGTAACAGTTACTTTATAATTTTAACTTTATATTTTGGATCCCCATAAAGTCACTTTTTAATTAAATTGTTCAATTCTATAAAATAAACTAATTAACTAAATGTAAGTCGTCTGAACTTTAGACAATTTAATTTAATTAATTAATTATTCCCCTTTTCCTCCTAATTAGCGAAGGGGGCATTACGTAATAGTCTTTGTTTTAGCTAGTAGGAAGTTATCTCCACATGTTTTTGAATTAGTTTACCCTCCTTTAAGTTCAAAAATCTCATTGCAGGTCTTTACTATTGATGCTTTGGTGCTTGCATCTGTGGCAGAAACATAGTTAATTAATAATTTCCATTCATGCAAAACCTCCCATTAATAAAATTGTATAGTGTGCATAATTCTAAATTTGTTTATAGTTTAGTTTTTAGGTCTCTAGGAGCTTCCCCTTATAATAGAAATGTTTTATTATATGTGCTGTTCCATTTTGTACTGTTTCACAAGAGAAAATAAAACACTTTAACAATTCTTAAATTTTTCACAAGAGAAAATAAAACACTAACATATAATAGAATTGTTCTATAATATTTGCTGTTCCATTGTGTACTGTAATCTCACTGTACTGTGTTTAAACTTCAAACTACTATTAATATAATTTTTTTTTTCATCGAAGTCACAAATTGTTGAAACTAGGTAGTGGAATCTACTATGTTTAATGGTAGTCTCTAGCTTTTTCACATTTCAACTTCACATTGTAGTTGAGGTTCCTTTTTCAGTTTCAGTCCTACTTATAGAGGTACAATTTTATTGAATTCTATTATTTCAGGACTTTGATTTGTGTTTGATGTCTGATCAATCTAACTCTAAGATAAATTCACTCTACAGTTTTCTACATGCAATTTTACTCATTTAATTATGCACCAATTCAAATTATAGAGGTCTGCCGGGTTATTTTTCATATTTGTTAACCTTAAGTTATATAAATTATAAATTTGATTCGAAGATTGAAATGCAAATTTTCCCTTTATTGCAGGACATTGAGGTGGGGAAACCTGTGCGCCCACAGTTAGCTTCCAGAGTGCCAGACGTTGAGAATGCATGGAAAAAGGTTCTTAATCTTTTCATGCAATATTTATGCATTTTATATTTGCAGTGTGTCATTTTTTTGTGATGATTGTTGGCTGTACACTGGTTTGGTTCTAATAATAGATTGATGTGAAGGAACAAGGAAAAACAATGTGTTAGTCATTTCACATGAAAAATTTATGGCAACATTCTGCACACTTTATTGTAGACAGCACACCTTATATTTTTGTCACCACTGACTAGCTACAGCTAACATACTCATTTATTGTTCCAGTTACATGGCAAACAGGTGGTTGTTGAGTGCAAATTTGATGGTGACCGTATCCAAGTGCATAAGAATGGAAGAGAAGTGCACTTCTTTTCAAGGTTTTTTTTGTCATATCGTGATTCCGATTCATTTTCTTTAGCTAGGGTCTTGGTTCTACTCTCAAGTGTTCAAATATAAGATAATAAGACTCCAAATGAATTTGGGATGAAGAAGATATAATAAAACCCACACCTGTAATTGTTTTCCAAGCTTTGGCTAGTTGCATATATGAATAGAAGTGTATAAATTTATCTTTGGCGTGTTATCAAGTTTGAAATTGTTATTGATTATCTACAACATTATACATTTAATGCATTTGTGGCTTAGACAAATAATCATGATCATGGGACAAAAATTGAAAAGAAATCAAAAGAAAATACAGAGAATCCTGCACACATATTAACTCTTAAGTCAACTTTTGTTATATTTTTCTAGAAGTTAAGTGTATAAATTTATAGTCAGTGTGCCATCAAGTGTGAAATTCTTATTGATTGTCTGCAACATTATAGATTTTATGCATTTGTGGCTTAGAAAAATAATCATGATCACAGGACAAAAAATTGAAAAGAAAGCAAAAGAAAATACAGAGAATCGTGTACACATGTTAACTCTTAAGTCAACTTTTTCTTTCTTTTTTTAGAAGTCTCCATCTAGGATTAGATGATACTGAAAAAAAGTAATAAGTAGAAGTTTTAACAATGAAATACAATATGATCTCTCTCATCTCTTTCTTTTCAAATCCATTGATTAATTAAAATGATAATCTTATCATCCATGCAATCATGTAATATGGGTGATCCATTCACATTAGTATACTTGCATTTGTGATTTGTGACGTGAAAGATAAAATAGATGTTTGGTAAATAATACAATCACATTAGGTGAATAAAATATGTAATGCTATTTGATGAATATGATCAATAGTACATTACAGTTTACTACATGTAGAGTTGATCCCCAAAGCCAAGATTGGGATGATACCTTCAGCTGGGAATTTTTGGAATTTATGAAGTTAAAATGTAGAATTAGGGAACTCAATATAATTTTATTTCTCTATGACGAGTTCACTCCGCTGCAGTGATTCTGTTACAACTCGTTTTGGATTTGGGTTTGGGTTTGTGTTTGGTTTGTTGTGGGTTCAGACAGGGTTCTGCATTGTAGGCTAGATTTTTCTAGTATGAAATATGTATGTATATGTGATTTTTAGGCTAAAATATGTATAAATTAATGCTAAAATATATAATTTATTACTTCTTTTAGACTAAGATATGTATATAGGCTAATAATATCAAAACTTAATTCCTGTATTTGGGTTAAAATATGAATTTATTTATAATTTTTATATATCCTATGGATGCACCCAACCCCAAATTTGTTATGGCATACTGGCATACCTGAATCCCAATACCAAAACCTTATCTGGTAACTTAATTTTATTTAAATATTTTAGCTTTGTGATGCAAAAAATTACTGGGAACAATGAATACAGCCAAAACCATCATGCAAACAGGTATTTTTCCAAGAGCATTTGTCATGTGGTGGTTCTGCTCCAAATATAATGGATAGCATTGCAATCAAACTGGCCAAATGAAAAGTGGTCTAGCTGGTTCTAGATAATATGATATCTATTATATCATCTAGTTCTTCATTACTGAAAACACCTTTTAAGTGGTTGCTTTCTTTTACCAACTGTTTTTAGAATTTAAAATGGAGGAAAGAGTTCTTAGGAATTTAATCAATGTGGAAATCAGAGATGGACTTGTGCATATAATCTGACATTTTGGTGGGAGTAGATGGACAAAATAGTGTTGTGGATATGTAAGAAACCGTAAGTCCTATAATAGATCCAACTAAATGTATAAACTATGAAGTAGGTATTTTAAAGTAGATATAAAAGTGGTCATTTTAATTGGCATTACATTTGAAGACTAAAGCCTGATCTTTCTTACTATGCCAGTACAACATGTGTTTGTTTCTTTGATAACATTTGCATCAGATGGAAGGGATGGTTCTATATATATGTGTATGAGTAGAGGAGAGTTAATCCTGAGATAAGGTGGGGTCTTTTCTCCCTTGCGTAGAAGATATCAAGGGATGTGTGATAAGGTTGAGGCGGGGGCTTCGAAGAGGAAAAGGAGGCCATTTTACTTAGTATTATATCCAAAGACTAAAGCATGCTCTTTCCTACTACAATAGTACAACAATAAGTGTTTTTTTGGCAACATTTGCATCAAATGGGAGGGATGGTTTTGTGTCTCTCTCTTTGTATATATATATATGGGTAGATGAGAGTTGGTCTTCAGATAAGGTAGGGGATTCGTCCCCTTGGGTAGAAGATATCAAGTGATCCAATGGGGGCTTCTAGGAGGAAAATAAGGTTAGGGCTTGGTGATCTCAAGTAGACCCTAGAGATAAGATAGGGGACTTCTTGCTCCTCCTCCCCACTTTCTCTCTTTCTCACACACACACTCTCCTTCTCTAAGAGGAGAAGGTTGGGGCTTCACAATCTCAAGTAGAACCCAAAGATAACGTAGGGTATCTACTCAAGATCACAAAGCCCTAACCTTATCTTTGGGTTCTACTTGAGATTGCGAAGCCCCAACCTTCCTCTCTTCTTAGAAGCCCCTACCTCTACCTTACCTTTGATATACCTTTCGCTCCCTGAGAAGCCCCTACCTTATCTTGGGTCACCTGATTGCTTCTATCAAACGAGATGAAGTCCCTACTTTAGGATCAATAGTCTTTGACTCCTGTCCCATCCTATTTGTTTTGGAACTCTTATTTCTGTAGTAGGTTGAGAGTGATTATATTGTTTAGTCAGCCAATTAAAGTAAATAAATAATCTCTAATGTATGCAGCAAATATTATATATTACATGTTGTTTCGAGAGTTAAGTCCTCGATCGGTTTTGATTAGTTGTAACAAGTGGTTCCTGACGGTTGGTGTTCTCAACCACCATTGGCAACTATATATGTCTTGTTCTCATTGTAGTCAGGGACATAGCACAAAGGATTGTATATTGTACTTATTGCCATTAATGAATGAATACCATTGTTCTGTGCATATGCTGTTGTGAGTACTGGATATGTATGTTTCTTACTATGTTTCTGTGAGTTACACTCTCATTTACTCCATTAATTTGTCAAGTTATTCTTGTAATTAAAAATTTGGCATTGTTGCCGAATTGAACCATCATACACATCACATAGACGGGATAATGGCGTTGTAATGGGTCAGCCAGTCAAAGAGTCGGTACAAGCCAACGAAGACATAGAAGACGAGTTGACAGAGGATCTCATGAATCTATGGGATATCTCGATAAGGGATCACGTACGGAGGAAGGCTCCCAGGCGAGAGGTCCCTCAGGCAATCATCTGGGACAATCTGAGTGTCAACCCATAGGTCGACCACCTTCTCGATAGATTGCTGAGATTGCTCGCACGTCACTTCATCATATTGTAGGATCTTCGGGCCGATAGAGACCGAGAGCAAAGGTGACAAAAAATACTACAATGGGACAAAGAGAGAAACAAACAGGAGGAAGAATGTGATACTAGTCGTATGTGTACTCTTGGAAATTAATGCTCGTACAACCAAACAAAGATAAGAACCGAATCCCAAGTGGACTAGAATCATCCAAAGAACGGGTATGAGGATCACTGAGAGTAAGCAAACATGAAGACCGACGAAGAAGATTAATAAAAGTTGTCCAAGAAACAAACTAGAACCTTGTTGAAATAAACCAAGAACTTGCCGAAATAAACCAAAACGTTGTCAAAGAAACAAATGAAGTCCTTTTCAGGCAATTGACCATAACAGACGAAGAACATAAAGATGTTGAAAATGAATTAACTAAGGAACTTGAAAATAGTATACGTTGTATTCAAGAACTGTATATATCGGAAGAAGGAACTAGAATTGGAGGATCTGAATCGAAGACCCCCGGACGGAGGGAGTACAAAAACGGCCCCCAGGATACTTGGAGTGCAGAAGACGTTGAAAGTGGATGAGTGGAAGAATCGAGCGTGGCTGTGACTGCAAGAGAGGCAACAAAACATGTCGAGAGAAACAGTCCAATCAGGTCTAACGTATAGGGAGGACATCGAGGAAGGAAAATGGTAACTTTGCTAGCCAATCCAAGTGTCGAGAGGCATAAGCTGCCGAAATTCTTGAGGAACAGGTTAGAGGATCTAGTACGACATCGTAAGACATGTAAAACTATATGGATAGAAAATGGTTACGAAGACATCAACTACTGGTTGAGAGTGTTTCCAACGACTCTTAGAGGCATAGCCATAGACTGGTACATAGAACTAGAAGCAACATAGAAAGCCACATGGGGAGCACTAAAAAGAGCATCTGAAAAAGAATTCAGACTTTTGAGAGACGATAACAGTTCGTAGCCGAAATATACAATACTAAACAGGGAAAACATGAGACCGTATGAACTTACAATTGTAGGCTCAAGGAGCTGTTGGTAAAATTGGCTAGTCAACTGGCAGACGGGTTGAAGAAGAGTTGGTTCGTAGAAGGATTAATTCCCTTGTTGCAAAATAAAATGTAAGTGGTGCCTCCATCCTCGTATGTTGATGCTTACAATGGGTGATGGATATTGAGAGCAAGAATATGACATCCTCTTGAGGAAAGAAAAGGATAGATGACGATGAAAGTATAGAAGAAAGTGGTGATGACGAATCAAAAACCATACAAGCCCTCAGACGAGACATGATGAAAGAACTGAAGGTGGAAAAGGAGAATTCCAAAGAATCCAAAGAACTATGATGTACTGAATGCAAAACAGGTCATACCAAGGCTAACTGCCCAAAGAAATTTTTTTGTGATGTTTGCCAAGTTATGGGACACTCCATCAAGGAGTGCCCATACAATCTGAAGACAAGAAGTACACAAGTACTCTTCACTCAAGGGGGAAAATCAACCCCTTCGATCACACTACCAAAACCCCAAAACAATACCAATGCATCCTTGGAGGGTATTGTATGTAATACCCAAAATTAATTTTTTTTGCTTCATTAAGGCATTATGTAAAAGTGGTTAAAATCTTGTAAAAATTGTCGTCAAAAGTCAAAAAAGGTCAAAATTTCTAAAAAATAAATGGACCATAGGGTTTTTTTGAGTTTGACGTCAAAAGGATGCTAGCAAAACTTTCTAAAAATAGAAATTTGCATGTCAGCCCCTATTTTTTAGGAATTCATGCATGTTCGAGAAATTTTCAGGTTTTTCAAAATTTGACAATCTAGGTCTCTTCAGAACGAAATTGTCTACAAAACCCACACCTCAGTTTTTCGGCCCTACTTTTTAGAAAATGACTAAAAATAGAATTTTTGCATGGAGGGCTCACACTAATTTTGATTGGTTAAAAATACGTCTCAATCAGGCTGGTCTAATCAAAATCGTCAAAAACTCAATTTTTCTTTGGTGGGTCTATTTCGCTTTTTTAGAAGATAAATTAGGACCTCCGAGGTCATCAATGGAGGATGGCCAGTTGCCAGGTGTCAGATTCAAAGTCTCAAATGCTGCACAAATCGATCTACAACGAAAGATGCTTGAAAAACGGTGAACGAAGTTGGGGAATTCAAAAAGTTGAAAATTGTAAAGAATATTATCACTAGAAAAGAAAGGTGCCTTACTTCAATGGAGGCGCTTGGCAGTCAATGCCTCAGCCAAGTTTTTAGCTTTCACAAATCATGCACACACAATGGTGAACGCGGTCAATGCGTTAGCAAAGAAGGTGAACGAAAAGCAAGAGAAAGTTGAAAATCTTCAAAAAATGGTTGTCTGGAGAAGTTGGGTGCCTTATTTCAAGGAGGGTGCCTAGAGATTAATGCCTTAGTTTATTTTTGCTGTTTTTTTGGAAAATTTGCAATTTGACTCTTCAACCCAGTTCAGATCTAGTCAAATGCAGTCACAAGTAGTTTTTAGGGTTGAGTAAAAGCAGATCATCAAATATGTTCAGGCTCTTCAACGAATCCATCATCCAGCTCAAAAGACCTATTAGATGTCAAGAAATGCAGATCGAACGAAGGCGAAAACACGGAAAACGAAGTAAGTCGACAAAAGTTGAAAATCATCAAATTTTGACTAACATTGGGATGCTTGGGCGCCTTATTTCAAGGAGGGCACCATTACTGCCATGCCTTAGATTATTTTTCGTCCGTTCAAAAATTTGTCAAAATGTCTCCATCAACCCGGTTTCAGCTTTCGTAGAATCAGTCAGATGCATCAACGGAGGTTGGCAAAAGGTACCATTCAACTCAGATATGTTTAGGCTTGCCGGAATGATTGACTTTCAGTTTCTACCATTCACCAATTGGCGAGAAACAATGTCTAAACGGGGGTTGCCAACTTCACGTGAAATGGAGAAAGAAAAATTTGAAAATCTCAAAAACTTGGCTAACATTTTTGATGTTTTACGTGTTTGATGATGTCATCAGATGCGTAGTTGAAAAATGGCTAACACTTTTGAGGTTTTACATGTTTGATGATGTCATCGGATGCATAGTTCAAAAATGGCTAACACTTCTGAAGGTTTGATGATGTCATTAGATGTGTATGTTTTTGCATGCATGCTTTTTGCACTTATAAAAGAGGAATTCATTGTTTGATGCAAACGAAGTCAAATTTTTGCATGCATAGTTTCTATCTTCATGGATAGACTCCCAAATGAAAGGGTTTTGCAAGCAAAGTGCTTTTTCATGTCCAAACTCTACTCAAGAAAGCTTTGAGCATTCATTCTTCATAATTTGCAGGTTAGATTTCAAAGGAAGAAACATAAAATTTTCTTTTTGTCAAGATTTGGAGGCTCAAACGAGGTGCTTTTTCAGTGTTCTTCGTGGATTCGAGATTGGGAAGCACAGAAGCACGCATTTGCATGGCCTGATTTTCTAGGGCATCACATTTCAGAAACAGGTTGTCAAAATGTTCAAGTTTCATCGATTTGGTTCTACTAGTTCTTCACTCCTCTTGAAGATTGGAAGATTTTAAAATTTGCTTGTTGGCCCCATTTTTTAAGGAAATCACGCATGTTCGAGAAATCCTCAGATTTTTCAAAATCTGACGATCTGGGTCTCTTCAGAAGGAAATTGTCTTCAAAACCCAAACCTCAGTTTTTCAGCCCTACTTTTTAGGAAATCTTGCATGATCTTGAAAAAATCAGCTTTTTCAAAATCTGACGATCCGGGTCTCTTCA
Source organism: Sequoiadendron giganteum (assembly GCA_007115665.2). NCBI lineage: Eukaryota > Viridiplantae > Streptophyta > Pinopsida > Cupressales > Cupressaceae > Sequoiadendron > Sequoiadendron giganteum. The sequence continues at coordinate 497,995,271 of CM021104.1, read as the reverse complement.
GAATGACAATATCTACAAAATCCAGACCTCAACTTTTTTTTTGAAAATCTGCCTTTTTTTTGGAGAAAAATCAGCAATCTATTTTTAGCTCTTGTGCAAAACTTTTCCAAACATAGGTGTGTTTATAGTCAAACTTCACAGTTTTCATCATACAATACACCTCCATCAAAAAAATCAAGAGAAGCGTCAAAAGCATAAAATTGCAGAAGAAACAAAGGTCATCACTCGAGTTGTAGAGCTACCAAAATTATCAATCAATGAGTCACCATTTGAAGCATGGAAAGATTTCTAGGAATAGAACTCAAGTAAAGGCGACAGTTAACTTGATGCCTTTTTCAAGTTAAACTGGCTGTTCTCATTCATGCCTATCTATTCTTTGGAAATATCAAGTGTATAGTTGGAGCTTTTCTTATTGTTAAATCAATTAACTGATGTTTGTAGTCTAGTTAACTGTTTGTTATCTTTTGTTTAGTCTTAGAAATAAAGCTTGCATGTTGGCAAGACTAGTTGTTAAAAACAAGGAGATTTTAGGGTTCCCTACTCCTTGTGTATAAATAAGGGTAGCCTCGCCCATTTATTTTTAACCGTTGTTGTGATAACAAATTTGCTGAGCCTACTTTGCCTGCAACTTTGCTATTCAGTGTCTGTTCGCTTTTGTTTCAAGTGTAATCTGGTTGATCGCATATCGTATACGTATTTTGCTACAATTTGCTGTCCCAGAAGTGTTTTGCTGTTATAAAATTGAGGAAGGAAATCTCATGCCTACCTTGCTTTGATATACTGTCTCAAATCTATTTCAAAACTTTGTCTTATGTTTGGCTTGGATAATCTCTATTTCAGTACATCTCGAAAGTACAATGAGTCTTCAAGGGTGTTCTGGAAGCGAGTTTATTTAATTTTTTGTGTTATCAATCATTCCTTGCTTACTTCTAACTCTCAAGCACTAAATTTACTTGAGTTATTAGAAGCGTCATTAGTTTAGGCCTAGTTGTAGTTGAAACTTTACGAAACTAGAGACAACCTCAGCTATGATGCTAACACTTTTATAACCTTGTGCTCTCAGCTGAGATAAAAAGATTGGCAATTAGTTGAGTATTTCTTTTTTAAGCATCATCAACGAAGAGGGAGCTTTTCCTCCTAATTTGAAGAGCAGTCTAATTGTGCATAGCTATCCGTTTCTAATCCACATTCCAGAGGTGCAAATTAAAACACCAACACCTTAACAACAAATGAGGCAACAACAGTGGACCAAGAAGCAGAATACAGTACGACTCCAAAGGTAGACCTATGATACAGTGCCAAAAGTGCAATGAATGGGGTCACTTCACCAAGGAATGCTAGAATAACCAAGGGATGGGAGGAAGACTATGCAAATGGTGTGGATTGGGCGATCATGAAGATATTGACTATCCGAAGAAAAATGGTATAAACATGCTAGAGGTAGACGATGAGGAGAATCTGGCAATTACCAGAGTGCAGAAAAAGAAAGCTATTTACCCAAACCCTCGTACGGAGAAAGAGAGACTCTGAGAGGCCAGAATGGAAGTAGAGCAAGCAATGGCCAAAGAATGGAGAACTTCCAGTGGAGCAACTAGTACACCATTGTAGTTGGAGTCAGAGAAGAACATAGTACAGCAGGTGCTACACACAACTGTACCTATCAAGGTAACAAACCTTCTATAGATGATGCCACAACTGAGAGTAGCACTCACCAATGTTGTCGAATACAATAAAACTCCAAGAAAGAGTATGACACAACCGTCGAGAGAGCAAGCCACGGACCCAATGCTACTCGCAGTGAACATCGGGAGGGAGCTTGCCATCGCATAGATGGAAGTCATGGGGAGGAAACTCTCTAACACCATCGTCGATAGAGGCTTAGGAGTAAATGTACTACCAGAAGAAACTTGGAAGTGTTTGGGGAAGCCAACTCTTTGGCTCCCAACATTCCACTTGGTAGGTGTTGATCAACACGACATCAAATCTCTTGGTACACTAATGGCACAAAAAGTAACGATTGACACAACAATTAATTGTGAAGTTGTCGTCATCCCACTTCAGAAAAATGTGTACGATGCATTACTTAGAAGAGGATGGCTGATAGCCACCAAGGAAGACCACAATTAGAAGCAGAACACATTCTCGATTGAGAGCAATGGGAGGAAGCATGTCATTGATTTGAAGAACCAAGCCGTGAGTGACGAATTGGCATCCTCCGGATCAAAATCCGATGAAGGAGAGTCAGATGCAGACAAAGGAAGAAAGGCTATGGAGCCAAATGACGAAGGCATACTTGAGCTCGAGAATTGCTCGGAGAACGAGATGAGTTCTCTCAATGGTTTGTTTCATTGGAAAATGAAAGACTATGAGGTGTTCCACCCAAAATGTAACATGCTACAGGTCGGAGAAATGGAGGAAGAAGAAGATAAGAGTATGACCAGCTAGGCATTTCTGGCCGAGTATGAAGAATACAAGGAATAGCAGAACTAGATGATATGCCAGCCCACCAGTTTGAATGTGACAAATTAATCAAGTACGAGGAACCAAACATGAAAAAGGTGAATCTAAGAGAGGAGGACAAACCAAAGACAATCTTAGTCGGTGATGACTGGGACCTTGTACTAAAGGTGGCTGCGTTGAAAATATTTGGGGAGTACAAAGATGCATTCGCCTAGACATACAAAGATCTTAAGGGAATACCACCAGATTTACGCGTACGTAGGATCCCTCTCGTACTGAGAGCACAACCTACACGGAAGAGACTGTACATAATGAATAAGAACTACACCGCCAAGGTACAAGATGAGATTGAGAAAATGTTGGAAGCGGGTATCATTTTCAAAGTGGAAGTTAGTGATTGGGTATCACCAATCCTTATATCATTGAAGAAGGAATTTGAACAGATTCGGATATTCGTCAAATTTTAGAGTTTGAATGCAGTGACAATCAAAGACTCCTTTCCAATCCCCTTCATCGACACAATTGTCAAGGAAGTGGTTGGACATGAGACGTACTCCATGGATTGATTCTTTCGATACAATTAGATAAGTATTGCGGAGGAAGAAAAACTGAAGACAACATTTGTCGTCGAGTATGGGGTGTACGCGTACAATCGAATGCCGTTCGGATTATGTAATGCTCTGGATAGCTTCCAAAGAATAATCTTGCACATCTTTGGCAAATGTTTGTTGGCAACTTTAGAGCATTCCTAGATGATTGGTCAATCTACAACGATAAGGAGAAGCACCTGAAGGCATTGGTAGAGTGTATGGAGAGGTTCAGGGCAGCTCGTCTAGCACTAAATCCGAAGAAATGTCGATTCATGGTACCACAAGGAAAACTTTTGGGTCACCTTGTTTGTAAAGCCAGACTGAAGATAGACCCAAATAAGATAAGGGGCATCGTACAAATGGAGGCTCCACAGAATGTCGTTGGCGTAAAACCTTTTCTTGGACATGTAGGGTATTATCGAAGGTTTATTAAGAACTTTTCTTAGATCTCCTATCCATTGGATGCACTCACCAGGAAGGGACAACCATTTGTGTGGATGGATGACCAAGAGAAAGCCTTTAAGGAGTTGAAAGTAGGATTAATCAGTTCACTGATACTGGCATATCCAAATTAGAACAAGGAATTTCACGTACATGTTGACGCTTCCAATTATGCAATCGGTGCAACACTGGCGCAAGTAGGAGTGCAAGGGTTGGATCATCTAGTGTTCTTTGCAAGTCGGTTGCTGCCGAAGGCGAAGGTAGAGAAAAATTATAGTATGACAGAGAGGGAAGCTCTTGGGTTGGTGTACACGGTGGAGAAGTTTAGACACTATCTATTGGAAACATTGTTCACATTCTACGTCGACCATCAGGCTCTCATGTACTTAATCAACAAATCCATCATTCAAGGGAGAGTAAGTCGATGGCTTCTGTTGTTGCAAGAGTTTGCATCCACAATAATCGTACGCCCCAGGATGAGTCGTAGTCACCGACCAGTTGTCAAGAATCCGGTCTGGTGAACCCCCTTTAGAAGTGAACAAAGACTTTTCAGACCCGCACTTGTTCCAGATTGCAACACTTCCCCCATGGTACGAGAAAATTGGAGAGTACCCGACGATGTCAACATTCCCATAAGAAATGTCACCAACATAATGAAGGAAACTAGTGCTGAAAAGCAAAACTTTCCAACTCATTAACGGGTTATTGTACAAGATGGGGTCCGACCAAGTACTTTGGCGATGTGTTATGGAATAGGAAATTCTCGGCGTACTAAAAGAAGCACATGAAGGTTTGGTCAAAGGACACATGGGACCAGACACCACAGTTTAGAAAGTTCTCCTGGAAGGGTGTGGTGGCCAACCGTACACATAGGTGCCCGAGAGTGGGTGATTGAATGTGACACATGCCAGAGAGTTGGCAAGCCTTTCAAAAGGAACTACATGCTATTGAACCCGTCCTAGCCTCAAGAGTCGTTCGAATGACGAAGACTAGATTTCATTGGGCCACTGAAAGTCAACCAATTACATTGGTGTAGGTACATAGTCGTTGCTACTGAGTACATGACAAAATGGGTAGAGGTTCAAGCGTTGTCAGACAACAGTGCACTTAGTACGATAAGATTTATCTATGAGTAGATAGTTATACGGTATGACATCCCCCCTAATTCTAAAGTTCTTTCTTGAGAGAGTTATCATTTGATTTTGGAGATTTTCATCGATTTTTCTTGCCATAGATCTTAGATTGATTGGAATATCATTCCTGTTGTTATAGTCCTATTGAGGGGATCACTTTGTTTAGTCTGACAACTTGGATGAATCAGGAGATGAAAATCTCTTTATATTTAGACACATATCATAGTGGTGTTACACTTAAAAAGCCTGCTACTAATTTGGATTACTCAAGATCTGCTGCATTTGCTACATATAATACTAGAATATAAAATGTAAATATCTCCACAAGTAGTCTCAATAGTTGGTACTTCCACAAAATTCAACAAAATTGACAAAATGTTGATTTCCTTGCAATCATAGAATTGTTTCAGCTTAAATTGACATTATAATGAGGAGCTCAATTGCAATTCCCAAATGGAAACACCACTAATTAGATTAGAGGGTTTTTCGTCCTCAAATGCAAATTGAAATCAAGAGGATTTTCATCATCAAATCCAAACTGACACCCAGGAGGTTTTCATCCTTCGTATTTCACAACCCAAGGTTTTGTTCTTGAGTATACAATATTTGAAAACTCAAATTCAACAATAACAAGAATGGATAATCCAATTTGGGCGCTAGCCTCTCTTATATAGGTGCCTCCAAAATTGTGCCATTTATTATTTCTTTTTTCCCCTAAGTGAAATAAAAAGCACTTTGTAGGCTTTATAATGTCTCATTTAGACTGTATAATGTCTTAACTATGTACGCTTTATAATGTCTCATTTGGACTGTCGTCAATAGTAACATGTAAATTGCCCTTTCTGGAAAGATGATTGTTCCCAAAATTATAAAGCTATTATGAAATCATTTCTGTTATTTTATCACTTAGCCTACAGGAAATATAGATAGGCTATAAGTCTTCAATTAATCCTTCATTTTTAAGAAGGGGACATGACATTTGGCCATGCCAAAAGTTGAGAAAGTATTGAGAAATGCCTACTTTTTTCAATAATTATTTGTTTTTTGATTTTCACTATCTTGATATTTTGTGTATTAGCAAATATTCTAAATTACTTAGTAAAGGATGGAAGAATACTATATCTTGTTCTGGATGGTCACATGGTATAAAATTTCTTTTCTTCATATAAACTTTGGAGCAATTGTTTATTATCATTCTGAATATTTTGATGTCCATGCAGAAACTTTTTTGATCACAAAGAGTATGAAGATGCAATGTCAAGTGTTATCCTCCAAAATATTCAAGCTGACAAGTAATTTATGAACTTCCCAATTTTCTTTTTCTTAATGATGTAAATAGTGAATGCTTACTGCCTTAATTAGTTTTCATATCAACAACGTTGTCACTGTGAATTTGATTTTGTGCTTGACAATCTATAATATATTCTGCATCTTGTGTTTCACATGGATATACTCATTTCAGTAAGTCACCATGGGGACCAACTTGGCTAACCTGGAAGTAGATAGTCATATGTGGCAAAGATATTTCTTCGTGGCATTCTTAGTTATCTAATTATCTAGAGAATAACAGGACAAATGAACTATTTTTCATGCCAGAAAGTCATAAGGAGAGGAACATGGCTAGATATCGGTGTTATTCTATTTTTATCATTTTGTCATTTGAACCATTATTTCTGGTTAGTATATGTTATCTGTTTAGGATTGTAGTTAGCCTATCTGTACTACACCTATTCAATATCTTCTTTTTTGCCCTTGTAAAATAAAGATAGTCACTTAATTTTACATTTGAAAGTTAATTGTTTTATTAAGAAACAGTTCTATAAAAGGGCTTGAATGCATGATATTCAGTCATCAAACTCCTTGTGAACATCATTGGCCACAACATCATAAGCACATTAGCAGATGTCTCTTTTTCTAGCAACTCTTGACGATTCCAACATTTAGGCATTAAAAAACATTTGATTTCAAGAGTTAAATGTTAAATGAATATACTTATGTTTTGAACTTTGGATAAAGATATTGAACTTCATGTGGGTTGATGTTTTCAAGATGTATACTTGATGGTGAAATGCTAGTTTGGGATAAGGGTAGCAATCGGTTTGCAGACTTTGGAACAAACCAAGAAATAGGTCAGAAAACATTATCCAATATCTTTGTCTCATTTTTAAGGGTTTAATCACTTTGTTGATTGGGTTTGCTTTAATTTTATTATAACCTTATATTGGACAGCAAAGGCTGCTAGGGATGGAGCAGAAACCAATCAACAGGTATGATTTTCTCTTTTGAGAATATTGAACTTTGCTAATTTTTACTTGATATGGATTCTGGCATTGGAGTCCCTATATTACCTAAAAGCTTGTTTTTAATTGTGTCTTTGTTTATGTGACAGCTTTGCTGTATCCTATTCCATTGCCAAGAGCAAAAGGTTATGCTAACAGTGCATTCTTGGGACCTGAGTTGCTATTTCAAGGTCAAACTTTTTCTTTTCTATAGAGTAGACCTATCATGGATAGACCTATTATGCTAGCTGGCCAAGAATGCAAATACACATTCCAGCATCCAACTTAGCATAGATATTCTATAATAGGACTGATTTATATCATGTTGATTGATGCCTTCCCTGTCCATATATATTCAGAGGTAGTCATAGAGTGTTGTGTTAGTCAAAGGCATTGTAAAGTAAATCGAGTGGTCATTGCACATCAGAAGCCCATTCCTAGATAATACATTTTGTCTACAAGAATATCTACCTATGCATTTGAAACATAGTTACAAGACTTGGACTCGGCAAGCTGATTTTTGACTTGGACTTGGAGTTAGCATGTAAGATGCCTGATCCTACTTGTACAGAAATTTAAAGACTGTCAAATAAATTCTGGAAATATTGCTGATCATTCACCTAATTATGCTCATATTCGATTAGCCATAAACAGACATAAGATCACAGATTATAATTAGTTTGCCATGCAGATCTAATAAACATTCATGACCTCCGGACCACAACCACAGTAATGAGAAGACAAGAATTATTGCTTTATTGAACACCAAAAAGACCAGCGATTGCTCAAACAACTCTCGAGCAGAATGAAATATTATCGCTGAATTACAATATCACAGAGTTGCCTGGAATTCTGAGGGCAATGAAGGGACATGTATTTGTGCCCTGGCAGAAGAGTTTCAATGTAACAGGTGACAGAGACTTCTAGAAATCACCCAGGCTCCTATGCTGATGCAAGACCCTCTCATAATCGCGTCCTCCTCCAGCTGCTGGTCGGTGGGTGCGCCCTGCTTATCGCCCAGATCTGAAGGCAGATGTTCACAGCCCTGAAAATGGCATGGTCGGAGCCTTGGCTCGGCCACGAAGGTGTGATTGCAGCTCCTCCAACCACCACTTGTATACGCAAGGAAGAAACCACGAGCTCAAAGAATACCCTAGGAAAGGCAATTGCTCAAGAGAATAACTGAAGTGTGACACGAATTCACAGGTCCCAAGACTACGTCCAGACCTGAGTGCAATTTGGCGAGAGACTACCTCCTCCTAGACTGCATGGATGTCAATGCAACTCCAAACTTGTGATCATAAATCAAGCTAGCAAACTTGCCTAAATACTTGCTCATGAACACCAATGCAATGAGTCGGCCAAAGAAGAACAAAATTCAAATGTTACTATGGGGCCGATTTAGGTCGGTCGGTCAGATGTAAACTTTAAATGTTATTTAATAATAATTTAAATTTATATTTAATATTATTATTGAAATATTTTATTTAATCATTATTAAATAGTGTTTAAAAACACTATTATAATTCTCCCTCCAATGATTCAAATTATTTAGGGGACATGACATAACATTCAGACGTGGAAAATTGAAAAGTTATGAAATGTAGATTTTTTTTGAGTATTTAAAGCTTTTACTATGCTTGCTTTGTTGGCATTTCAATTCGCACCTTTGGAATGCAGATTAGAAATGGACAGCTATGCACAATAAAACTACTCTTCAAATTAGGAGGGGAACCTCCCTCTTTGCTGATGATGCTTAAAAAGAATACTAAACTACTTGCCAATCTTTTTATTCTGAGCTAAGAGCACAAGGTTATAAACTCTTTGCGTCATAGCTGAGGTTTTCTCTTTTCTAAAACTTCAAACTACAACTAGGCCTACTCTAAAGATGCTTCTGACAACTCAAGTAAACTCAGAGCTTGAGAATTAGACGTAAACAAGGAATGATTTGATAACACAAAAGCTTAAATAAACTCACTCCCAGTTAACACCCGAAGACTCATTGTACTTATAAGATGTAAACTGAAATAAAGACTATGCAATAAAAACACATAAAACAAGATACAAAAAGAGATTGAGACAGTAGATCAGAGCAAAATAGGCATGAGATTACCTTTTGAAATTCCAACAGTAATTACACGTTTGGGACAACGGATTGTAGCAAAGGTAGGCTTACAATAAGCGATCAAACACCAGATTACACTTGCAACTGATTACACAAACTAAACAATAATTTACATCAAAAAGCAAGTGTGCAAACTTGCTCTTACACAAAGTGAACAGACACTGAATAACAAAAGTTGCGGCAAAAGTAGGCTCAGCAATTTGTTATCACAATAACGGTTGAAAAGAAATGGACAAGGCTGCCCTTATTTATAAACAAACAAGGAGTAGGGAACCCTAAAATCTCCTTGTTTTTACAACTAGACTTGCCAACATGCAAGCCTTATTTCTAAGACTAAACAAAAGATAACTAACAACTAGCCACCTGCTAAAATCAGTTAACTGATTTAAAAGCGAAAAAAGATCCAACTTAACTGATTTAAAAGCAAGAAAAGATCCAACTTCATCAAATATTTTACAAAGAACAGATATGCATGAATGAGAACAACAAGTTTAACTTGGAAAAGGCATCAAGTTAACTGCTGCTTTTCTTGAGTTCTATTCTTAGAAAACATCGTTGCCCCAATAGGTGACTCACTTATTGATAATTTTGGTGGCTCTGCAACTGGAGTGATGACCTCTGTTTCTTCTGCAGCTTTATGCTTTTGATGCTTCTCCTAATTTTCAATGGAAGAGTTTTGTATGATGAAAATCTTGAATTTTGATTGTAAATATGCCTATGTTCGGAAAAGTTTTGCACGAACTACTAAAAATAGATTGCCGATTTTTCTCCAAAAAGTAGAAAAAGCTGAGGTCTGGGTTTTGTAAACAATCATGTTTTGAAGAGACCCAGATTGTCAGATATTGAAAAAGCTGAGGATTTCTTGAAAAAGTGCGATCTCCTAAACAATAGGGGCCTACATGCAAATTTTTAAAATTTTCCAATCTTTAAGAGTAAAATGCAAGTGGACCTAGATCAATGAAAATTGAAAATTATGACCACCTGTTTTTGTAATGTGATGCCCTAGAAAATCAGACCATAAAAAAGCGTGCGTTTGTGCTTCCCAATCTCGAATCCATGAAGAACATTGAAAAAACACTCCGTTTGAGCCTCCAAATCTTGATAAGAAGAAAATTCTACCTTTCTTCCTCTGGATGCCAACTTGTAAAATATGAAGAATGAATGCTAAAAGCTTTCTTGGATAGAGTTTGGAGGTGAAAAAACACTTTGCATGCACAATCCTATAATTTTGGAGCCCATGCATGAAGATAGAAACTTTGCATGCAAAAATCTGACTTCGTTTGCTTGTGCAACGATAATTCCTCTTTTATAGGGAAAAAAAGCACATGCGTTGAAGACTCGTTTTGAAAAATGCATGACGAAAGTAGAGAAATGGCTAAGGCGTGAACACTTGGGACTTAGGAGTGCTTACTGGACAAGGTCGCCTAGGCTCCCCGGTGTTAGCCATTTTTTTGCGCTTTCCAATTTTTGCTTGTTTCTGTTTCTGACGAAGCCTGCTACTGACTTTGATGATCCGGAAAACTAGCACTGCTAACTGATAAAACCTGTTTGACCATGGCAAGTTCATATTTAACCACTGTTGAAGTGATCCCCAGCTTCATACCGGCATCCGACGTCATTTGATTGTGATTGCAAACTCTCGAAGTTGCTGTCGGAGATTGAAATGGAAGAAAGCATGCCCAGCCTTTCCAGACTTAACCATTTTTTAGGGATTTTCTACTTTTTGCTTTCTCCGTTTTGCATGTCTCTGCTAGAAGCCGGTGACCCCTATTCGAGCATCATTTCTTTCCAATTGGTGAATAACAAAGACTGAAAGGCAGTCAATCTGGCAAGCCTGATCAAATCTGAGATGAATGATACCCTCTGCTAGCCCCCGACAATGCATCTGACTGATCTTTTGAAATCTGGAAGCAAGTTGACGGAGAAATTTGATGATTTTTAGATGAAGCGAAAAATTTCTAAGGCACAGAAAGCGAGACGCCCTTCCTTGATAGGGGCGCCTAGGTTCTCAAGAGTTGGTCAAATTTTGATGTTTTTCAACTTTTCTTTGATTTTCTTCATTTTTTTGCGAAACACCTCCGTTCGATCTGCAATTTTCGCTGTTTGACAGATCCTTAGCACTGGATGATGTATCAATTGAATAGCCTGAACATAACTGAGATGATCTCTGTTGTACCCAAAATAAATTTTTGGCATTTTGCTTAAATTAAGCTAAATCATGTAAAAATGTTGTCAAAAGTATGTTTTAGGTCAAACCAAATGTAGGGTTTTTGTGGGTTTATGTCAAGGAGGAAACTTGCAAAATTCTGAAAATTTGAAAATTAGGGTTTCAAACCCCTGTTTTTAGGAAAACCCTAAAAAATAGGACCTTTCCAGAAATGATTGAAAATGATTTTGATAGGGTAATTTGGCTTCACGATCACATTGGTCAAGTCAAAATCACCAAAAACATTGTTTTACTCTTGTGGGTCTATTTTCATTTTTCAGGAAAAAAACTAGGACCTCCGCAGCCATTAATGGCAGAATGGCTAGTACTAGGTGGCAAAATCTAAGCTTCAAAGGCTTCAACGATGAATCCATAGTGGAAATGCTCAAAAAATGCTTTGTGACGGAAGGGATTTTCAAAAGTGAAAAATGCTGAAAATTGGCTAATTCTGGAAAATGAACGCCTTGCTACCAAGGGGGCTATGTAGTTGAATGCCTTAGTCATTTTTCCAAACACCCATGCATGCAGGATGATGAAGGTGATTGCAAGGATGCACGCGTCTACGTTGTCAACAACAATGCTCAAGATAGTCACCATGCTCGACGAACGTGAAGCATGAAGAGATGAATATTTTCAATGAAAATGATGAAACTGGAAGCTAAAAGCGCCCTTGCTGGCCAAGGGCGCCCTTGAATCTAGAAGGTAAAAGCAATCATCAAATTTCACCAAGACATCCATCTTCTCCGTGCTCCTGCTAGCTTTTCGACGCATCGTCAAGCTAAGTCATCTTATTCACCGATGAACGATGAATGCATATGAAGTTAGGAGATGCTGCGATGAAAGGGCTATCAAAATATCAGTCAAACATGAGAAAAAGTGTCCTTGCTGACCAGGGGTATCCTTGAATTAGATGGTCCAAATCTCAATTGTTGAACAAGCCTGTCTTCGGGTAATCTCTCTAGCATCAGCTCAGCTTCGCAGTGAACCTGTTTTTCAGCCTGCAAGACACATCAAAAGACAACAACTGATGATCGTCAGAGCATGCCAAATGAAGGCTAAATCAATGTACATCAAGGCAAAAGCGCCCTTGCAGGCCAGGGGTGCCCTTCATTTTGAGACACATGATGAGGTTTTCAACAACTACTTTATACGAGGCATTTGTTCAGCTATCTCTCAGCTTCATGATCAATCCAGCTGCGTGTTCATAGGACCTGTCAAGCGTTCACAAAAGTAGATCGAGCAGAAAGCACCAAAGGTAAAGGCAGAATGAAGGACATAAGAAAATTGAACAAGTTTCAAGGAAAAGCGCCCCTGTTGAGAATATGTGCCGAACTTCCTGGGCGAACCAGATGTAGTTTGCAAGCTTAATGATCTCCAAGATGACCTCCTCGGTTTTGATCCAACTCAACAATGACACTGTCAACGAAGACAACAAACAAGTCAAACACCCAACGATAGAGACCAAGCTGGGGCAATTTGTGAAAGTTTACAACATGAAGATGACTAGTCAAAAGTTCAAAAGCGCCCCTCCAGGCTAGGGGCGCCCTTGAATTTGAGGCACCCAAATCAACTTTCAGGATTTGTGAAGTCAGTCATCCTCCACGAGGCTGGGCTGACATTCCATCCCACGTTCTAGCAAGATCAGCAGACTCATTAGTCAACAGAGATCTCAGATCAGAGCACGAAGGGTCAAAATGGAGAAATTGAAGAATGCTCAAAAATTTGACTAAGTCTGGAGCTAAAAGCATCCCTTGTAGGAAAAAGGCACCCTTGAATCCGAGGCATCAGATTCAGGTTTTTGGCTTTGTAGCTCCCGAGCATACCTCTTCAGAGTTGTCTCAACTTGGCAATGGATCTTTCAGTAACACTCCAAGATCAATCAAAAAACTAGGATTGAGGATTGAATAGAGGCACTTCAGCATAAAAAATATTGGAAAAAGTGTTCAACTCTTCAAAGGGACGCCTAAAGTCAAAGAGAGGATCAGTTGACTGAAGTTGACTATTTTAGAAGCCTTTCTTTGGCCAAAACGTCCCCAAATTGGAGGAAATCAGGGTTGTGAACTCTAGATCAGGCATATTAACTCCCCAATCAGGTTTTGGATACCCAATTGATGCTTGCAACTCCAAATTGACATATCAAAGCATCTAGGCATCCATTCTTCATTGTTTCTTTGCAGGTTGAGGAGCTCAAGAACAAATATTTTTCTTCTCCAACGTTTTTGAAGATCTGACAGAGGGGTTTTCACCTTTCATATTTTTGAAGATCTGTTGCACAGAGGGATGAGGTTGCATCAAAAGGCATAATTATTTCAGAAAGACGATTGATAACTTTCAATCTTCTTCTTGTCTTTTTCCTATTTCCTTGTCTTAGATCTTCTTGCATGTCCAAGAAAACAACAGATAATCACAGATCTGACCAACTGGGTAGATCAACATTACTTTTTCAACAAAACCCACATGTTAGATTTTTCCAAAAGAAGTAGCTTTGCTGCCCCTATTTTTTATGGTTTTCGGAAAAAGTCATAATTTTGAAAAAAAGACAAACTGGGTTTGTTCAGATCTGAAGCACGAACAAAACCCATGTGTTGGATTTTTCCGAGAAAAATCATTTTCCAATTACTTGCTGCCTTTGCCACTAGAGGGCTCTTGCATGTCATAGAAAAACTCGTTTTTTGGAATTTATGATGCTCTGGGTTTGTTTAGAAAATCATTCTCGACAAAACCCATGTCTCATAATTTTTCGTAAAAAGTTGCCTTGACAAGGCTATTTTTAGCAATTCCAGAAAAAGTTGTCCGAACAATATCGTGTGCATAGCCAATCTTCAAGGTTTTCAGATTGCACTTCTCCCAAGACGAATACAAGGCTAAAATGGTCTTACTCCATGATTTTTTGGAAACGATCGACACCGATCTGCGTCGGGCACACCCAGAGGTCAATTTGGATAGATTGTCAAGCATAGAGGATTGTAACCATTGGAATTTTGAATATGCAGCGAGCTCGTGTGCATTTCTCACGTCTGGAGTGTTTGTAGTCAAAATTCACGGTTTCATCATCAAACTTCACAGTTTCATCATACAACACTCTTCCATTGAGGAATGCAAAGGAAAACATCAGAAACATAAAGCTGCAAAAGAACGTGGAAGGTAGTCTTTCCCAATACAAAGCCGACACTGGTTAATACTACACTACCTTCCACGTCAAAGTGGAAACACAGACAAAAAGACAAGGAGTAACCCTCCTAAGGGAAACAAAATGAAGGAGATACATACATCAAGTTGTTGATGTTGTCAGTTGAGGCATGTGATGATTTCCGTATAAAGAAGTCAATGATTGGTTGGGACAATTGTTGACTAAAGGTGGTGAGATGTAAGGCACTCACAAAGAACATCCTACCTTCCAGAATAGCATTAATGGCGATAAGAGTTAACTTGATGCCTCATTCCAAGTTAACTCCATGTCCCACTGATCATGCATGTCAGATCCCACCACTTATGGATGCCTATCTCAGATCTCCACTAATTGTGGATCTCTATTTTGGAGGCACTTTTGTAATTGGAGTTGACTTTTAGTTTAGTTTCAGTTAATTGAAATAGATTTCTAGTTAACTGCTTGGTCACCTACTTTTAGACATAGGAATAAATCTTGCGGATTGGCAAGAACTAAATGTTAACTCTAGGAGATTTTAGGGTTGTGTTGTGACCTATTTCACACATCGCCCCATCGCAAATGGGGACCCCCAAGTTTGGTTCCGCCCTCTGCGCAACGTCTTTGAGAGTCTTGAATTTGGATAAAATTTTGAAAGTCAGTCTGGCTAAGTTGAGATTTTGAACTCGTTTTTGGGCCTTAACGTCATAGAAATGCTTAGAAGACCCGGTGGACGAAGATCGCCATTGCTTTCGGTCGTTTCTGACACTTCCTATTTTTTAGGGAATCTGCTTTTTTGCTTTTTGCTTTTTTGCTTTTTGGCATTTTTAGGCCATTCTGGAGTTCCTTTTTTTTTAGGGATGCTTTTTGCTTTTTCTATTTTTGGAAAGTTTCTATTTTGGGAAAAATTTTCTATTTTTGGATCCCACAGAGCAGAAAATCAATATGTCTCCAAAAATCAAGAAAATCAAGGTAAAGTGAAAAATGGCAGGAATTTTTGAAAAATATCTAAGTCTGAGAATGGCGCCATCAAGAGAGGAATGGCATGAAAAGTCAAGGTCTGCCCTACCTTTGGCATGCCAAAGGTAGGCACTGGCAAGAAATTCACCAAGTCCGCCCATGGCATGAAAGTCTTCAAGTCCGCCATAGGCATGAAGGTTGCCAAGTCCGCCATAGGCAAGAAATTCACCAAGTCTGCCCATGGCATGAAGGTTGCAAAGTCCGCCCTTGGCACAAGGAACTCAAAGTCCGCCCAGCCTAGTGAAAATGGCATGAAACTCATGAAGTCCGCCCAGCCTAAGGAAAATGGCACAAGGAAGCTAAAGTCCGCCCTTAAGGAAAATGGCATAAAATTCATGAAGTCCGCCCAGCCTTAGAGGAAATGGCATGAAAAACACAAAGTCCGCCTCCAAGAAGTGTGGAGAAGGGTAAAACATGAAGGGGTGCGCTCCAAGGTGTTTGGAAAGGGGTAAAATTGCAAGATAATTCATTGAAAATTGAATTAGATGATGGAAACAAGTGAAATTTTCCATTGGACAAGGCACAAATAAAATTCGCCATGGCAAGGAAAATCTAAGACCAATGGATGATAAAATTCGCCATGGCAAGGAAAATCTAAGACCAATGGATGATAAAATACGCCATAGGCAAGGAATGATAAGACATTCGTCCAACTCTTGAAGAGAAAATTATCCTAAGGCATGAAAAACGGAGAAATGTCTAGAAGAAGAAGAGGTTTTGGCCGGCATAAAAATCACGCCCCAGCACAACGGAGTGAAATTTTTTGGCACAAAATGAAGAGTGCTTGGCAGAGCAAACATGAAGTCCGCCCCTCTCAGCTTGGAAAATTCCTAAAGCGCTAGTAAAAAAATGGCAAAGTGGCAGAGGTCTCCAGGTTCGCCCAACCCAGAAGATGAATCATTCGGCTAAAATAAAAATGTCCAGAAAGGTCAGAACTCCGCCTAGAGAAGTAAAATTTGGCAGATGAGCTATTGAGCACATTTTGGCTAGGCAGACAATTTAAAAAGAGATATTTTGCCTCTGACGAACGAAATTAGCCATGTATCAAGATTAAACGGGTTGGAATTTAATATTTTAATATTTTTAATTATTTCCCTGACACTTAGGGAATTTTAATTAAAAATTCAAAATCCGGAGATTATTTGGAAGATTAAACTAGTCTGCCTTAGATAAGTTTAAACTTTGCCATGTTCGGAGGATTTAAAATACGTTGGAAAAATAATTTTGGACAATTAATTTAATATATTTTCCAACACTTAGTCAATTTTCCTTGAGAAAATTCGAAAATCTCAGCAGAGATGGCACAGAGACGAAAGTTAGAAACTTGCCTCGATAACTGAAAGTGAAATTAGAAGTTTGCTAATCCGAGGAGAAAACGTTTCTAAAAATTGGAAGAAAATCAAAAGAAAGAAAGCAATGCCTTGAGGAAAATCGCACTTCTCAGCCATAAAATGAGTTTCAGCAACTCATTTCTTCACAAATTCCGGCTGAGAAGCAACTATCTCTCTCGAATCTTCAGGAAAACATTCTCGAAGGAGAAGTTTGTGAGAATAACATCATTGTGAGAATCGAGATAGCATGCTCCTATTGACAGGCGTGATTTTTGAGAGAAGTAATTTTTATTTCTTTGCTGAAATCGTACTTCCAGCATATTGGCGCACTTCTTCTGGCAGATTTTTTTTGAATTTTTAAATTCATTTGCAGCCACAACGTGATCTTTGAGGTTTGGAAGTTAATCGACAACGCTGTGTTTCTATCTTCTACTTCGTTTCCGGCACGAATTTCATTCATGATAGGCGAATTTAATTACTTTCAGCTTGCTTTTTGACAGAAATTTTAATTTAATAAGGCTGAAAGTGCGATTTTGTCTAAGCTATACCCCGAAACTCATTAATTCTTAAGTGATATTGTATTAATGTTAAGTATCTTGTGCTTGCAGGCTGCCGATCGATCAAAGCGAAATATCCAGGCAGGCACAGATGAAGTTTGCAAGTAAAGGATCGCAGCCAGAGACCAGAATAAAGTCTAAGTGGAAAAATGTCTCAGACACTGATCTTGGCCACATCGATCTCGTGGAATTTAAAAAGAGGATATATGGACACAACGGACCCTTACCAACGCCTGCAGCTAGAAGGATAGTGAGAAATGGCATATTTCAAGCTGCCGGATTCCAGCCTGCACTTTGCTGTGCTGAACTGATGGTGGAGTGTGCACTTCACTATGATGCTGAGTCAAGGCGGATTGTGGCGCCTGATGGGAGAGTGTTGGCACATCTGACAGAGGTGGCCATTCAGGAAGCCTTCGGCATTCCGGCATATCCTAAAACTGTCTACAAGACCAAGGAAGATGCTCAGAAGTTATATGACAAAAATCCTGATCTTTGTGCCGCCAACCTTAACAAATCTTGGCTAGACAAGCCTAGACCGTCCTTTAAGAAGATGCCCAAGAAGTTGATGCGCACGGACTTCAAGGAGGACTATGGAGATATTATTATCTTGCTGAACAGAGTGGCAGGCAGTCCCTCGGGAGCACCCTTTGAGCCGTGGATGTATTATTTCATTGAGGACCTCACGGAAGGTGTCAAGATGTTCAACTGGGCTAGGATGATAAGCAATAATCTTCACCACCAGCTTATCAATCTAGAGAAGACCAAAACGTTTTATATGGGTTCTTACGTCGTCTATATGTTGGCCAGAACTTACAGATATGCAGGCTTGATCTGCAAAGGCACGGTTGGCAGTAAGGAGAACGAGCTAAAACCTTATGACTGTTACCCACAACTCCAGCTGAGGGAGAAGGCGCATTTTAGACGAGCCCACGACGCGTTCCTGATGTACATCACCAGGATACTCCAGGGAGGGACGCATCAGCGGCTGACACATGAAGCCAAAAGCCTAATCGGTAAATACGGGTCTTGGTTTATCCAGTATCCAAGATTTACGTATATCAGAATTCAAGGATTCACTGGAAGCCCGTACCGTCTGCCCATCTTCCCCACGAATAAGATGGTCCTGCTCGAAGTGTTGAGGCAGTTAGAAGATTTTCAGGGTCTTCAAAGAGCAAAGCAAAAGGCGGCAGTTACTTTTCCCTTCTTTATAGGGAACATGCTGGAGTCGTGTCCGTCATCACAGGCAGCTGACAGTGCCAGAATCGAGATACAGCATTACCCTTTCTCTCCATATCCGGCCAGAAATCACTACGACCCCCATCACCACATCAAAATGGTGGATGGAAGGAGGTACAAGCATAGGGTCGAACTGGAGGACTATTGGGCAAATGCTGCGGATGAATTTGAGGTCAGACGGAGGATGTGGTCCAGATTACCTCTCAGCTTAATCAGGGCAACAGAATTTTGTCACGTGCCAGATCAGTTGGAAGAGGACGAGAATCAGACGCAACCGCGCTTCGATGAGAATTCAGCTTTGCCCGCTGTCCAGTGGTCAGAAGCAGAGCATGCTGACTTGAACGTCTTGATGAGGCCTGTCATCAAGTTTACTCAGTGGTGGGTTGATCAACGAGTTCAAGAATTAAGGCGCCAGAAGATAACCCTGACCTATGATATGCTAAGCGAGGCAGAGTCTTATTCTTCCAATGCGGGAGCATCACAGGACCTCCCAGTGATAGAGGCCACCACATCTAGGAAAAGAAAAGAAATAGCTGCAGGCAAAGAGCCGGTCCAGAAACAGGTAAAGATGAAACCTTCTCAATCGGCCGCCTCCAGAAATATTGAGGAGATACTGGCTACCGCCGATGCTTCACTGGCAGATATGAGGGATCCTTCTCCGATTCCTGAAAACAACGCGGAGCTTCAGCCAGATGAGGATGCGCCACCTTCTCCCACGGGCACCGAAATATTGGAGTCGGATGACGACAATGTGGGCACCCAAGATGAGGATTTTCAGGAAGGGATGATTTTAGGGGAATTGTAGACGTTCCTGATAGAGAAGGCGTGCCGGAAGAAGACAGTGTTGAGCAGCTTACGATACCGGATTGGCTGAAGGAGAAGCTAAAGGTACAAGTGCCGGCAGATGAACCAGAAGAGGATGATACGCCAGACTTTTTGGCCAGACTGTCTCAAACCGTGCCCAAAAAGTCGGCAAAGAAATTCTCCAGCATACATAGAGACGAGGCCGGCAACAGGACAGTGCAAATCGCCGTGCCTACAGTGGACAAGCCACGGGAGGATATGGCTCCACAGGATTACGCCATCACGACCATTGACTTGGGTCCAACCACTAAGGGCCAAGAAATGGAAGATTTGGACAATTCTGTGTCCGCCATCAAATCAAGGTTAGCGAAGGAGGTAGCCAGAAGGAAGGAGTGCCAATTAGAGATTGAGCGCTTAAGGGAATATATTCAGCACTTGATCAAGCCACTTGATCAGGACACTACGGCAGCTCCTCTACTTCCGAACTCTTCGCAGGAGGCCATTAAAGAGATGGAAGAAAACAGGCTCACGGTTCAGGAGGCCAAAGAATGGATAGCCGTAAAGGGGACTGAAGCTGAGACATTTGTGGAGCGGCTAACTTTGGTTTATGGCCAGGCCACTGCCTTGCTTTCTAGGTTCGCTTCTTTGACAGAAGTATGGGACAGCCTTCCAGACGTGCAGGACAGAATAATCCCTTGCCTTAGGATTCTGAAAGGAATTCCTAAGCAAGAATTGATAGAGGGAGGCGTCATCGCAGCGGGAGCAGCCTATGACTTCCACACTTGGTATTGGGCCTTGACGGCACGAGGTGAAGTCTTGGAGAGGGTTAAGATTGACGGCATCAGACTGGAGGAACAGGTCAAGGAAGTTCAGGCCAAAATCCTCAACATAATTGCCGATGTCCTGGATAAAGAGGCGCTGCGAGAGAATGACCTGCAGTTGGAAGTTTTGAAGAAAAGTGTCCAGGAAAATATCTTCTACATCACTGGGCCCATCTTGAGGCAGGACTGGGCCAAATTGGCGAACTTCTTGAGCATCAGAGAGTCCTTTGAGAAGACTGAACCAGAGTGGGAGGAGACCTTCGCCAAATGCGCCGAGAGCATGGATGGGCTTGAATTCAGAATCGGCATGCTTCCACAGGTTACCATGGACGAGGTTGCCTCGATCGTGTCCAGATTCGGCGAATACACGGCAACTCGAGAGGATCAGGATATAGTCCCTTGAAAATAGCTCCTATTGCCAACTCATTGCTGTTCACTGCCAGTTAACTGAAGTTATTTTGGGAAACCCTAATTAGGGTTTCGTTTGTTAAATCTTGACCGTCGGCTCATTTTTAATCTGAGCCATTTATTCGTGGATGATTTGCATTTGACGTGTAAAGTTAGTCTGAGCCATTAAATCGTGGATGCTTAACTTCTGTTTGTTTCAATTACCGATTCAAATATGAAAATTCTTATCACTTCCGTTGAAGATTGCACCTGCTTCGCGTAGTTGTCCAAAGGTGGCGAAACGAAGTGTGGTTACCCATTTTGTCTACTCACTGCTGTCTCTTGAATTCTTAGGCGTAGTTTAGATCTCTAAACCCTTATCCTTTTTTTATTTTTTTTGGAAAATCTGAAGATACCCACCGAAAGAGCCTTCAAGGATAAAACTGTCTAAGTTTCCAACCCGCAAAAAGAGAATTTCATGTAAGTCCCCTTGTGATTACCAGCAATCACAACGCCCACTGGCCTTATCCACATGTCAAGACCTGACCAAAGAAACCTTGGAGTTATTGTATTGCCTACTGGATTTTTGCAAGCACTTTTCAAGAGAGGATAAGAGTGTCCTTTGGGCATTTTTATTCTGTGTTCGGTGGCGTACTCAAAACACGCACCAATAGGTTGCCTACTCCTTTGAGTCTCTATAAATAAGAGCCTTTGCTCATAATTTTGTAACTTCACTTCACGGCAGCAAAACCCTGAGCTAAAAAGCCTTCATATTGTTTGCTTAGTATATGTTCTTGGATCATATTTGTGATAGGGGAACGCTAAGTACAACTTGCGTTCTTCTTATTCAGATAGGTGTATCTAATCATTGTTCATGTATTCTTGGTTTGATTGCATCATGTGTGATTGTCTCTTTGACACACGTTGCTATCCCAAAGTGTAATCCTTGATCAAAGATTAAGATAATAAATCAGGAGAGCTACTTTGCCTTTGATCTAAAAGTCTCAAAGTTTATCATTGAATGTTGTTCTAATAATCTATTTTTTCGATGTACACCTCGGAAAGCTCTTGGTACCTCCTTGGGAATTTAGAGAGTTAGATTATCCTCCTTTGTTGTTTCTAGTAGACTATCTTTCAGCCTACAGCTCGGAGAGGTCTTGGTACTTCCTTGGGAATCCTGAGATCTAGCCTATCGTTTGAAGATTACTTGTGTGGATTCTATTTCAGTGTAAATCTGGGAGTTCAGAACCTTTAGATGGATTCCGAGAGAAACATTTGTCCAGGTGATCGAACCATCATTCTCGCTCCTATGTCCTCACGCTCTGTTTATCTTGAGGAGATAGGATAGATTAAAAGTTAGCTTAGTTGTAGTTAAGATCTGCAGAAACCAGAGAAAACCCTTAGCTGCAACGCATTGTGTTTATGCACCCTTGTGTCCTGCTGTTGAGTAAAAAGATAGGAACATTAGTTTACTGTACTTTTTATGCAAACAATCAGCAACAAGAAGGATCTTCCCCTCCCAATTTGAAGAGCAGTGACTACACACTTGCAATAGCTGTCGTTTTCCAATAAGCACTCTAGAGGTGCTAATTGAAATGCCAACAATCTCTTGCCTTTCATTTCCTTGAAAACTGCATTTAACTGCTTTTTGCATAATTGGATCGGGCTGACATGGGCAAATTGCACGTTTTTCGAGAAGCAGGCAAAAATTCCTAAGGCATGAGATGCTAGGCACCCTTCTTGACCTGGGGTGCCCAACTTTGCCAGAGTTGGATTATTTTTCATGATTTTGAACTTTCATATTTCTTTGCTTCATGTTCACCAAATGCGTTCACCATTTCTCATGCATCGAACGACGACAACTGACAAATGGCCCAAGGTATTGACTGCTAGGTGCCCTGATTGTTCTAGGGTGCCTAGACTTTCCATTCAATTTTTTTTTCACAAATTTCACCATTTTTGAATTTGCCTCCTCCGTTCACCGTTCTTTGTTCATCTTTCGATATTCCACGTCGTCTGTGTACATTTGAGACTTTGAATTTGACACCTGGCAGTTGACCTTCCTCCATTGATGACTTCGGAGCTCATGCTTTGGTTTTTGAAAAAGCAGAATTGACCCACTAGAGAAATATTGACGATTTCACGATTCTGACTAGACTAGCTTGCTTGGGAAGTATTTTCAACCAATCAGAATTAGTTAGTACCCTCCATGCAAAGATTATAAGTTTAAAAACTTTCAATTTTTTAGAAATTTTTGCCAGCATCCTTTTGACAACAAACCCAAAAAACCCTAACTCAAGGTCTATTTTTAGAAACTTTCTAAAAATAGAAAATCTCTATTTTTAAATTTTTTTACCTTTGATGACATTTTTTACAAGACTTTGACGATTCTTTACAAAATGCCTTAATAAAGAATTTTTTTTTGATTGGGCACAACTTGCTTCAACAAATCAACTTTAAAGACATAATAAACTTATCAATTAGAAGCAACTTTGACCACATACACAAGTATACATTGATCAAACGAGTATAAAAGAAGATTTGAATTCAAGGATACATAATTATTAAATATATAATTATTCTCAAGTGTTTTATGTGTACAAAACTTATGGATTATGATATCTATGGCTTCAAAAACAAAAATCACAATATGGTGTTATGAACTATGGTAGGGAGGATCTTGTATCACTCAACTTAACATCGCTAGCTCTATGTACATTCTTGCACTTGTTTCTTAGACAAGCTTGCAAATGCTATTATAGCCATAGGAGTGTTACTTAGGATAGGGATTGACATGGAAAACCAAAAGTATAAATATAATTCAATTACTTGGGATTGATATGGGAAATGGTCAAAACAATAAAAAAAACTTTGCTTTTCCAACTAACATGGTCCAAAATTATTTTGATTTTTTCTTTTAAAAACTAGATTTGGGGTTTGAGGGCAGCAACCATTTTTTCATAGTTTTATTGCTTTTAATCTAAGTTATTGGTCCAAGTACAGGGAGGGGTTGGGGTTTGAGTATGTTAGTGGCTGCAGGTATAGGCTCATATATATATACACTAAGTTACCGGGTTCTTCTCTTTTGCCCCTCGTACTCGTGTGGGTACAGTTTGGGTCTTGGTTTTCTGCTAGTTCTTCTCCGGGTTCTCCTAGGGTCCCTCTTGGGAACCCGAGGTGCTCGGAAGGGACCTTGGGTGAACCTAGGTCAAACCCAGGGGGACCCAAGGATTCCCCAAAAGAAAGCAAAAAAAAAGTAAATTTTAAAACATTTCTATAAACAAAAAAAATGCTTGCATACATAATTTCACCCTTAAGTGACAAAATTGTGAAAATGGCTTGTGTCATGAAGGTTTGTGTTGTTTGAAAGGTTTGTGAAAATGTTACATGTACATAATGAGGGGGCTGCTCCTCAACCTCATTGGGATCTCCACTCCCAGACCCATTCTAGTTATTAGATCTCTTGTCACATAAGAAACTTGACTACAATGAGGGGATGACGAGGAATTGGGATCTAAATCTTGAGTGTGTTGACTTAGACGTTATTGTTGCACAAGTTGCCAAAAAATATCTTTAGATGAGGCAGCTTGTATGGTACATGGCTAGTGGAAGTGGCATTGTAACTCATTATGGTTTGATGCTTTTGATGAAGCACAATACGAAGATTATTAAATATTGATTGTAATTTTCATTGTGTATTGACATTTGACAAAACATTGAATTATGAATGTATGAGTATTTTCATTTTTGCAAACTATGAGGTATTTAAATATTTTTTTATTGGCAATTATGAATATCATTGTTTTATATTATATAATTTCAAATTTTGTACTACATACATGACACACACATACATACATATACATACACACATACATATACATACATACATACATATATTCCAAGGGAAAAAATTGCCGTACTGCTGTACCTGTACCCATACTCATATTTGCACCTATGCTCGAACCAGTAACTGAGTATATATACACACATGTATAGGCTCGTATATGTGTGTGTGTGTGTGTGTGTGTGTGCTCGTATATATATATTAAAAATCTAAAGAATATAAAAACAAGAATACTCATAATTGCCAATAAACAAAATATTTAAATACCTCATAATTTGTAAGAAAGGAAATACTCATAAATTCACAATATGATAATTCATCAAGAGCATCAAAGCTAGAATTTAGTTCAATTTCATTTGAACCACAATCAACTGCAGTGCCACTCCCACTAGCCATGTCATATTCAAAAGCTGCCTCATCCATGGAGGCTTTGGCAAGCTATGCAAGTGCAACATCTAAGTCGGCATGCTTAAAAGTCGTATCCTAATTCCTTGTCACCCCATCATTGTAATGAGGTCTCTAATGTGACAAGAGATACAAGTTGGAGTGCAGAAAGACCAAATCTTCAAGATTTTTTGCACTCAGTTAGTTACACTTAATCGAGTATATAAATTATTATTTACTTCAATTTAGCTATGTTGAAGAAGAAATCACAACTTGTTGAATTTACATTTAACATTTTCAATTACAAAACATAAATTATAAATTATAATATATATTCTTGAACATCTTTTCTATATTTGTCTCGAAAAGGACAAACATCATGATTCTTTAATTTGAAGTATGATATTTTAGAGACAAAACAAATGCTAGGAGATGCAAGGGTGTGGTCATCATATTTCAATGGTCAATAATGATCTTTTGCACCCTTTTGAAAAATGCTTATATGCAGTTATGTTCCTTGGTTTCTATTATGTAATAACCACCCCTATTTTTTTTTGAAATTTGGCTAGCTCAATTGTAAACAAAATGCATAATAACTTCCTTTCCACTTTCTGATCACCTAGATCTCGAAATGGGCTAGGTGAGAGCATATGGTGTTTTGGAATGCTACAAATTGAAATCAACTTGTTGTACCCAAACCAATTTTTTTGCTTCATTAAGGCATTTTGCTTAAAATGGTCTAAACTCTAAACCTTGTAAAAATGATGTCAAAACACAGTTTTTGGGCAATTCAGGTATGGGCTTTGAGTTAGTGTGATGCCACAGAGATACTAGCAAAATTTGAAAAAAATGAAAATTAGGGTTTTTGGACCCCTATTTTTAGGTCAAAACCCTAAAAATTGAAACTTGTCAAAATTGGCTGAAATTTGTTTTGATTGGCTTATTTTGCTTCACGATCACAATGGTGAAGTCATATTTAGTTAAAACTCAGCCTAAGCCTAGTGGGTAGTTTTCATTTTTTCAAGTGAGAAGTTACGTTTTCTAAACTCATCAATGGCAGATGGCCAGGTGCCAGGTGTCGAAAACTAAGCTGGAAATGCTTCGGTGATGTTTCTATGGCAAGTTTTGTCCAAAAAGTTACTTTGTCTCAGAGGAGTTTTTCGACGAGGTGAAGACGTAAAAATGGCTGTCTGAAGTGAAAAAGCGGAACTCTAAGCTAGGGACGCCCATCATTCTGGAGGCTTAAATCAACTTTTTGTGACTTGTCTCTTCCAAGATGTCTTCTTCGGATTCCTGATAGCTTCGCGATGAGCCAGCCAGCCAACTTGACGGATCGGTATATCACCTGAAATTGGAGATTGAACGCGAAACGAGGGAAATTGAAAATTGGCTAAGTCTTGAGACAAAAAGCGCCCCTGGCCTCCAAGGGCACCCATCTTTTTGAGGCTTCAGATGGAGTTTCTTGAACGAGTGACACCTAGGTGGTTTGTTTCCATTTTGGTCCAGCTTCGCAACGCATCTGTCAGCAAGTGAATCAGAGCTGCCATGTTGCTCTAGTCAAAGGTCAAACTTGAGGTTCCAGACTTGTTCAGAACTGTTCAAAAATGTCAAAAGCGCCCCTGGAGACCAAGGGCGTCCAAGGTTTTGAAGCCTTAAATGAAGTCTGTTTGATGATTTCAGATACTCCTCTTGTCTGTGTCAACACCAACTTTTGGTTGCCTGTCTCAGCCAGATCAAAAGATGTCTCAGCAACTTGCAGCCGGAAGATTAGTAGTTTTTAGCCAGTTGCAAAAATGGCTAACACTGGTTGGGAAAAGAACCCTTGGAGGCCAGGGGCGCCCGTGTTTTAGGATGGTCAAATGATGTTTTTATGCAAAGTGCTCACTAGGAGCTCTTGCTCAGAATTCAGCTTGCTTCGCAGTGAGTCAATCAGTACGTTCTGAAGTTTTGCCGAGTACCGGGAAACGTCAAGTGAAATGAGGTCAAATTCTCAATGAAATAATGGAAAATGCCTGAAAATATTCTAACTTTGAGGTCAAAAAGCACCCCTAGAGGCCAGGGGCACCCATCTTTTTGAAGCCTCAGATTGATGAATTTTGGATTGTTGCCTCAAGGAGTCTTCTTGTCAGATTTGGTCCTGCTCTTCAACGAAACTGTCAGCCAGTTGATCTGACGCGGCAGTCAATCAAAATCAGTGGTCAAACGTGAGCTCCGTTTGAGGTTTTAGATTCAAATTTTCAAGAAAATGTGTAAGTATGGAAGGACGCCTAAAGTCAAAGGTTGACTTTTAGATTAAAAAATAGAAGTGTGCATGAGGAGAGTTTGCAATTAAGTAAATTTAGATCTTTAGTTAAGCTCTTTTCAATTTGACTTCTACTAAACCTATTTTTAGTTATAACGAGCTAAAATTAGTTTGCATGCATCAATTAACTGAATTTTTCAAAGTGGCGCCCTAATTAGGGTTTATTCTACATCCAGTTAACTGAGTGTGAAGCCAATTATAGGCCATGCGTGAATTTTGAAGGTCCAGTTGCACTTCAAGTGCCATTTCCAACTCTTAGCATGCATTTCACATGGCTTAGAAGATATTTTCTTATATATTTTGCTTATGGCGTCCATTATTCTTCATCGGAGTTGACAAGAAACATCTTTTCTTGAGCATAAAATTGATCTGAAGGTGCTACAGGTGTTAGATTTCAGTGTTCTTCATAGCTACAGATTCAGAGTGTTCGGGAGAAGATTATTTTAGACTTCGTTTTCCATTTGCATGCACGTTTTATCAGTTCTAGTTCAAGCATAGGCAAATTTCTACAGAAGAAGAGAGAAAAACAAACAAATAAAAACTTATATTCTTCTGTCTTTTTTCCTCTATTCTCATCTTAGGTATTCTTCGCATGTCAAAGAAAACGACAAATTTTTCAGAAGTTGATCATTTGGGTTCGAGTATTTCAGCATCAACAACAATACCCATGTCTTATATTATTTTGTGAAAATTGCCCCATTGCCTCTTTTCTAGAGCACTGCACTTTTTTCCAGAATTTTCTTTGCATGTGGGCCTAAACCACGTTTTTTCGCAAATCTGTCGATCTAGGTTGTCTTAGGATTCATTTCTACACAAAACCCATGTTCCAGATTTTCGCAAAATAATTGCCCCCAGTGCCCCTAATTGCCAGTTCAAATTTTAACCGAAAACCTTTTGCATGCAAGCCTAAATCCCATTTTTTTCGCAATTTTGACAATTTGGGTTGCATTAGAATTTGGTTCTGCACAAAACCCATATCTCAGAATTTTCTTGAAAAAATTCACTTCTAGTTGTTATTTTTAGCCTATCCCCGAGCTTTTTTAGCCTTTTCCAAAGTTGTCCAAACATACCCAACTTTACAGTCAAAAATCTAGTTTTTCAAAATGCAGTATAATCCCATAGATTATAAGGCCAAACAGGTCTTTCTTCATAACTTTTTGAAAATTACTGATACCGATTTATGTCATGTTTTTCCCGTCATCAATCTAAACTCATTGGAGAGTATCAACAGTACTATAATCAGGAATCTTGAGCGTTTAGGGATTCTTGCAGCAGCATCCATTCCCATCTCAGTCTTTGACCTTGAGTTTGTACTTGCTTGTGTCAAGCATTATGACTCGTCTACCAGACAAATCGGGTCGATAGATGGAAGGGTCGTTTATAGCCTTAAACTGAGGGATGTAGAAAAATGCTTTTCTATTCCTCCATGCTCATATCATTTTGTAGTATCCATTCTAGATTGTGACAGAATATGGGAGGAGGACAAGGACATATCGCAGAAGAAAGTAGCTTAGCGATGGTTGAAAGTTCAGAAAACCAACATGCCAAGGAAAATTGGGCGTGGTGATTTCAAAGATGAAATTGCTATTTTGATAACTTCACTCAACCGGTTAGCAGGTTTAGAAGACGCAAGCGTTTTCCGACCATGGATGTTCTACCTCATCTCTCGAGTTATTGATAAGAAAGAAACCTTTGACTGGGCCATGTTTATCAGCGAGTGTCTTCACTAGCAGATTACAAAGTTCCTAAAGATGCACAAATTCCACATCGTGACCTTTCTAGTTTACTTGGTTGCATTTCAAGGCAGCTTTAAACTATTGAAGAACAATGGAGTTTTGGGCATTCAGCGAGTGCACGAATGCTACCCTTAGTTGGAGTTTTCGAAAGCTGAACAGGACTTTAGAGCGGTGAATGATCACTTTCTTATGAGGACGGTCAGAGATTTGGATAACGAGATGCATGTTAGAATTTCTGCAGAGGCACAATCAGCAATGGAGAGTTGGGCAGATTGGTTCATCCAATTCCCTACTTTCACATATATCCGGGTATACAGATATACTGGAGAGCCTCTGATGCTACCAAGGTACCCGTTGCACAAGGTTCTTTTCATCGAGTTCATGAGACAAGCTCACGAGGTGCACACTTTCCTTTGCAATCGACATAAGCCACCTTTCACCTTTCCTTTTGAGTTAGGTATTTACAAGTGCAAAACAACTGTCGATTGCAAGCTAATGGGGAACGAGTTAGAGAAACTCCGGCTCGAGTGTTTTCCTCAGAAGCGTACCTATGATCCATTGGGTCATTGTTTAGCAAGGTTGGAGCGAAATGCTTCACATTCGGTAGCGCTTGAGGACTTTTGGGTCAACTGTGAGGATGACTTTGAGGTGCGTTGACGTCATTATTGTAGGCTTACTATTCCACAGATTGCTGATTTCTTGTCAGAAGATGTGGAGGGTTTGTCTGATGATGATGGCGAGATACTTCTTCATTCATTCATTAAGGACCAAGTCGCTCGCCAACCACTTCGCCAACCTGATTGGTATGTCCCAGTGAACACTTTAGTGAAGGACTTGTCCAGGTCAGTTATCAAAACGAACATGTACTTCCTTGAGAGAAAGCGGAAGCGAAGGGTGATTCCAGTTGCAGAGCCGCCAGTAGTGGTGATTTCTTCTTTGCCTTATACTTCTAGGGCGAAGCCTCGAGTCAAGGTTATCTTGAAACCGCCTGAAGGGGTTAAGATTGGGGTAAATTCAAAAGGGAAGAGCATCACCAAGAGGAAATAGGTTGAGAGAGAACCAGTACTTCCAACAGTTCCAGCAGAACCGGTAAATCAGGTTGAGGTTGGTTTGTCATCTCCAGGTCCACCTTTCTCACCACAGTTGTCTCCTATAGACATTGATTCAGAGCCTGAATCTCTGGTACACGAGACCTTCATTCTAGTGGATCCGTTAGCAGCTGATACAGTAGAAGCAGCTCCACTTTGAGAGGATAACGTTGCTTATTCATCTTGGCTCGAGAGGTCATTGGGAAGAGAGAGGCGTATGCCTTCATATGAGCTTGACTTGTCTGAGTTCGGTGAACCTTATCAGAACAGGTTAAATAAGAGAGCCAAAAAGAAGGTTAACATTGAGAAGAATCTTGAGGTTGAGATCATCATAGAGGTTGCTACAGCTCCAGAGGGCAAGAAGTTAGATGAAGTTGATGTTGGTGACTTTACCTTCGTCAAAACTAATCTAGGTAAGATTACTCGACACACTGACGTGAGCCTATTTAGGGTCATTGCGAGTAATCTGGAGGAATGCGTCATGAAGGACAGTGAGGATAAGGTAGCTCTCAAAGCTGAAATTAGGCAACTTCCCACGTACATCTCGAGTTTGCTTCATGGAAACGAGGGGCAAGCACCTTTACTCCCGCAACTTCGAGAGACTGTTGCAGATCAGCAGAGGATTCGCTACTAGTTAATCGAGGAAAGCTATTGGATACCTGGATTGAGGACTTCATCATTGCTGGTCGACACCTCCTTATAGAGTTATATCAGTTGAGGGTTGACGTACATAGTCTTCGCCAGAGGATTCAGGAGCTCGAGATCTTCATAGGTGAGCGTAAGCCGAAGGATCTAATTCTGATATCATAGCTTGGAGGTGCCTATGATGCCATTGAAGCAGCAAAGGATAAAATGAAGGTTTTCACTAGGAGAGAGTTGTATCTTTGCAGGGTGGAAACCTATGATAGAGTTTCTGCTAGGATGGGCGTGATTCAGGAGAAGGTTGTTACAGTTCTTCAATTTATCAGCGAATACACCACCCAAATCCCATGTCATTACCGGCATGAGGATGGTACATACGCCAAGTTCGAAGAGCTAGTTCGTGGTAACCTAGGTGGAGACCCAGTGGCATCCAAACTGGAGGAGTTCTCAATGCTGACTATCAGTTTCCAAAAAGGGTACCTCAAAGGTTAGAGATAGTCAGAGGGAAATCCAGGATGGAGACACAGAGTTGGATAGACAGTTGATCATCGTGGACAGTGTCAGAGTGCCAAATGATGATACCATCGACAAATTCTTGGAGGAAATTGTAAATGGAGAGGACTTAGAGTAGATGTCCAGTTAGATCCTGCAGTTGTTTATGAGGATGAGTCACGAGCAACAGTTAACTCAACGTTAGTTCTTGAGTTTTCCTTGTTGACATCAGGCACGCCTATCTCATTCTTGGAGACATCTTCGTAGGAGGATGGACTCTTAGTTAGTGTTAGTTAATTGATGGTAGTTATCAGTTAGCTTTCTTTTCAATAAGGACGTGCATGTTGCACATGTCCAGTTAGCATTGTTTGTATCGGTTAACTGATGGTAGCTTTCCAGTTAACTGTATAGTTTCCTTTATTAGGGTTTAGCAATAAGATCTTGTATACATTGCAAGACTGTAGTTGACTTAAGGTGATTTTAGGGTTGCCTACACCTTTGATGTCTATAAATAAGAGCTTTCAGCTCATTTGTAAATAACTTTTGCTTGTGATAGAGAATTACTGCGTTGTCGGCAACATGCCTATTCTCAAGATTTGTTCACCCTTGTAAATTAGAACTTTGGCACAAGAGATTAATATATGCTGTGCGCACCTTGCCTGTAATATTGTCTTTTTGTATTTGTTCATGAGCATTTGTTTTGATAATGAATTGTTATGCCACTTGGGTTTCATGCAATTATTATGGTGAATGCTTGCCTTAGTTAGATATAGTGGCTAGTTCGATCGTAGATTGTACGCGTGTCTCGCCTATGGAATTTACTATCCTAGTTGGTTATCTTTTGTGTTTTGTTATCAATAAGCCTATTCAAATTGAGCAAATAGTTGTGCCCACCTTGCCTTCATGTTGAGAGTTTGTACTTAAAGCTTATCGTGTGATGTGTGTGATAATAAGGTTATTGAGCCAAGCAAATAGTTGTGCCCACCTTGCCTTCATGTTGTGAATCTGTACCCAACTTATCTTGTAAAATCATTCGTGCTCCTTTTCCTCACGCTCTGTGTTCTTGAGGGAATTGGATAGATTGAAGTATTTAGTTTTAGTTGTAGTTAAGATTTGCAAAACCAGAGAAAACCCTTAGCTGCAACGTCCTTGGTTTCCTTAACCTTGTGCCTCTCACAGTTGAGTCGAAAAAGATAGGTTTAGATTACTTTACTTTTCACAACATATACCAGCAAAAGTGGGAGCTTCCCCTCCTAATTTGAAGAGCACTCATCACGTAGTGTGCATAGCTGTCTGTACGAACTTACACTCTAGAGGTGTTAGTTATTACGCCAACACAACTGCTAAAAGGAAAGGCATTAGGCGGCAAGCCGGCCAAGCCACTTATCCAATGCGATGGAAATGCAAAAAAGAAAGCAACACTCGCTTATTCAGCGGGAATTACAATAGCACATCTGCTTTTCAGTGGGGAAGCTTATTTAAATTGAATGTAAGTATCAAACACTTGCCACTTACTCAATGGGGCGATTACAAACCAATTGTGCGGTGAGGTAAGGATCAACATTAACCAAATTATATTCACTGGCAATACTACCAGCTAGTGTTACAAATCAAGTGCAAGAAATAAATGACTTTGGTGGTAAGACCATCCAAAACCAAAGTTGCATAGACACGGATACAGATACAGATACAACCATTTTTTAAGACCCCCAATATGGATACGATTGGATACAACATTCATAAAAAGAACATACACATATATTTTATAAGTTATTAGAGGAGAATTTCATTACTTCAAAAGCAAATAAGAAAATATAAATTAAAATAATATTAAAATTTAAATATTAATAGTTTAGTAAAGAGTAAATAGTTAAATATATATTAATAAATTTTGTTTATATTTAAAGAATAAGTTTTATTTTTTTAAAAATCTCTAACATTTAAACAATATAATATAAATATTAAATATAAATATAAAATTATAAACAATTAATTTTTTTAAATTTGTAAAAATTAAAACACCAAAAAAATAGTATAGTTGTATTGGAAGAGGACTTAGAAAAATGGGTTGCTGAAATAGAAAAACATTTCATTTGTCTTCCTCATTTGGTGTAGGTTTTATTTATACAAAACAAAACAAAAATTGCATGATTGAAGTTTTTTAAGATAATATTTTGGAAGATTCACGTCAGCTTTTTAGAAAATCAAATCACATATTATCTGGCATGGCTGGAAAATCAAGGTTTTTGGGCACGTGTGGGTATGGTATCCAACGTGTATCCATGGCATATCACACAAGTATCCGTATCAGATACGGGGATATGCATGCCTGGGGAGGGGCAGAGGCATATCCGGCTACTTTGTCCAAAACACTTACATCATCAATCCATGAACATCTTTGTCATCAAGAAGTAGGTAAGCTGCTGATATTGAAAACTGATAATAAGAGGCATAAATCACCTCCAATCAACTCCAAAAAACAAGAACAAACACCAGCCAATAATTATACCTTGTAACTTCAGTGTTGGTATGAACTTGTCAAGTCTGGAAATCACAGTACAGGCTGCAAAACATGTTGCAGCAAGTCTTAAATGATTGATTGTTGCCAAAAAACATCAAACTTCCCCAGACGCCTGCCAAATATGCCACAAAACACCTTCAAACATGGATGAACAACACCATACACCCTCAATACCAACCAACAACCAAAAATCACAATGAGAAGAGGGGCGATTCATGCCCAAAAGCATCACGTCGAGGTGCAGAAAATGGTGCGACCCTCCAAAATTGCATAACAGCTGCAAAAAATCACGTTGAATTCATAAAAGCTGCATTATCAAGTCTAGGCACCTCAAGGAAGGATGAAACAATTCCCAATAGATTGGTGATTTAGCATTCTAGCTTACATGCCTCGCTTAGGTATTGTTGGTATGACCTGGTACAAAGGATGGTAGTGCCAGCCACAAAGAATCTTCAACACCATCAATCATGTCAAAACTCTAAAAGTTATTAGATATTTCACCCCAAAATTTTTACCTTTAGAATACATAAAAAACCTCCATAAAACCAAAATCTAAAGGCTCTGTTTGAATTCCATTGGTGATTTTTGGATGAAATCACACCCAAACCAGCTAAGGATTATCTTTCAAATTCGAAACTAGCAATCTAAAGAGGGTTTTCGTCCTCTAAAGATCAAGGAAGAACTCTCTGGTTGAAATCTGACAACATAATAGTATCATATCAACAACATATCCAAAATGAGCCTCCAACACCTCCTTTTATAGCTTTTGGAGGGAAAGTAACCAATTAAAAATTATAATAATTCTTTTACCTCAAAATTGACCCTTTTGAAATAATAATAATATTTCATGTGCAGAAGCCCTCTAACTAGGCATCCAACTTTTAAAATGTTTAATCCCCTTTCTAGTGAGCTCTTACACTAAGATGTCCTTTTGAAATAATTAAATAGTAACCCAATAAATCAACCAAGTTGCAGAAAGCATTGCAACGACTTTGGAAACCAATTTTGATAATGCCATGATGTAACTGAAGTGGTGGGATGATGCTAGGTGCCAACTTGGAGACCTACTAAAAATAGACATGCTTTCCAAGAAGTTTGGAGAACACCCTAGGAGTTCAAAAACGCTTCTAAAAGGGTCATTCCAATCCATAAACCGACTGAGCACAATGCCACCAACGTAAAAAAAAAAGAACTGAACTTGTGCTCTCCAAGATCTTTGGAGTCCTCTTAGCAAGCCAATTAGCCTATGTGAACTCAAGAAATAGGCTAACGGTCATCAAATTGACCAGGCTTGAGAAGGGGACATTACATATTATGGTCCTTGTTTTTTCAACCATGGAGCCAATGCCATCATAAATTTCACCTAAACATGGACGATTTATATTAGTATACCCAATAATACTGATGATGGGCTTAGTGAAACTCAAAACATATTCCACATGAGCCCATCACTTATCATCTAGGATCAATGCTTTGAGTTTTGGGGCTCTGTTTGTATTTAATTGCCTACATCTCAGAGTTTTAGAGACTTTTTGTCATGGTTCCAAACATCACAGAGAGGAGACTCATAGTCTTTTTCAATTAAGGACTAATGGAGCCAATTAGAGGATGGCTAAAGGATTTTGACCCACCTACTTTACAAGAAGCAATAAGGAAAGCAAGGAGTATGAAGCTTGCTGCTCCAAAAAGAAAATTTTCATCTAAGACATTTCATCACAATAAGGAAAGGGAAAATGTTAACAAGGAATCAATTCAAACCAAAGAACTCTCTTCAAAGTTGGTGGATGAAGACCTTTGAAAAGAGCTAAGGAGAAAGAAACTATGTTTTACATGCAAGGAGACATGGGCCCTAGGCTATAAATGTTTTGAAAAGGGGAAAAATTGTCAATTGTACGCATATTCAGGTGATAATTCTGAATCAGAAAAGTTAGATCAGCAAGCTGAAACGGGGAAAAGTGAGAAAGAAGAATCATTAGAAGAGTCTGAGGAAGAAAAGGAAAGTGAAGGTACGCTTGCTAGGATCTCAAGTTTAAAAAAGAATGACTTTTTCAAGGTTCGAGGGATGTTGAAAGGGCAGCAGATTGTTTTTCTTATTGATACAAATGTTACACACAATTTCATTGATGAGGAGGTTGTAACACGAAGAGGACTCGAGACTAAAAATTTTGGAGGCTTTAGAGTAATGGTTGCTAATGGTCACACTGTGTATTGCTTAAGGAAGATTCCTTAGTTGACACTCCTATTGGGGCACTATGAAGTCAATGATGATTTCTATGCTGTGAGTACCAGAGGCACTAATGTTCTTGGTATGCAATGGCTTATTTCCTTAGGTGAGATCACTCTAA
The DNA here is from genome assembly GCA_007115665.2 of Sequoiadendron giganteum. Classification (NCBI taxonomy): domain Eukaryota; kingdom Viridiplantae; phylum Streptophyta; class Pinopsida; order Cupressales; family Cupressaceae; genus Sequoiadendron; species Sequoiadendron giganteum. The sequence goes on along the minus strand of CM021104.1, from coordinate 497,959,379 downwards.
ACTTGAAATCAATGGAGCTAAAATTCTAGGATGATGGAAGAAAGATTGTGCTAAGAGGAATGTCCAAAGGTGGATCTCCTATTGCCACATGCAAGATGGTGCAGAGAACATCCAATCATGAACAAGAAACAAAGTCAAAAGAAGGAGGTGGGAAGAATTTCCAAAATTTTGATAATCCTCTTTTTGATATGAATGGAGAGTTAGCATTTAATAATCCTCTTTATGAGATGCATGTTGACAATATTTGGAAAGAACAAGTCTTCCATGATGGTTTGCTTCCTATGGTGAATCGTAATGAATCGAATCATTATGGCATGATGATACATCTTGTGGGATTGATACAAGGGGAAGACTACAATCATGATTTTGGGATTGGTTGTTGGGAGAGCTTTAGTTCTGGTGTTGAAACTTCAAGCATCATCAAACATCCTCTTGGTGAAGTCTACATGAGGATCAAAGTAGCATAGCATCAGCGGGATGGAGTTAGTTGTTTGATGAGTAAGTGTGAAAATATCATCAACTAGGGATATTGGAGGTTAATGATGATGGGAGGAAATGGGGAGTTAAGGATCAAAATTTCAGAAATTATGCTGCTATTTACTTTACAAATAACCATCATATGATTCCATTTGTATGCTTAAAAGTGGATTGAAGAGAAACTTAAAGTAAAAACTGGAGTTTTGCTAAGTTGGTGACTCCTGGAAAGATGTTTTCAGCTGATGGAATGATTAGATTTTTCATTTTTATCGAGGATTTTCAGTTTTGCTGCACTTGTTCCATTTCTAGGGTGCTAACTTTGAAAAATTCAGATTGTGAGTTGTTGATTTCAAGCTTGAACAGCTGCAAGTTCATGCAATTTCAGACCATTCAATCAAATGAGAAGGCTAGTTTATGGTTTCAGATGAAGGGAATGAGTAGTTCAACTAACCAAGTTGTGTATTGGATGGGAATTATGCACTGAATAGTTGTCATTTCTAGTTTTCAGTTTGCATTTGTGGTTGGGACAAGCAGCCACCATATAGTTATGACCATTATGCTGGAATGCAAGAAGTTAAATATGAGAAAGTTAACGTTAACTCTCTTGAATTTATCTAAATGGTGCAATGGAATCATGATAATGAAGGGAAAATTTTCAAGGAGTTAACTAAAATCATGCTCAGATTTGTTGCTCTTCTTGTAGGAAGAATTAAGGAGGTTTCATTTGCAAGTGTGTTGTAGTATAGTGCTTCAAACAAAAGAGTGCACAAACCTCCAAGATTGGTTTGGGATCTTGGAATTATATTCATCATTCAAAAGCAATCAGTTGATTGGTACCACAACTTTGAGCTGAATTGATTTATGATCTTTTAGCTGAATTCTTGAGTCTCATAGGCTGATTGGTAAGAGAACCGGGGGACTTCAAATTTCTTGGAGGACGCAGAGTTAGTAATTTAGGATTTCTATTTCTGGCAATGAGACCAGTTAGCAACTTAGCAGTGTGGATCGCAATGACACTTTTAGAAGTGTTTTCAGACACTTGGGGTGTTTTCGAAACTTATTGGAGAGCATGTCAATTTTTAATAAGTCACCGTATTGGCTCCAATCATCTTCCTACTACTTTAGTTTCATCATGGTGTGGTCAATTGGATTTTGATGCCATTGCAATACTTTCCACAACTTAGGTGAGTTACTAAATTATGAATTAATATTTCACTAACGTTGTCTAATGTTGATAAATAATAAAAAGACAACTTAGTGTAATAGCTCGTTGGAAAGGGGATTAAATGTTTTAAAAGTTGGACACTTACTTAGAGGGCCTTTGCACATGAAATATTATTTCTATTTCAAAAAGGCCAATTTTGAGGGAAAAAAATTATTATAATTTTTAATTGGTTACTTTCTCTTCAAAAGCTATAAAAGGTGTTGGGGGCCTATTTTGCATACGCTGATGAATGATAATGCTATGTTGTTGGATTGAATTTGCTTTTTTTTCCACAATCTTTCGAGGACAAAAACCCTCTTTAAATTTTTAGTTTCAGATTTGAGAGACAATCCCTAGTTGGGTTGTGTGATATGTTTTTAAAGATTGCCATTGTGCTTCAAATAGAGTTTTAGTTTTGGATTTTTCAATCATGAGGGATTTCATGTGTTTTGATATATTTTGATTGACTATCACTTTTGTGTGCTTAAGAAGACCTTTGGTGACAGATTGATGGGTGATTTAGGGTTTTGGCCAACTTTTCAGCTTTCAGAAGAATGAGTCTTTTAGGGTCCGAGGAGTCCTAGGAGGGCAGCAAATTGTTGCTCTCATTGACACTGGAGCAACACATAACTTCGTTGATGAAGGAATTGTGGCCAAAAGAGGACTGAAGGCTGAAAAGTTCGAAGATTTCAAAGTTATGATGGTTGATGGCTTTACAATCACTTGCACCACGAAGACATCAAACATGTCTATTCAGCTAGGCAACTATGAAGTAAATGATGACTTCTATGTTGTAAGCATTGGTGACATTCATGCACTTCTTTTTATCGAGTGGCTGTAATCTCTAGGAGAGATGACATTAAACCTTCAAACCATGGAGTTGAAGTTCACATTTGATGGGAAGAAGGTGGCTTTGAGGGGAATGTCCAATGGGGGTCCTCGCATTGTTTCATTCAAGCGAATGGAACATTTGATTCGACATGACTTAGTGGAGTGGACAACAAAATGTGTAGTCATGCCCACCAATCCTCCAAAAGAAAAAAGAGTCTAATCTAGATGTGCAAGCTTTGCTCTCGAAGCGAAGCAAGGTTTTTAGTGGCATTCCACCTGAGAGACCTCTTGAAAGGGGGATGGAGGATGTGATAGAAATTGAGGAGGGTGCCAAGCCTGCCATCATGACCCTATATCGGCATCCAAAGAGGCATACAAATGAAATTGAGAAGGCCATCAAGGAACTCTTGGACATGGGACACATCCACCGAAGCAAGAGTTCTTTTGCTTCTTCAGTGGTTTTGGTGAAAAAGAAGGATGGTGCTATGCGCATGTGCATAAACTACCAGGCTCTTAACAAAAAGCCCATCAAGAATCGGTATCCAATACCAAGGATTGATGAGCTCATTAATGAGCTACATGGATTAGTTTTCTTCTCCAAAATAGACTTGAGATCTGGTTATCATCAGATTAGAGTTCGGGAAGAAGACATTGAGAAGACTGCTTTCAGATGCCATTTTGGGCATTATGAGTTTTCAGTTATGCCTTTTGGCTTAACTAACGCTTCCACAAACTTTCAATCTTGTATGAATCGGGTGTTCAATAAGCAGTTAAGGCAATCTGTTTTGATTTTCTTTGATGACATCCTGATTTACTGTAAGTTGTGGGAAGAACACATGGAACATTTGGAGGAGGTTCTGAGCATCCTGGATGCTAAATATCTATTTACCAAGGAGTCCAAATATGAGTTTGGTATGACCGAAGTCTTGTATCTTGGTCTTGTGATCAGTTTGAAGGGTGTTAGGATGGACCAAGAGAAGATTAATGCCATCTTGGATTGGCCGTCACCACAAAACCTTACTCAGTTGAAGGGGTTTTTGGGTCTATGTGACTTCTATAGAGGATTTGTGAAGAGATATTCTCAGTTGGCTGCTCCTCTCGTAGATCTTACGAAAAAGGGGGCATTTGTTTGGTTAAATGCAACACAAAAGAATTTTGATCAGTTCAAGCACATCATGAGTTCATGTCCCATTTTGGCCATACCAGACTTCTCCAAGCCTTTCGAGCTTGAATGTGATGCTTCATGAGAATGGATAAGTGTTGTTCTAATGCAGGACAAACACCCAATTTTTTTTGAAAGCCGAAAGTTGAGGGGTGTGGAAAGGAAATATTCCATATATGATAAGGAGATGCTGGCAATAATGCACACTTTGGCCAAATTTTGATAGTATTTGGTTGGTGGCAAGCTTATTGTGAAGACCGACCATAATCGCCTCAAGCATTTCCTACATCGGAAAGACCTCAATCACAGACAACAAAAGTATGTTAGTAAGCTACAAGCTTACGATTTTGACATTTAATATGTCAAAGGAAATAATAATATTATGGTCGATGCCTTGTCAAGAAGGCCACGTTTGAGTTCTATGGTGGAGATTACCGTTGATTAAAAGGAGCAAATACTTGCAGAGCATGTCAAATTTTTTTTTGCCACTAGTATTGTTGAAGGTACGTTGCAGGATGAGAGGTACAAGGTGGTGAACAAATTGATCCTCTATAAAGAAAGAATGTTTTTGGTACTCGAATCTAAGCTCAAGATGAAGGTTCTTTAGACATTCCATGATGTTCCATTGGTTGGTCACCAAGGTTGCTTCAAGACTTACAGATAGATTTGGGAGAGGTTCACATGGAAGGGGCTCAAGGATGAGGACCTTTGGTATGTCAAAGAATGTTAGATTTGTCAACAAAACAAGAATGAGCATACTTTTCTCGTAGACTTATTCCAGCTCTTGCCTATTCCCAATGAAAAATGGGAAAGTATCTCCATGAATCTCATCACAGGCTCGCCTTAGGTGCAAGGGAGGGATTGTATTTTGATTATTGTTGATAGACTAACGAAGTTTGCACACTTCTTTGCCATTTCCACAACTTTTACAACAAGTCATGTTGCTGATTTCTTCTTTAGAGAAGTGCTCAAGTTGCATGGGTTACCCAAAAATATTTTGAGTGATAGGGATAACAAGTTCCTAAGTATGTTTTGGCAAGAGGTATTAAGATTGAGTGGTACTATGCTTACTTCAAGAACCAGTTATCACCTGTAAACTAATGGGCAAATTGAGATTGTCAACAAATGGCTAGAAGAATACCTTAGAAATTATGTTTCTTGACGTTAAAAAGTTTGGGTGAGATGGCTCCATTTGGGGGAGTATTGTTATACTTCTTCATATCACATGTCAATTAAGATGTCTCCATTCATGGCCTTGTACAGATATGAAGCTTCCAACTTCATCGAATTACTATTTGGTGACAGTAGAGCTCCTTATACCAAGGATTTGTTGCAGTACGGTTGAGACATTCTAAAATCCTTGAAAGACAACCTTCAGCATGCCCAAAATTAGAAAAAAATGTATGCTTATCAGACCGTATTGAGGAGCATGCATTCGAGGTTGGAGACATGGTTTATTTGAGACTTTAGCTCTACAGACAGTCTACTCTCAAAAAGAGTGGGGCAAAGAAGTTGAAGCCACGTTTCTGTGGTCCATTCAGAGTCTCAAAAAGGATTGGAGAAGTGGCTTACGAGTTGGGAGTTACCAGAGAGTAGCAAGGTGCACAATGTCTTCCATGTGTCACGCCTCAAAAAGGTGCTTGGACACAATGTTTTTGCTTCTACAGACTTACCTCCATTGGATGAGGAAGGGAAGCTTGTATTAGTTCTTGAAGCGGTGATAGACTTCAGAGAGTGCACATTGAGGAGAAGGACCATTGAAGAATACCTGGTCAAGTGGAAGAATCTACTAGTTGAGGATGCTAGTTGGGAGAATGAGTAAATATTATAGCATCCAAACTTGCAATTGCTTTGGGACAAGCAATTTTGGAGAGCGAGGACTGTAATGTCCCCTTCTCAGACCTAATCTATTAAGTGACCATTAGCCTATTTTTAGAGTTCCCATAGGCTAAGTGGTAAGGCAAGGGGAATCCAAGTTTCATGGAGTATGTAGTGGTGGAAATTCATGGATTCTTGTGTTGGGATTGAGCTAAGGGGATGATACTAGTTTGAATGCCATTCTTTGTAGTATTATTGGACTATTTGGGTGTTCTTCAAACTCCTTGGAGAGCACGTCTATTTTTAGAAAGTCGCCAAAATGACCTCATTTACTCATCTAGTGCCTACATATATGATTGGTGCGGTTAGAATGAGATTTTGAGATGATTCAAGATTTTTTGTCACAAGGGGTAAAATATTTTAATATTTATAATGTTTGAATTATTATTTTTATATAACTTAAGTGTTATAACTTTTGGTAAAGTCAAAATACCCCCAAGTTCGATACCTAGGTTTGAAAAAGGGGGACGTTGCACATTAGAGGGATTATTATTATTTTTAAAAAGGCATTTTTTGAGAAAGGTGAATTATTTTATTTTTGTAAATTGTAACATCTCCCTCCAAAAAAGTTATAAAAGGAGGCAAGGGGTAGCTCATTTGGTCATGTTGAGAATTGATAACGAAGTGTTGCTGGTTTAAGTCTAGATTCTTCAAGGCTTTGAGGACGAAAACCCTCAAGGTTCGTTCTAGTTTCGGAGTTGGAAGACAATCCCTAGCTGGACTGGTGTAGCTTCATTTCAGGGGTCACCAGTGGAGCATATTGGTGAAGTTTCAGTTTTGGTTTTCAGTGATGGATTTCTTTGATGTGTTGAAGTTGGCTTTTTCCAGAGTTTTGTACTTGCTGGCTGTACCTACCTTTTTGTTGCTGTAGGTTGGAGTTTGTAGAATCTTCTTTTGGGTATTGGCCCATCAGATTTATCAACACTGGGCAATTAGGAAGAGTGTGCTTGCAGATTGTTAGTAGGAGAATCTGAATTTTTGGAGCAAATCGCCCCTCTTGGCAAGTTGTACAACTCTTGGAAGGGGGAGTATGGATTCTTGGGGGAACTGCCCCACATTTCTTGTCATTTTGGGTCCCTTTGGTGGCACCTAGACCTCTCTAGGCCTTTGCAAACAGTTCTGAGGTGATCTTTTTCATATTGGTGAGCTCCTTGGGTGGCGTGCAATGTTCATGGTTGCTGGTTTTGGTGTATCAGACCTGCTGTCTTCATATTAGACCTAATGCATTTCATTTCCAGATGATTTCAGAGTTCAGACTTTCGTGTGCCTTCGGATTGAGGTATAACCACATTGTTCTACTTGGTTGTTGATTTATAGTTATTTGGGGTTCATTGTGGGTTAATTTCACTTTCATATATCACAAGTTTGTAAGCAACAGCCATATTATGCTGATGAACTGATTTGTAATGAGCTTGTATTGTAACACTGTTTGGTAGTACCATCGGTGACTTAGTTCTTATTTGATTTGCTACTTACCTCACTGAATAAGTGGTTTTATTTCTTATCCCATTGAATAAGTGGTATCAATTTCTTATCCCACTGAATAAGTGGTTCTTGGCTTGCACTCACTGCTGAAAAGCGAAATCACTGATTTACTTTCAGTTTGTGCCCACTGCATAAGTGGAATTATTCTACTCATCCCATTGAACAAGTGGTTTACTTTTCAGAAGCATTATAATGTAATCCTTGCCACCATATCCTCTCACCTTGCCCACACTAGGATTTGGGTGATCAGAAAGTGGAAGGAGGTTGATTATCATTGCTTATGTTTGATGCTGACAAGTTGTTGAAAATCGAAAAATTTGGGGTGGTTATTACAGTTTTTGGTGCTTATTCCTTCCTGTTTGAGGTTCCCTTATCTTCATTTGAAGGTTACATACTTATTTGGAGTTGAGAAATGTTCATGAAAGGAATTTAAATGGGAAACATGCTTGCTGAGCCTGTGTATCAGTCCTTAAATCCTTCAGTTCAGACTTGCAATAAGTTTAAGTCCATCTCTATACACTATTCATTGTGTTCAAGGGTGTTTTTGAGTGAAAGTTGGATGTTTTGGAGTAACTTTTCAATTCTGAGTTGCTGAATAGATGTGCTGGGCCTAAATGTGTGGGGCTTGGGAGTGTTTCATTGGTAGTTTCAGACCTGTAGCAGAGGTGCAACCCTTTCCAGATTGGTAATTTTTGATTAATAGTGTATTTTGAGGTGTGTTGGGTGGAGTTTGAAGGGAGTTTCCGGTATTTAGCTTGTGGGTATGTTTGAATGTGTTTACAATGAGTTTCTAGAGCCTTATCAATAGTGATTTCAGTCTGATCTTTCATCAGTACAGCAGTAAATGAGTGCGAACAGACATACATTGATGTATTTCATCATCATTCAAGGTATACTGGTCGTGTCATTCAGGTTGGGTGGCTTTTTATGATATTTGGCACTATTGTGGGGACTTACAGTAGTTTATTTTGTATTGGCACTTTATAATAGCAGTTAACCCTCTTATTTGATGTTCACAATATGTATGGACTATCATTGTAATGCTTCAGATGGTCATATTGCTGAAAGCCTTTTCTTTCTTGCATTTACATTGTAACATTGGGTGTCATGTCCCCTTCTCAGTGACATATCTCGGAGTATAGGATTGGCCTATTACACGACCCTCGTAGGCTGATAGACTGGATAGAGGGTCACTTCGGAGCTTGGCTCAGCTTCAGTTAGCAGAGATTGATCAGTAGTCTTTCGTTTTGGCTCAATCGGAGACTTTTTGCAGAATTGCTATTTTTAGCAGTTCCTGGCAGGCAGTGTGGGACCCCTGCTATTTTTAGCAATATGGCTTTGGCAGTATCCGGAATCACTTCAGAGTTCGTCAGCATCAGACGGATTAGTAATCAGATGAGTAACGAGGAAGATATTAATATTTAATTATATTGATTAAATATTAATTATTTAATGATTTATAATATAAAGTTATAATGTTATATTATAACTTAAGTGTTTTGCCTTGAGGGGTGCGCCCATCATCAGAAGGGGCCAAAAGTGACAATTAAATTATATTAAAATATTCAGCTGTGACTATTGAAATATTAAAAGATTAAAATATGAATATTTCATTAAAACCCTATTCTTAAAGAAATCGCACTTTTCAGCATAAAGAGGATTTTGCCTTGGGTTTTGAGCATTATGTCATCTTATGAATTGAAATTTGATCAAGTCTTGAGCAGAGCACAGAAGCTTTAGGGTTTCAGTCTCGAAGGCATTGGGGAACGAGCCATCTCCAGTGAGAGCGATTCAGAGGGTGTGGAATAACATTTGATTTATTGCCGGCATAGAGGTTTCTTCATTCAGGAGGGATCATAGAATTTCACAGAGTATTTGTTGACAGAGTTTGATTCAGGGTTTCATTTCAGAGAGCATCTCTCAGTAGGCGCATATATATTTTGGGATCTAAAGACACAGAGGAGGGCCGTACTATCATTAATTGCTGTTGCTGCTGTCAGCCGTACTTGTACAGCAGGGCCGTACCATCTCCTAGAGCCGTACTTCTTCTCTCAAGAGAAACGCCTTCTCCTTGGGCATTGAAACATCATACCATTGGTCGCAGGCACTTCAGGAGTCTTTTGCTAGCATCTGTCAGGGGGAGAAAGCCGGTGCATTGGGAGCCGCGCCTCTTTCTTCAGCAAATTGGTGACTGCAATCAGCAAAAACCAGGTTTTTAATTAATATTGTTTCTTTATTGCATGCTATCAGATCTACTTTGTAATCATTACAAAAGGCTAAATAAAAGACTGGCATCAACGTTTACATCGAATATTATTGTTATCCGAGTTGATTTATTTTTATTGAATTTATTTCAATTCATTGATAAAATCGCAATTTCTCTATTTCATGCAAAAACCCAAAAACCACAAAAAAAAATCAAAACTTCAAAAACAAACAAAAAAACAGTCGGATTCAGAAACAGGGGAAACAAGGGGTTTCTACAGTGGTATCAGAGCTAAATCCTGCCATCCTAAGGGTTTAGCCATCATATGCAGCCAGACGAGCTTGAACCATACAGGTATTATACACGCAGACGTGCCTTGATTGACAGGCAACGGAGTTTGAGTAGGCAGCCAGAAAACATGGCTGACAGGAATGACAGGGCTGACAGAGCAGATATACCTAGAGATCAGGACGATGTCGAGGTTTTAAACACTCTCAGAGACTTACGTGCAGGTCAGCGGCAGTCTAACGATGTGCTACAGCAGTTGGCAGTGGCAATCCAGAGGTTAGGTATACAGAGGAGACCGTCACCACAGCGTGATGATAACAGGAGTTATGCAGGATCTCGGAGAGCACCTAGGACTGTTTCACGGACAACAGACAGGCCAACTAGGCCTACTTTTGTGAGACAGGAGCCCGATGAGGCTATTGCAGGTGAGGAGCATGAGGAGTTGTTCGTAGATACACTGATGGCAGCGAACTAGGAGTGGGAGTTAGTACCACCTGATGTCAGAGAGAGGATTTCCTATGACCGATTTGTTACACAGAGGAGAGAATATCGCAGAGGACGACAGGATTGGAGACCTAGACATCAGAACAATGACCTAAAACATGCTACAAACAAACTCAATCTAGCGATGTTCGATGGTAGTGGCAAGGTGACAGCCCAGGCATGGATCAGTAAGTTAGACACATTCCTCACATTACGCCCGATGGCTGAGAGAGATGCTATCCGTTATGCGACACTACATCTTGAGGGAGTGGCTTATGATTGGTGGCACCACGGTATGGTGACCTTACAGCATGACAGGATCACATCATACCAGGATTTTGTGGACAGATTGGTTGAGCGGTTTGACAGGAAGGATCCAGAATCCTACTTCCGAGATTTGGCTCAGTTGAGACAGAGTGGCAGTTTGGAGTCCTATATTGGTGACTTTCAGAAGTTATCAGTTATGGTTCCGAACATTTCAGAGAGACGATTGGTAGTACTCTTCCTGGAGGGTTTGACAGAGCCACTGAGAGGTTGGATCAAAGCCTTTGATCCTCCTTCTTTACAGGAGGCGATGAAGAAAGCACGAAGCATGGAGTTGGCGGCACCTTCTAGTAGATTTAACTCCTGAGGGTCTTCGTCATTTAGAGATAATAAGGGCTTTAACAGAAATAAGGACAAATCTGATTTTAACAAAGAAAAATCAGACTTTAAAAACGATTCGAAAGGTAAATCAGCAGCACCACCTTTGGATCGTGAGGCCCTTAATGACCTACGCAGGAAGAAGCTTTGCTTCTACTGCAAAGGACCGTATGACGCCAATCACGATTGTTCTCTAAGACCTAAGGGCAAGGCAAATCGAGTGATGTGGGCATATTATGAGGACTCAGAATCAGAAAATTCCGAACAGCAGGAAAGTTCCGAGGATTCAGAGTTAGAGGCTCCAGAGCCTAGAGCTGAGACAGAGCCTAGAGCTGAGACAGAGCCAGAGCTTCAGATACAGGAGGCACGACTATCTAGCATTCAGCAGGAGGGCTCATTTAGGATTCGGGGTGTGTTAGCAGGACAGAGGGTCATCTCCCTTCTTGATACGGGAGCCACACATAATTTCATTGATGCTAGGTTTGTTGAGAAACGTGGACTCATCACTGAGGAGTTCGAGGGCATCAGAGTCAAAGTGGCAGATGGATACACTTTGAGATGCGAGCGCATGATTAAGGACCTTCCCTTACGCTTGAACAATTATGAGTTCAAGGCAGATTATTATGTTGTTAATATGGGAGACATTGATTTAGTCTTGGGAATGAAGTGGTTACACTCATTGGAGGAGGTTACACTTCGTCTCAAGGACATGGAGATCCGTTTTGAGGTCAACGGGAAGACTCACATACTTAAGGCAATACGGGACAGCGACCTTAAAACAATTTCCTTTCGCCGAATGGAGCGGCTCATGCGTCATGATATGGTAGAGTGGGCTGCAGAGTGTCACTTAGCACCTTTATAGGAGGGACAGCAAAAGACAGAATATCATCCTGACATTCAGAAGTTGAGAATCAAGCATGACAAGGTGTTCAGTGATATTCCGCCAGGTAGACCTCCAGATAGAGGGATAGAGCACATCATTGAGCTCGAGGAGGGTGCGAAACCCGTTATGATAATTCCTTACAGGCATCCTAAAAGATTGAAGGATGAGATCGAGAAGACAATAAAGGAGTTACTTGCTATGGGTCACCTTCGACCAAGCAAATCACCGTTCGCTTCTTCTGTTGTATTGGTGAAGAAGAAGGATGGAACGTTGCACATGTGCATTGATTACAGGGTCCTGAATAAGAGGACAATCAAGAACCGATACCCGATACCGAGGATTGATGAGCTTATTGATGAGCTCCATGGTGCCTGTTATTTTACTAAAATTGATTTACGGTCGGGTTATCATCAGATGAGAGTCCGTGAGCAGGACATAGAAAAGACAGCCTTCAGATGTCATTGTGGGCACTTTGAGTTCGTAGTGATGCCATTTGGGCTTACTAACGCGCCAGCCACTTTTCAGTCTACTATGAACAGGGTTTTTCATTCACAGCTGAGGAGGTTTGTCTTGGTATTCTTCGATGATATTCTCATATATAGCAGGACTTGGCAGGAGCACTTGGCTCATTTGGAGACAGTGATGAGTATCTTGGAGAGGGAGTCCTTGTACGCCAAGGAATCCAAGTGTGACTTGGGAATGACCGAATTGCTATATCTTGGTCATATTATCAGTGCAGATGGAGTGCGCATGGATCCTGAAAAGATCCGTGCCATTATTGATTGGCCCACACCGGCAAACCTGACCCAGTTGAGAGGGTTTCTCGGTTTGTGTGGATTCTACCGTAGGTTCGTGAATGGTTATTCACGACATGCAGCCCCGATGTCAGATTTGATGAAAAAGGGGGCATTTGTTTGGACTTCTGAGGCACAGGAGTGTTTTGTGAAGTTCAAGGAGTTGATGACCAAATGCCCTGTTTTGGCAGTACCCGACTTTACGAAGCCGTTTGAGCTTCAATGTGATGCATCAGGTGAGGGATTGGTGCGGTGCTTATGCAGGACAAGCACCCGATAGTGTACGAGAGCCGCAAGCTCAGAGGACCCGAGAGATTGTACAACATATATGATAAGGAGATGCTCGCGATTATGCATGCTTTAGCAAAATTTAGACAATACCTTGTTGGCAGCAAATTTTGCATTAAGACTGATCATAACAGTCTGAGACACTTCTTGGGGCAGCGAGATCTCAATGACAGATAGTAGAAGTGGGTCAGTAAGTTGCAGGCTTATGACTTTGATATTTCATATATCAAAGGTACACAGAACGTAGTGGCAGATGCACTTTCACGGAGACCGTACTTGAGCACTATGGTTCAGATTTCGAAGGATTGGAGGCATATGATAGTGGAAGAGTATGCCAAGGATAGTTGGGCTTCCAGTATTGTTGAGGGATCAGCAGTTGATACCAGGTACACACTTGTGAATGACTTGATCATTTACAAGCACAGGATATTTCTGATTCCCGGTTCAGAGGTGAAGAACATGGTTATGCGAGCCTTTCATGACATCCCTACAGCAGGACATCCCGGATACTTCAAAACGTATAGGCAGATACGGGAGAGGTTCACATGGAAGGGACTCAAGAGAGATGTTCTTCAGTATGTGCGTGAGTGCCCTGTTTGTCAGCAGAACAAGTAGGAGAACACGTACCCGACAGGTTTACTACAGCCACTTCTGATTCCTGACAGGAAGTGGGAATGCTTGTCGATGGACTTTATCACGGGCTTGCCTAAAGCCCAAGGGCGTGATTGTATTTATGTAGTTGTGGATCGGCTTACGAAGTATGCCCACTTCTTTCCGATCACCACGACTTACACAGCTACACAGGTAGCAGAGGTGTTCTTTCGTGAGATCTTCAGACTTCATGGGTTGCCTGGGAGCATCGTGAGTGACAGAGATAGTCGGTTCCTGAGTAATTTCTGGCAGGAGGTCTTCAGGCTTTGTGGGACCGAGCTTACACCGAGCACCAGTTACCATCCACAGATAGATGGGTAGACGGAGATAGTGAATAAGTGGGTGGAAGGATATCTCAAAAATTATATTGCAGGGCAGTAGAAGGCGTGGGTCAAATGGATACATTTGTGTGAGTATTGCTATAACTCGACATTCCATATGACCATTCAGATGTCACCCTTCATGGCGTTGTACGGGTATGAGGCGTCGAGTTTCCTTGATTTGCTACTGAGCGACAGTAGAGTGCCGAGTGCAGGAGGATGGTTGCAGGAGAGTCAGGACACTATGAGGGCTCTCAAGGAAAATATTGCAAAGGCACAAAATGAGCAGAAGCAGTATGTAGATCAGAAGAGGACGGAGAGGCATTTCGAGGTTGGTGACATGGTTTACCTCATCCTGCAGCCCTACCGTCAATCCACTCTTAGGAAGAGTGGGTCAGAGAAGCTCAAGCCACGTTACTACGGTCCTTTCAGGATCCTGAGGAGAGTTGGCGAGGTGGCTTACGAGCTTGAGCTTCCAGCAGAGAGCAGGGTACACAACGTATTTCATGTATCACGCCTCAAAAAGGCGTTGGGTCATCGTGTGGTACCGTCTGCAGTCTTACCTCCCTTAGATGATGAGGGAAAGTTGATCTTAGTACCTTAGTCCATCCTGGAGTACAGGGAGAGACAGTTGCGTCGGAGGACTGTCAGGGAATATTTGGTAAAATGGAGAGATTTGCCGGTTGAGGATGCGACATGGGAGAGCGAGGAGATTCTGCAGCATCCGGCATTGAGGTTGCTTGAGGACAAGCAATTTCAGGAGGGGCGGACTGTCATGTCCCTTTCTCAGTGACATATCTCGGAGTACAGGATTGGCCTATTACACGACCCTCGTAGGCTGATAGACTGGATAGAGGGTCACTTCGGAGCTTGGCTCAGCTTCAGTTAGCAAAGATTGATCAATAGTCTTTCGTTTTGGCTCAATCGGAGACTTTTTGCAGAATTGCTATTTTTAGCAGTTCCTGGCAGGCAGTGTGGGACCCCTGCTATTTTTAGCAGTATGGCTTTGGCAGTATCCGGAATCACTTCAGAGTTCGTCAGCATCAGACGGATCAGTAATCAGATGAGTAACGAGGAAGATATTAATATTTAATTATATTGATTAAATATTAATTATTTAATGATTTATAATATAAAGTTATAATGTTATATTATAACTTAAGTGTTTTGCCTTGAGGGGTGCGCCCATCATCAGAAGGGGCCAAAAGTGACAATTAAATTCTATTAAAATATTCAGCTGTGACTATTGAAATATTAAAAGATTAAAATATGAATATTTCATTAAAACCCTATTCTTAAGGAAATCACACTTTTCAGCATAAAGAGGATTTTGCCTTGGGTTTTGAGCATTATGTCATCTTATGAATTGAAATTTGATCAAGTCTTGAGCAGAGCACAGAAGCTTTAGGGTTTCAGTCTCGAAGGCATTGGGGAACGAGCCATCTCCAGTGAGAGCGATTCAGAGGGTGTGGAATAACATTTGATTTATTGCCGGCACAGAGGTTTCTTCATTCAGGAGGGATGATAGAATTTCACAGAGTATTTGTTGATAGAGTTTGATTCAGGGTTTCATTTCAGAGAGCATCTCTCAGTAGGCGCATATATTTTTTGGGATTTAAAAACACAGAGGAGGGCCGTACTATCATTAATTGCTGTTGCTGCTGTCAGCCGTACTTGTACAGCAGGGCCGTACCATCTCCTAGAGCCGTACTTCTTCTCTCAAGAGAAACGCCTTCTCCTTGGGCATTGAAACATCATACCATTGGTCGCAGGCACTTCAGGAGTCTTTTGCTAGCATCTGTCAGGGGGAGAAAGCCGGTGCATTGGGAGCCGCGCCTCTTTCTTCAGCAAATTGGTGACTGCAATCAGCAAAAACCAGGTTTTTAAATAATATTGTTTCTTTATTGCATGCTATCAGATCTACTTTGTAATCATTACAAAAGGCTAAATAAAAGACTGGCATCAGCGTTTACATCGAATATTATTGTTATCCGAGTTGATTTATTTTTATTGAATTTATTTCAATTCATTGATAAAATCGCAATTTCTCTATTTCATGCAAAAACCCAAAAACCACAAAAAAATATCAAAACTTCAAAAACAAACAAAAAAACAGTCGGATTCAGAAACAGGGGAAACAAGGGGTTTCTACATTGGGTGGTAGTACTATCAGTGTGTGGATTTGTTTATTGCTGATACTTACCCCATTGAATAAGTGGTTTATTCATATTGTAATCACTCACCATTGAAAAGTGGAAGAGTTGCTATTTCTGTGTGGTACTTGCTCACCACTGGATAAGTGGAAGAAGCTTGAAGTTTCATTTCAATATTGTATAAGTTTTCCCATTGAATAAGTGGATGTGCCCTTCTAATTCCTGTTGGAAAGAGGATGTCTACATCTTTAGTACTGTTTGTACACTCCACTGGATAAGTGGTATTGGCTGGCTTGCCGCTTAGTGCCTTACTTTCAGTTGCTGATTTGATATAGAGTTGTAATCTTGGACACCATATGCTCTCACCTTGCCCTCTCCAGGATTTGGGTGAACAACAAGTGGAAAGGAAGTTGTTATGCATCTCATTTGTAGTTGAAGCTAACATTTTCATTAGAAAATTGAGGGTGGTTATTACAAAATTACAATGGGACCACTTGTTTAGTGGGGTAAGTAAAACGAATACCTCCACTAATTTATTGGGAAAGCTTATACATTTGCTGTTTGAAGTTACATATATGGTTGACAAGGGTTTACACATTTTGGCATCTACAAGTGGGAATTTATTATTTTGTTTATCATTTCAGCTTGCACATTGTTTGAGATTTCATTTGTTTCCAAATGTTGTCTGATTTGGGAAATTACACAAGTTTTGTCAGTGAGGAATTTTTTTAGGTATTTTTGAAGCTTTCAAACAATATCGTGAAAAATATGATTTAATCTGAATAGTCAACAAATATAGAAATACTATCCCCACACAGTCTAAAATTTGAATACTATAGAAGATTTTATGATGAGAATGCTTATGTTTCAAATGCACATAGCTGCTCATTCTAGATTTTATTACATTAGACTGTTTTTTTGCACAATCGCATGAGATAAGTAGTAGACCCATTATAGTTTGTAACAACCCCATCCTGGGTAATTAAATTTTTTTCTACTTTCTCAACAAGGAGAACATACATAATTGTAAATGTAATCAAATCTTTTCACAAATGGGATCCTAAGAAACACTAAGATTAAACCAAAGTCTGAAAAATCTGTATAAGAAAATTTCTAAGTCAAATAATATTTAATTTCTATGTTCAGATTTTCGACTTCCAGATCTTTGATTTCCAGATTTGAACTTCTTATTAAATGTGCTGATTGCAGAACATTATCCGATTTCTATGTTTGCATATCGAATGAGGAACCACCATAAATAAGGGAGGAGCCCGCCCCTAAGAGGCATGCCTCATGAGAGGACGTGTCCCATAGGGTGTGGCTTGTAACAGGTTTTGTTTATCATTGTTACGTATACATTAACACATATACACCCTTCTACAAGATGGCGGATGTTTTAAGAGGATTCCGATTTTAACTAAATGTAGAATATATTATCACGTGTATAATCGAATTTTATATTTATGCTCATAAATTCGATTTGAATGTTCCTTAGAATTATTTGAATATAAGTGATGATCTTTGATCACTTATGAATGACGATGATGCTTACAGCAATCGTCATTCATATGTGACCGAAGCTATCATCCTTTAACAATAATGATAAAGTAAATAAACTTTTCTTTTTCTTTTCATTGCAAAAATTCATTTTAAAGAAACAATTGATACAATACATCATTACTTTCCTTTCCAAGTAAACAACAGAGTAAGAATACATACAAGTATAAAACATAGCACGAAAGCTTTTGAGCAAATAGGAATAAGATGGTCCAGGATCTTCCCTTTCAAACCTTGGTACTTCAGAAGTTTGCTGTGGAGGAGAAACATCACTTAGGTGCTTTTCCGCCAACCACAGACTTATATTGCGGTCCCCCGCACGTCTATTGTTAAATAAACGACCCTCCCTTCTACGAAGAGATTGGTTGGGTAATCGGTTCAGTTTTAACCAACTAAGCATAGTGTTGTGTCCTACATACCTAAATCCTTGTAATCCCACAATTTCAATCTAGTATGCAAATCTAGACAACAATGAACTGACAGTGTAATCATCTCACAGTCTAAGTGGATGTAGGTGTACCGCACTACTTTGGCCAAAGTGTTTCAATAGTATAAAACTGACGGTCATCTATCACATGCACTATGTCAGGTTTAGTTTGATTGTAGGCTGTCTTATCCTACGTGTAGGCTAAGTCCTTACCATGGGTAGTCAATCACCCCTAACCCCCTACAACAACCTACCTATTTAGGAAATGAAAAACAGTCAACAAGTGTCCCTTAGGTAACTCCTATTCTGGAAATCTTTATCCACAGAGTACTTAGCTTATCATAGTTAACCTACTAACTTTAAGCTTTAGATTATACTTGGTATTGGTTTCACCTTGGTCCTAGTAATTAAAACTAGTTTCCTCATATTCTCCATATACGAAGATCATACAATATAGGCTATGTACAGACAAAATGCAATCCATCTTAATCACATTCATTCTTTAATCCCTTATACTTAAAAAATCCCATTCTTAAGCAAAGTAAGAACAATAGTTTCCCTTTCCCTTATAACTATTTTTCAATCAAGACATTTCTTTTAGTCAATGCAATTATAAATAGAAAACATAATTCTCTTTCACTAGATTGAACCACCTATGCTTTAATTCAGTCAATACATAAAAACAAACACAATGATTTCTTCTACTTTCAAAACAAAGATATTTAAGAAGGTTTTCCTCATGCCTGTTTCCTTAAGCTGGGCCTTCTTGCTGCCTTTGAATGCTCTTGATCCAACTGGTAACAACTCCTCTATTCTTTTCCCTTAAAGAAACTCTCTCTCCTAAATATCCTAGTCAGATGCTAAACTCTTAGCAAAAGCTCTGAATGACTGAAAATTAATCACTGGTAATGCTGGTTACTGTTATTTTCAAAATGGATACTACAACAAGTGCGTATATAAGAATATGAAGCAAAATGATAACTCAAGACCTTACTCAGAATGCTCAATACTAAATCAGAGTATTTTAGAAATAGTGAAATTATAAATTGAAAATTGTGAATTGCAGAAAGCAAATTGCAAATTGGTATGATTGATAGGTAAGTGAGCTCCTATTTATAGAGTTTGGATTCTCATGCCATCCTACAGATTCGGCATGAGAATTGACACCTCTAACAAATTGAAAATGTCAAACTCATGGTGGCAACAAGTAAGAACCTTACTCAGCAAAAATAAGATGAGTTGACCCTTCTCAGTGAAGAATAATTCAAATGGCACATGACGAAATTGATTCCATCGAAACCTACAGGCGTCTTCCAGTAATGGCACCATTTATGAAATCTGGCGGGTGTTTATTTTCAGTGGAAAAAGTCCCAGGTTAATGGAAATCTGTTAGTGTTTTTTAGATCAGATTGAATAATGAAAGCACTTAAAAGAATTGCAACACATAAGACAATGAACACACAAAGATACCCTAGGAAAACCCTCCTCTTGAGGCAGAAAAACCTAGCAAATGAATCTCTTCTATAATATAGAACAATGGCAGAAATCTGCTTACAACTTAGGCCCAACAATGGCCAATAATGAATGCAATGAGGTCGCACCTCTTCTAGATACACAAGATACAAATGAATATGTTTTTCCTTGAAATCGGACCTGCTGCAATAAAGTGCGAATTTTGCTCTTGAAGATAGATGCGAACTTGCTTGAATCAATTGTGTTGTAATGACAAAAAATGACCTTGCCTTTATACAAGTGAGGCGCCTCTTCACTTAGGTCAGCTCACATAAAGGAATCACAAAATAAATAATAAATAAATAAAGTTGGCTCAAGCCAAGACTAAAATATTCGAACCATAAAGGGTTGACCCTTAGCATTTAATAATATTGTGATCAGGAATTAAATAGCCGAATGGCTATACATTTAATTTGATCTTTCTTCTTGGAATTCGTGCAATGAAGTGCAGACCATAGCTGCTATAGCATCAACACTCCCTCTCAGCTAGGGATGAACTTCCACCTGCACAAGACACATCATATCATAATGAAAACAAAATAGGATATCACCTCAATGTGATATCAACCATTGTGGCTACCTCCATAGATGGTAAAAAACAAGTGCTCATCTTTTAATGTGATGTTGTCACCTCAATGTGACTTTCACCATGGCTCTCCCAGAGAGTGATACACAAGCACAAATAAATCATCACGGATTCCCTCACGTGATGCTGTCATGGAGTCACACACATGAAATCCAACATGGCTCTCCCAGAGGGTGGAAACAAGGGCTTTCACCTCAAATCTCTCTCAATAGAGAATTGCATTATCAAGGGCTTTCACCTCAACTCTCTCTCAGTAGAGAATTGCATTATCAAGTAAGGATCACTGATACTGAGACTCTTTCTCAGTTAAGGCTGCATTCTCCACCATACCAAGTTTCTCTCGGAAGTACACAAACTTAATCCTGGCGAGAGGCTTGGTGAGAATGTTTGCCTTTTGCTCTTCAGTGCTGATATACCTCAACTGTATAGCTTTCCTTTGTACCATATCTCTAATATAGTGGTACTTGATCTCAACATGTTTTGTTCTGTCATGAAACACGGGATTGACAGAAAGCTTTACACAACTTTGATTATCACAATGTATAATAGTAGGCTCCATTGATTGTCCAAACAATCCTGCAAGGAGCTTACGAAGCCACACTGCCTCACGAGCTGCCACACAAGCTGCTATATATTCTGCCTTAGTTGTACTCAAGGCCACTTAAGACTGTTTCCTGCTACACCAAAAAATCATAGCAGTCCCCAAACTGAAGCAACAACTAGAGGTACTCTTCCGATCTGAGACACAACCTGCCCAATCAGAATCAGTAAAACCATGCAGCTCTAAATCCACACGAGAAGAATATCTCAACCCATATCCAATTGTGCCACATAAATATCTCAGGATATGTTTAGCTGCTACAAGATGTATTTGCCTTGGGTCACACATAAACTGGCTAAGTGCACTTACTGCATAGCAGATGTCAGGCCTAGTGTTAACTAGATACATCAATGAACCAATCAACTATCTATACATCGTAGTATCCACTGGTTCTGAACTAATTGCAGCCTCTTTCAACTTATCTAGATTAGTCTCCATGGGTGTAGACATAGGTTTGCAGTCAATCATACCAAACCTTTTGAGAATGTCAACGGTATACTTGCCTTGACTTAGAATCATCTCATCTGGCTTTTGCCAAACTTCTAAGCCAAGAAAGTAATGCATAAGAGCTAGATTCTTCATCTCAAACTCTGAAGCTAATTCCTTCTTGCATTTTAGAATTAGATGTTCTTCACCAGTGATAATCAGATCATCAACATATAAAACCAGAATCAAAGCCTCACGCTTTACTACCTTAAAGTAGAGGTTAGAATCTGCATCATTCTTTGAGAAGCCCAGGCTTGATAGATATTGATCAATCCTTTCGTACCAGGCACGAGGAGCTTGCTTAAGACCATACAAGGCCTTCTTCAGCTTACAAACATGAGACTCCTTTCCATGTACCTCAAATCCTTCAGGTTGCTCAATGTAAACCTCTTCTTCTATTACACCATTTAGAAAAGCTGTGTTTACATCCATTTGGTGAATCTTCCATCCTCTAAATGCAGCAATAGCAATGATGGTTCTGACAGATGTATATCGAGCCACAGGAGGAAAGGTTTCTTCATAGTCAACTCCCTCTTTTTGTGAAAACCCTCTAGCCATGAATCTTGCCTTTTGCTTCTCAATGCTCCCATCAGCTGCATGCTTGATCTTGAAGAGCCATTTAGAAGACACCACAGATTTGCCTTTGGGTCTAGGAACTATATCCCAAACATCGTTCTTAAGTATGGATTGATATTCCTCAGACATGGCATCTTTCCATACTTGTTGACTAGAAGCTTCTTCAACACTTGAAGGCTCTGACTCAATAATCTGACTCATCAAGGCAACATAACTAGAGAACTTGTGAGGTCTCTTGCTTTCTCTGAAAGCTCCTCTTGGAGCTGCAAAACTTTCTGCTTCCTGCATTGTCCTACGAGCCCAAAGAGGTCTTTTCTTTCCAATCACAATATCTAGGGGCCCATCAGTAGGATCCAAGGGTTCAATTGGATTAACATCTTCTTTAGGTTCTGGAGCCTCCTTCAGGTTCTCTGGAATATGGTCAACTTCCATATCTTGAGGAGGTTCTTCTTCATCAATCTCCATAGGAGTGCCCTTGGACCTTCTGAAAGCAACATCTTCCTCAAATGTGACATCTCTGCTAATCTCAACAGACTTTTGTCCTAGTATAAATATCCTGTAAGCTTTTGATGTCTCACTGTATCCTACAAGAATTCCTTTCTTCCCAGAAGGTTCTAGCTTTGTTGTCTTCTCCTTTGGAATATGAACATAGACTGGACAACCAGATATCCTCAAATGACTAACTTCAGGTTTCACGTCTGAGAATGCTTCTTCAGGAGTTTTATTCTCTAAGATCTTGTGGGGACTCCTGTTTTGAACATAGACGCTGTCCTCGATGCTTCAGCCCAAAGAGAGATTTGTAGGTCTTGATCATGGATCATAGCTTTCACTGCTTCCACAATAGACCTATTCTTTCTTTCAGCAATACCATTTTGTTGTGGATTATAGGGAACACTGAACTCACTCTTAATCCCTGCTTCAATAGAAAAATATCGAAATGTGCTAGAGGTGTATTCTCCACCATTATCGGATCTCAATACCTTGATCCTTTTTCCAGACAGGTTTTCAACCTGTGCCTTGAATTCTCTGAATCTTTCTAGTACTTCTTCAGATTCTTTAGATCTGAAGAAATAAATCCAAGTCTTTCTAGAGTAATCATCAATAAAAATAATATAATACAAGAAACCACTAGAAGATGCAATAGACATTGGACCACACAAATCATAATGAATGAGATCAAGTGGAATATTCCGAGCCAATTTTTTCGATTTTATCAAATTACAAATTACAATCAATGCACCCGTTAAGGTTAGAAGACAAACCAAAATGTGCAAAAGCAACTCTAACCAGAATGTACACCAAGGTCCCGATGTGGGCAAGGTGTGAGCATTGGTCAGAGGATCTAAACAAATTGCTTATGCTATAACTCTAACCAAGAATGGCGCCGATGATGGCGAGCATATGGTCAGAGGATCTTCTACTCTAAGTGCTGAAAGGGAACTCGACACCAAGTATGTGCTACCCAATCCAGAATGGAGTGAGGGGCGACCATATGGCGGAGTGATTACAAAATTTAATGCTTGAAAAGAGATGCTGAAAGCTAGAAATACTCAACACCCAGAATGTGCTTGCTAACCCAGAGTGGGAAAGTAGCTACCATAGGGCGGAGATGTAACTATTTCAAACTAATACTGAAGGTAAGAATGAGTATTACAAATCTTGACAAAGCAATATTAAGAACACTGGTCAGTACTACTGCCAGCTTACAATAGATAATTGTTGCCTGCAATGTCAAGATATCAGATGCCTTTCAAATGGTGCATTCAACAATAAATCTGCTACAAAGCCTTTAAGTAAACCACAATGCCAAATCCAAATCAGAAGATGCAGATTTCTGTAGACAGTTTGACAGATCTGTACTTTTCAACCTTTAACCAGCAGCATAGAAATTCACTGAATGATTCATAACTCTCACATAGATCATCGGATTGACTTGAAATAAAGTGCAAAACTCTCTAAGAATGATGGCGCCTAGACTAAGACACAGAAAACAGATCAAACAACCTTATATTATTTTTGCACAGATTCCAATGCAACCAGCAAGTGGTACGGCTTCATGAAGAGGGCGATCTGCTCTAGAAAATTACAGCAAGCTCTAAAAAATCTACAAACCTGAAAAGTATGGCGCCTAAACCCTACAATGAGAATGGGTTAATACCCGGATGCAATATTTTTGTCTTTTTTGATTTATGATTAAAAACATGAATCTGCTGTATCAAATAATGCAATATACTGAAACCCTCTAATATGCTGAAAACCACTAATATGCCAATCAGATCTAACAATGCATTAAGCTGAATACAATGCACAAACTAAATGCAACTCACAAAATAGACTGAATCACCACTAGTTGTTGTCTTGCAAATAAGAAGCGATGCCCGAGCTAGGAGGCCTTCATTCCTCGAAGCACTTCCAGAGCCAAACCGGCAGCATAACAGTACTGTAGTCCAAAGATGCCAAATGATGATCAAAGCCTTCCCTTTATAACTTTCCCGCTGACTTCTCAAAACCCTAAACTCCACTTCAAGACAAAACCCTAATCTTTTCCAAAGATGGCGTCCATTTCCTTCAAGCTTATTACTGACTTTTAATTAAAATCAATACTTTGATAAATGCGTCCACTTTGGCTTGTTTTGACTTTGGGAAATATATAAAATATAAAATAATCATTAATGAAGGCGCCACCCTCAAAAAGACCACTTTTGAAAACAACATAAAGTCAATAGACTAGGCCAAGGGGTCAACGCTCGAATATAATATTAAAACGTGACTTTTAGTTAAATATATCACTTATCTCTCCAATTGTGCCCTGAAACCAATAATGACCAAGTCAACTGACCAAACTGAAGTAGGAAGTCAACCTTGCTGAACCCAACTGAAAAACTGCCAGAAATAGAATTTTTACTAAAAATAGTAAATTCCAGAATATGCTCAGAATGCCGAAAAGAACATACCACTGCGAAGCTCTCTGAAAACCCAGAAAGAACCGCCATTGAATCCACCAACTCCGAGCAAAGACATCCTTAAAAATAGGAAACCCTAATTTTACCTTCCGACTAGCCTTCGGGTTTCCAAAAAAAAGGCCAACAGTCACTGGAAAGATCAGGTTTGAGAAGGGGACATTACATCAAGAATACAATTAGATCTACTTTCACTAGAATGAAACGTACCTTTTGTGTTCTTGCCCAGGGCGCATCCCTTGCATGTACCTTCGTGTTCTTGATTGAATTTTGGAAGACCAGTGACCATCTTCTCCATGATAGGTAGAGCACGAAAGTGAATGTGAGCCAATCTTCGATGCCAAAGATCGCACATGCTAGAGCTGTCATGCACAGGCGCTTGAAGAGGACGAGTGCATAGCCTGTAGAGACACTCATGTCTAACTCCAATCACTTGAGCAGTTTTGAAACTGGAGTTCTTTGCCCATATAAGAACTTTGCCTTTGGAGAAGGCAACTTGATAACCTTTGTCTTCCAATGCTGAAACTGAGACAAGATTCCTCTTTATCCCTGGAACGAACAGTACATCACTCAACTCCAGTGAAATCCCGGAATCCAAGTGAAGAGTGGAGTTTCCAATTCCTTTCACAGAATATCTGACATCGTCTCCAATAACGACTTGATCACTAGAGTTGCTCTCCACTAAGTTTGAAAGGTGACCCCTGAAACCGGTGATGTGCCTAGAAGCACCACTATCAATCAACCAAGTGTTGGCGTCGGTAGAAACATTGCTTGACAAGGCTGAATAGAACATATAATCACTGGAGTCCTTCTGTGGAGCGATTTCTTCAACATTTGCAGTGGCAACTTTTTGCTTAGGTCTTTGAGGACAATCCTTTGCAAAGTGACCATACTTATCACAGCGAAAACATTGAATCTTGGACATGTCTCGTTTCCTTTTGAAGGCAGGAGCACCATCATTTCCATTCTCTCGATTCCTCTTGAAGAACCCTTTCTTAAAGCCTTTTCCTTTGTTCGATGAATGAGAGGCAAAAACTTGCATTTCTTCATTCTTTGAACTTTGACCAATTCCCCTTGCCGTTAGTCTCGACTCTTCTTGAATGCAGTCAATCCTCAATCGATCAAACTTGGGAAGTTTAGATCTTGCACTGATTCCTTGAATGAACGCCTCCCATGAAAACGGAAGACCATTGAGAGCCAGCATAGTTAGGTCCTTGTCGTCAATCATGTGACCAATTGTGGAGAGCTGATCTCTTATCTCTGAAATCCTCATTAAGTATGTGATATTAGATTCTCCTTTTGCCATTTTCGCATGATGAAGTTGTTGCTTTAGTGCGAGAGGTCGACTAGTGTTGTTGATTTCGTACATCTTTTCCAAGGTTGCAAACATCTCTCTTGTTGTATCCAACTTGAAGACAATCGGTACAACATGATCCTTGACGGAATCAACCAATACTTTCTTTGCCCTAGTGTCTTTCTTCCTCCACTTTAGCTTCTCTTCTTCCTCCTCAGGTTCAGGAACTTTTGTTTTCACGAACTTAGCTAAATTGTTCTCTTCCAAGGTGAGCATGATTCTGAACCTCCATGATGTGTAGTTCGAAATCCTTTCGAGTCTATCCTCGATATTCAAGCCATTCACCATCTTGAATTTTGAGAAATAAGAGATAGACTGAAAAAGAATAAAGTGAGTGTTGCACACTAAATTTGATCACGATCTTTTTCACACCTGCTCTGATACCATGTTAGTGTTTCTTAGATCAGATTGAATAATGAAAGCACTTAAAAGAATTGCAACACATAAGACAATGAACACACAAAGTTACCTTGGGAAAACCCTCCTCTTGAGGGAGAAAAACCTAGCAAATGAATCTCTTCTATAATATAGAACAATGGCAGAAATCTGCTCGCAACTCAGGCCCAGCAATGGCCAATAATGAATGCAATGAGGTCGCACCTCTTCTAGATACACAAGATACAAATGAGTATGTTCTTCCTTGAAATCGGACCTGCTGCAATAAAGTGCGAATTCTGCTCTTGAAGATAGATGCGAACTTGCTTGAATCAATTGTGTTGTAATGACAAAAAATGACCTTGCCTTTATACAAGTGAGGCGCCTCTTCACTTAGGTCGGCTCACATAAAGGAATCACAAAATAAATAATAAATAAATAAAGTCGGCTCAAGCCAAGACTAAAATATTCAAACCATAAAGGGTCGGCCCTTAGCATTTAATAATATTGTGATCATGAATTAAATAGCCGAATGGCTATACATTTAATTTGATCTTTCTTTTTGGAATTCGTGCAATGAAGTGCAGACCATAGCTGCTATAACATCAACAAAATCCACCTAGCTTTTGTTCCGGGCTTTTCTCAGTACTTCAAGAGTTGAGTCTTGCATTTCAGCGACCTAGTCTCCTTCCCGTGCGTGCGTTTGCTGTAGCGCCATTTATATTTTCTAAAGTTTCAAATTTTATTGTTAGATGAAATATTTCCTCCTCAATGTTGGCGTATTTTCCCCAGAAATGTGTTGCACTTTATGGTGAATAAAATATTTAAACGTTTCAAACGATTTCCATAGTTCCTTTTCCATGATGCAATAATCGATATTACCAAATGACTTGATAAAGTTAAGTCTTTATTTTCTAAATAAATTTCTTTTATTTAATATATATTTATATATATATATATATATTGTATTATTTTAATATATATTTTATTATAGTTTTGTTTTTCTTCAAAATACATATATGTATATATATATTTAAATATTTAATATTTAAATATACCTATATATTTATTTTGGTAAAACTATAATAACATATATATTTGTATAATATTATATATATATTTACATTTATACATATATATACACATTTACATAATAATTGATTAAATACATGTATTGCAAGCCAATCAACATACTTTCAATATACTTATTCTTGTATATATGTGTAGATATGTATATATGCAAATTCAGGATAATAGAATAATGTTATATTCATTGATAATAGGTAGCGTGTATATGTTTCTAGATGTGTATAGCCAATTATACTGTGACGTATATGTATGTGTATGTATGCCATGTCGATACATACGTATGGCATATTAGTTTTCCCATCGTACGTCTGTATCGCCATGTCATACATATAGATACATGTATATGAGAGATACATGTATACACATATACACCCTACCTATGTATATATATCCAATCATGTTTCACAACCAAGGTCACAAAACAATAAGTTAGGTTTACAAGTAACACTACTCATAAAGCACAAAGAAGTAACCCAAGCTCCTAAAGCCTAGGGATGACTTATCAATACCAACCTATTTGACTCAGTTCCTCTAAACCTTTAGTGAAGTGTGTGTATGTTCAATTGATTTACTTTACCAGTTATCCGACCAAGCCCTTCTACCGAGTGATGTTTCCCCTCCGTTTGGAGGAATGGTTCCTGTTCCTGCATCCATTGGCACAAAACCACGGTAGTTACTTGCTCATTACATTTTACAGTATATAAATCAATATTTCAAAAAGCAAGACTAATTATCCTCCTTCATGCATTGTTTACCCAAGGATAACATCAATCAAAGAACATAGAATGAGTCAATCATAAAATGTAAAAGATTCTTAAATTGATAACAAGGTTCAACACATTTTATTCATTTTTATTCTTCCTTACAAACAAAATGCTCAAAGCATTTCTAGAATAGTAGCTATACATTTTCAGTGTGTAACATAGTCATTGAGGGACATGCAGGAATTTAAGCTATTGTTACTCATATGGTTATGAGAGATGACATAACCATCAACATAGTTTCTATAGAATGCCCCACTAAAATGTTTAGTGCAACTTGTTGTTCCTTGGCTTTGAAAATATACTATGATCCATGGTCTTGTAGCTGGGCTGCCAATTATATGCTTGGAAAGTATCATGGATGGTACAAAATAAAGGTAAACATCGGAAACTTGATAATGAAAAGAAGTGGAGACAAAGTAATGTAGAGGTATTTTTGTTTTTTATTTAATCACTTTCCTTGAACTGAGAAATTATCCAAATCAACTGTTGTAGGTGCATAGGATTCACAATTCTCTTCCTCCATGCCAACCTTGCCATATTGGTAGGTGCGTGGGATATGTCAAAAAAATTGAAGTGATGTAGCAAGTTACTCTAATGTCTAACCTTCTTTGTTTTTCTATGCATGTAAATATCTCTGGATATTTCGTTCGTATGTTAATATTTAATCATTCAAGCCTTGACTTATCATACCAGACATGGGTTTTGATATTCTATATGTGGGAGATTCTAGTGTGATCCACCAAAGCTTGCATGAGCGACATCAACTGCTTCGTGAGATTGTCAAGCCTTTGAAGGGACAACTAGAAATTTTACTTCCTCAAGATCATCTAGATTCATGCCGTGCTTTGGGTAAGAATAATTTACCTTATTGTTGGGGGGTGTCGTAATATTTCTTTATTTGTTGGAAGTTTATTCCATTGTATTTAGTTGTTTTAACTGCAATTAAATTAAAATAAAATAAAAATTTGTGAAGAGACTATGCACTTTTTTTCTTCCAAAATTTGGGTTAACCTTTTGCATGTAAAGTTTACATTTGGTGACGTAAGCACTATTAATAACTGGAAAGTTGAGGCATATTCTTCATTTTTATCATGTGCATTTTTAAGTTTTGATGTTGTGTACCACTTCATGTTGTTATTGCAGGTGAACATTGTTGGTCATTTGTAGCCCATAGTGCAGAAGATGTTGTAAAGTTTTTCCAAGAAACTGTTGAAAATAGGTGTGTTATGACCCATTTCTTTAACTAATTATGCAAATAATATGTATTTCCATTAAATGAATAAGTATATTGCCAAGTTACTCAAATACATTGTTGATTTATATCTTGTCAATTAGTAGCATCATTTGATGTGATGCCATTCAATGCATCTGTTGTTTGTTAAACTTTTTTGTTGTACAGCTATATATGTAGATAATTCATACACAAGACTGATGACACCTAATGAATAAATTGTTTAATGCAGGGGTTACTAAATCTTATTCTGCATGTGATAGGTGATCAGGATGGTTTGGAAATTTGAATTTTAAAGCTTCAAATTGCAATAAAATTGCCAAATGTAATTTAGGAATCATAGACAAGAATTCAGAGTGTATGTTATAAACTTCATGGTTTTGCTAATCTCACAATTTCTTAGATGAGTGGATGTTATTATGAAATGAACAGTCTGGTCTCTTAAAGAACAAAAGTATAAATATGGGTATCATTCTGATTGTAACCATCTTTTTATATATTAAATGTATTTATTATTGTGCCCACAAAGCTTTGTTTCATTCCACATCACTACTTTCTAAAAGCTTTCCTTTCTGTCCTTTCTAGCATCTCATTTCTATTTGATTGCATTCTAATCGCTTTGTCATTCCTTTGTCTAACCTTTCAACATGCATATATTGAAAATTATTCAGAATAAAAAATATTTTAAAGAAGCAAAATGGTAAACTTTGACTAATGTCTATCTATTTTGTAATTATCTTTTTTGGTTTTGGTTTCCAATGCTGTCTTCTTGCAATAACCCTCTCCTTTTTGGCCTCTGGTTTCCACATTTCTAGCATCCTTTTTCAGTGTCGTCTATTATGTGGAAATTCTGCTCCATCCCTTCTTTGTTCTTGCTTGTAACGACTTGACCCTTTGGTAAAATAAAAATTTCCAATTTTACATCAAACGAGTAAATAAACCTGCTAACAAGTCATTGCAATATAATTTTTCTTTCCTTTATTGATCATATATGAACAAGATATCATATTAAAATTACAATAAAGATTCCATTACATTACAATAACTTCACAAGTACAAGTAACGAGAAAACGTACCTTAACTAATATAGCTCCAATGAGCTTTAGAATAAATAGTAGTAAGAAGGTCCAGGAATCCGTCCTTTCAAATCTTGATGCTCCAGTAGCTTGATGTGGAGGAGAAGCATCACTCGGGTGCTTTTCCGCCAACCACAGACTTATAATGCGGTCCCTTGCAAATCTATCATTCGATAGATGACTCTCCTTTCGACGAAGAGATTGGTAGAGTAACCGATACTATTAACCAACTGAGCATAGTGTTGTGTCCTACAGAACTAGAACTTGTGCAATCTGACAAACTCTCGAACTAGCATGTAATACGGGATTACGGTGAACTGACAGTGTAATCATCGCCTAGTCTAAGAGGATGTCTTGTACATTACACTACTTTGATCATAAATAACATCCACCCAACTTTTAACATAAATAACAAGCATATAAGAAAGTACTGAAACATTTCTTTCTTTTTCATTAACAATAAATAAGATACATGCTAGCTAATAATTTGAATTCTTTTTCCTTTCAAGTGAACAAGACAATATATTTCAAATAACGAAACTTTACCTTTTGAAATGAACATTAGAGAAAGTATACATACGTGAACATACATAGCTCATTTGAGCTTTTGAACTAATAGTGGTTAGAAGGTCCAGGAATCCACCTTTCAAATCTCGGTGCCTCAGCAGCCTGGTAAGGAGGAAAAACATCACTCGGGCACTTTTCCGCCAACCACGAACTTATAATGCGGTCCCCCACACATCTATCATTCGATAGATGGCCCTCCCTTCAACAATGAGATTGGTTGGTTAACTGATGCTGTAAACCGACTGAGCATAGTGGTGTGTCCTACATAGCTAGAACCTATACATCCGGTAAACTCTCGATCTAGTATGCAATACGGGATCATGGTGGACATAATAGTGTATTCATCACTCAATCAAGAGGACGTTGTTCATCAACACTACTTTGGCCAAAGTGTTTAATCAGTATCTCTACTGAGGGTCAACTGCCACATACACTATTCGGGGTTGATTTGACTTAGGGCTATCTTACACTACGCGTAGGTCTTTTGTCCTATCGTGGTAATCTGTACCAAAGACATCCTACATCAATTTAACCTCATGGGATGAATCTGCATCACAAGTACTACCAATACTCTCTCCTATACTGGAATGGACATTTCCTAGGAGTGTAGCTAGCTTACTGAGTTAGTATAATAACTTAGTTGGCTATAATGTAATTGAATCAAGCTCTCATCACAGTCCTAGTAGTAGAATCTAAGACAATGAATACTCTCCTTTATACAGAGATCATACAAGTAAAGCAAATAGAAACTAAATGCATTGTCTATCTTTGAGATGGACTATTACTTTTTTAATACAATTGTGCATTACCTATACCTTATTTACTTCATGCAACTTTTGGACATTCAAAATGCAAGCATCATACAACATCATATTACGTTTGCCTAACATGTCTTAACATGTTTTGAAGATATAAAGAGCAGAATAGTACTTGATTGATCTAGCATGACTTTATAAAAATCAAAGATGAAATGAGAATAAAGTATTCATGCCCGGATTAAGCTTTCCACAGGTGATGATGGTCTTTTCTTGTTGTAACCCAGATTATAGAGCTTCTCTTTTCTTTCACACAAAAAAATACTCTTCCCAGAAATTGTTTTCACACAAACAATGGTCTCTCACAGATAATGGCTTCTCACAGAAATTCACTTCTCACAGCAATGGCTTCCTACAGAAATTCACTTCTCATAGCAATGGCTTTCTACAGAAATTCACTTCTCACAGCAATGGCTTCCTACAGAAATTCACTTCTCATAGCAATGGCTTCCTACAAAAATTCACATGACAAAGGGGTTGCTCAAGAATCAGAATGAATAAGAATCAATGTGAATGCATGATAATGAGTATCAATGAATATGAATGAGTGAAAGTGTGAATTGGTAATAATTCGTAGCAGTTTGTTGGCATAAGAACTAACACCTTTGGAGTGTGAGTTTGTACGTACAACTATGCACACTACGTAATGAATGCTCTTCAAATTAGGAGGGGAAACTCCCTTGTTGTGCTGGAATGCATAAAATAGAAAACTAAACTAATGTCCTCTCTTTTTGTTCTCAACTGGTAGAGGCACAAGGTTAAGAAAACCTAGAACGTTGCATCTAAGTATTTTCTGGTTTCGCAGATCTTCTAACTACAACTAAGCTAACTTCTTTAAATCTATCCAGTTTCTTGAAAAAACAGAGCATGAGGAAATGGAGCAGGAATGTATTATACGATAAACTTCAGGTGCTGGCTCGCAACATGAAGGCAAGGGAGGCGCAACTGATATTCTGCATGTTGTAGGTTTTCTTTCAATGATTTCATCACATCTTGGCTCTCCTGCAATAAATCTCTTGCCTTAGGCACTTTGTTATTCCAAAATAACAGATCCAAGAAGTTAGGTGCCTCGTAACCATAGAAGGCCATAAACGGGGACATCTTGATGGACGTGTGATAGGTAGTTTTGTAACAATACTCACCAAGGTGCAACCATTTGATCCAAGCCCTTTGCTGTCCTGAAACATAATTTCTGAGATACCCCTCCACCCATTTGTTTATTATCTCCGTCTATCCATCCGTTTGTGGGTGGTAGCTAGTGCTAGGAGTGAGCTTAGTCCCACTCAATCTGAAGAGTTCTTTCCAAAAGAGACTGAGGAACTTGCTGTCCTGATCACTGACTATGTTCTTGGGCATCCCATTTAACCTGAATACCTCTCTAAAGAAAAATAAATGAGCAACAGAAAGTACTAACTAATGAGCATTGTTTGAAGGAAAGAGATTACCAAGAAATAGAGAAGCCAAACCTAACACCACCAAAATGCAAATGAGACACAAGAATTTGATAAGGGGAAAAAACAAGAAAAAATCCCAATAATATGAATGGAGGCAAAATGCCTAAGAATGATACAAAGAGAGAGAGAGAGAGAGCATTTAAGCCTTAAGCTTGCATGCTCGAATATTGAAGAATGAGAGGAGAGGCACCTCAATAAGTAGAGGTGAGAAGGAAGAGTTAGAATGTGACTCCCAACTCAATGAATGCCACCATTCATCTATGTGTGTGCAAAATGTCACCTCTTAAGGAGGTGGCTACAAATATTCCTTAATAAAGGAATTAAAAATAAGTCATCCTCACACATGTCAAAAAAGACAAGACTTGTTGGGATTACTTTGGAATATTCCTACAAGTTAATAAAAAATTACATTTAAATAATAACCTTTACCAAGTAAAGATTAATTTTCTAACAAGATCAGCCACTTGTGTTGCAGTAAATGTCGTTGAAGTAGCATAGAAATGAGCAAATTTGGTCAATCTATCAACCACAACATATATAGAATCGTTGCCCTGCAGCTTGGGTAACCTAGTAATGAAGTCCATATAGATAAATTTTTGCTTCTGATTAGGAATGAGTAAGGGCTGAAGTGGCTGGATATGTATGCTTGTTCTTATTCTGCTGGCAAGTAGGACATTCCCTGACATACTTGGACTTCATTCTTAAGCCCTTTCCAAGTGAACCTCTCCTAAATCTGCTTATATGTCTTTAAAAACCCCGGGTGACCAGCCATAGGTGTGTCATGAGATGTCCTCAATATCTTCACTTTAAGCTGAGAAGAAGGCACCAAATAAATTCTATCCTTATAAATAATCAACTCATTATGCATTGTATGCTTGTCATCATGTATTGCGCCCTCTACAATCCCTTCTGCCCAAGAATCTTTGGCATATTGTGCTGCAATTAATTCTCTCCAATCAGGAGAAATCTCCACTAGGGAACATAAGTGAGGCCTCCTAGAAAGTGCATCAACGACTACATTCTTTTTCCTCTTGACATATACAATGTCAAAATCATATGCCTATAATCTGCTTACCCACTTTTGTTGCCTGTCAATGAGGTCCTTCTGGTTCATGAAATATTTGATGCTATTGTGGTCTGTTTTAATGATAAATTTATCCCCAACTAGGTATGGTCTAAACTTGGTGAAAGCATGCATGATGGTCAACACCTCTCTTTCATAAACAAAATAGCTTTTCTCCACACCTCTCATTTTTTTGCTCTCGAATGCATTGGGGTGCTTCTCTAGCATCAAAACCACACCAATCCCTTCTCTTGATGCATCACATTCCACCTCAAAAGGTTTGGAGAAATCAGGTATAGGTAACATTGGACATGATGACATCACCTCCTTGAAGTGCTCAAACACCTCGGCGTTGAATCCGACCACTCAAATGCTCCCTTCTTAGTTAAATCTATAAGTAGGGCTGCAGTTTTAGAGAACCCCTTAACAAACCTCCTATACAATCTGCACAAACCAAACAACCCCTTAAGTTGAGTGAGGTTTGTCGGTGGAGGCCATCGAACGATTGTTGATCAAAGAAGAGGTGGTTGAAGGATGCGAACCTAAAAATCTTGGGCCAAAGACATATAAGAAAGAAATTGAAAACAAATTTGTACGAAACACTCAGGTGGGAGGAGTTGAGGATTCCTATGTGGCCAAGAGTGAGAGTGAAGCATTGGAGGATTTAAATCAAAACCCCCTAATAAGTTGGCTCCAAGAATTGATGTTGCACCAAAAAGGGATGATGACCCTTCGTCAAGTACCAATATTGAATTATAGAAGTTGCCTAAATTCATAGGCAATGGGTTAGAGGAACCCGCATGACATTGTAAGATCTGTGAAATGATTTGGATAGCAAATGGTTAGGAAGATAGAGCCTATTGGCAACGATCCTTTCTAGCAACCTTGAGAGATATAGCTATTGACTGGTAGACAAAAGCCAATCCAATTTTAAAAAATACCTGGGAAAGATTAAAGAGGAAGAATTCAAATTATTGAGAGATGACAATGAAATTGTAGTAGGGATCTATAATAAAGGAAAGGTAAGCACGAGGATGTAAGGGCTTACAATCGAAGACTTAAAGAACTCTTTGTAAAATTAGAAAAGGAACTAGTGGATGGCCTTAAAAAAAGATGGTTCATCGAAGACCTTATTCCCTTGTTATGGAAGAAAATGAAGGTAGTATCATCTTCCTATATTGAAACATACTTTCAGTTCATGGACATCGAGAGTGAAGACAAAATGTCATCACATAGAAAAAGAAAAATGGAAGGTGATGAGAGTTCAGATGGTAGTAGCAAGAGTGAATCAAGGACAGTAGAAGCACTTTGAAGAGGCATGCTTTAGATGATGAAATAACTAAAGGTAGAAAAAGAGAATAGTAAGGAGAGCAAAGAACTTTGGTGCACAAAATGTAAATGTTAAGGACATGCTAAAACTAAGTTTTCAAAGAAGCTATTTTGTGAGATTTTTCGGGTGTTGGGCTACCCAATTAAAGAATGCCCATACAACTTTAAGATTAGGAGTACACAAGCACTCTTTACATAGGGGCAATATTCCACTCCACTGAAGCTGCATAACACATCTTTAAGTGGTTATTAAAATAAAAAAGGAGGTCGAAATCAAATTCAAGATGACTCCAAAGGACGTTTGATCATACAATGCCAACAATGTAATGAATGTGGACTCTTTGCAAGAGATTGCCAACACAAGTAGGACAAATCACAACTATTGTGCAAATGTTGTCGACTTGGGGACCATGAGGACATCGATGTCCGAAGCTAAAGGCCTATGTCAATATGATTGATGTAAGGCATAATGTAGTATTGGTACTCGTGCCCAGGCAAAAAAGGCAATGTACTTAGATGTGGTGAGGGGCATTTCCCCTTGACCTCACTGAGGGTGTTGCCCCAAGACCCCCACCAAACTCATTTGATTTGCCAAGTACTATCCAAGTCCAAGTTTGCGAATTATGCTCCCAAGTTTACCAATAGGTCTTCATCTACAATATTGTCATCAGTTTGGAAAGTCTTCCGTAATGTTGATGCTTGCTTGTTTTTCTTGTTGTTTGGAAGATGACTTTTTCTTTTGAGGGGATGATGTAGTTATTATTCAACGCCTATTATTATATTTTGGTAATATGGTTTATCCAAGTACGTATTAATTGTTTATCGGCTCCAAGTGGTTATAAGCATTAGTTAGTTGATGGTTGTGTTCCTTTTGGCAACTGCTGACTCCATTAAATAGATTTTGCATCATCAAGGAAAACAATATTATCTAGTTGGATTGACTCTGATCCTTGGCTAACCATCTTTGGTCTACTAATGTAATAAATTCATGTGCAAATATAGATATACTCTTACTTCTCTATTTGATATGCATTATTAATTCTGTTCACTATTTCAAGTATTTATTTTATCTGATAGAAGAGTAAACAGCCAGTTCCACTAGGAATGCTTGAGTGGTAGCTGCAGAGGGTGGTAGATAGGTGAAGCAACAAAGGATCTGAGGTTTGGTTGCAATAGTTGGCAAAGGTGGTGTTGTG
The DNA here is from genome assembly GCA_007115665.2 of Sequoiadendron giganteum. Taxonomy (NCBI): domain Eukaryota; kingdom Viridiplantae; phylum Streptophyta; class Pinopsida; order Cupressales; family Cupressaceae; genus Sequoiadendron; species Sequoiadendron giganteum. The sequence continues at coordinate 497,922,616 of CM021104.1, read as the reverse complement.
GTGGCGGTGGCAACTCTGCCACTTGCTGAGTTTATACCCTTGACTTGGATAATACTAGGGGTTCCATAGCTAGGTGACCACATCCTTAAGCCACCAATGTTGAAATCTGTAGCTCTTAGTGTGTAATATTATTGAGGGTTTTAACCCATATCAGACCTGTTGACGTGTTTTTTATGACAACACCAACACAGAATAAAATGTCCAACGGTCACTCTATTCTCTCTTGATCAAAGTGTTCCACATGCTAATATTGCGTGAAAGTTCATGCGTTCGACTCCAAGGTTCCTTTAATGCGAATAGACTCAGTTAGTTGATGTGAATATGCTGGGTATTCCAAGGGGACTTACGTAATCGTTCAACTTTATATGTTCAAGCAAGTGAAGGATTTTGACTATGATGCTCTGGTATTTGAATGGATCGGGAAATGCTGAATTTAAAGGAGGTAAGGATAGGAATTCTACAATCTACTTCTACGGGTGGAATGCAAGGATTAGCTTTGACAATCTTCAAACGAAACTTCGTTTTGTCTCCCCTTCGGACAACTCCGACAAAGCTGGTGCAATCTTCAAAGGATGGATGAGATGTTCAAATTGAGATTCACCATGCACACCCCTTCACAATGGAGCAAGTGGGCACATTGAACACAATTGAAGTTAAGTGCTGAGATTCCAGTCGACCATGCAGGAGCAGACTTACCATCAGCAAGTCCGCCAGTGGTATGGATACGGGAAGATATGCCCAAACTAATGTCGCATTCCACAATTAACTCTACTTGCATGAAAACAAATCTACTTTACTTTACTCTATTCGAATCGGAAAGACGAAAAGATCTCGTCAACTGCCCACAACACAAAATGAAGTCACCAATCAATGAAATCTTTATATCATGAGAGTCTTACACAACAATCTTTTGCAAAAACTTTCAAAGGGAAAGTCTTTCTTTTCTTTCCAACTAAGCTAACTCCTAGCTCTACTTTAACTTTTATCAATGTCTATCTCTGTCTAGCTCTGATCTATCTCTGATTCTAATTCTAATTGTTTACAAATGAGGGGGGATGCCCCTTTTATAATGAATCCAAATAGTGGACGGTTCAGATCTGATTACAATAAAGGGCTCAGATTGAGCCACCTATGGCCTAATTAGGGTTTTTGCCCTAAAAACCGCCATCGAGAGGAGTGGGGCAATGAATGCGCCCTCCAGTCCTCATCAATGCACCACACCCTGCCATCAATGCATGTCGTCTCCCTCCAGAAGGTCATCGTCCAGAAGGGCGTTTCCTTTCTCCTTCTTGCTGGCTGCAAATCTGATGAATCTGGCCAAGACTGCCTCAATTTCCTGATCGGAGATAGGAGGAATGTGATCCAATTGAAACTCTAAAACTGCAACTGTTTGCCCATGTTGGGCACATGATTTCTTCCAGTCAACAAGGGCGTCCTGGGTGTTCTGTATGATACTTGAGAACGTGGCTGTGTTCTCAAAATCGTCCTTTTTGAAGGTCTTCATTTCAGAGAAGAATGGCGCCAATCTGTCTTTCAATCCATCTGCAGTTACCTCTTCAACAGTCAACCTCTTGGCAAAGATTGCCTCCAACGTGTTGAGAATTCCATCTAAGATGTTTGTCATGGTTTTTCTGACCCTGACATAATCTACCTGTGATGTATCATAGAATCCCTGGCCTGTGACTACTGAAGAATACCATCTGGCGAAGTCGTATCTATCTCCCTGCTCGATAACACCTCCCTCAACCAAAGTGTGTTGAGGTATGCTCATCAAAGCCCCTAAACGGAGAACAACTCTCGTCTGATAGATGCGAGCCTCACCCCAAGCATGGTTAACTGCCTCCAATCTAGCCATAATATCGGAAGCTTGCCCATAGGCATGTGCAAGATCTTCCATGAACTTTCTTGTCTCTGTACGCACACTGGCAACCCACTTGTCTGCCTGCTGTGCCATTCTCTTCAAATCTTCTAACCCACTGATTGACTCCCTGGAAAACTCAGCTGGAAGTTCAATTGCCGGATTTTCTTGCCCACAAAGATGGGACAAGTGCTGCACGTAGCCAATCAGTATCTTGTGCTCTACCTTCAACCTTTTGTATTTGCCCTCCACGTAGGACAATTTATCCTTGAGTGGTCGATAGGAATTATCGCACTCCTGTACCACTTGTGCTCCAGTAGGGCGGCCTAGTTCCATGGTTGTCACAACATAGTTTTCAGGAACGGCCTCGTCCCTATTACATTCTTCCCGAGGAACTGCCATATGCAAGGTTCGGGATCCATCCTCATCTGTGGATATCTTGGAGAACTTTCTAGCCTTTTTCTTTGCTGGAGGTGCGTTGATCCTCTGTAATAATTCCTCCATCTTGGCTGCGGGATTGGTCTCATCTACAGGATCACGCCTCATCCTATCCCTTAGCCATTCTGGCACCTCCTGCCGAATGTCAGATATAATAAAAGGCTGTTCTACCTCAACCTCCACCTCGTGAACCTCCCCTCTGCCATCGTTCTGACGAGGCTCACCGTCATCAATAGGTCTGTGTCTCCCGAGCTTTGGGCATCCTGATCTGAAGTAGCATCACCCTCGAGAGCTGCCTCAATTTCCTGCTGAAATTGAGTATCAGTAGCCGTCCCCTCATCTGTCCCTTTGCCGATTTTCCTGCTGCTGATCCTCTTGGGGCATGTTGATGCTCTGACCCACTGATTCTCTACGAGGTGGCTGATTCTCTACTCGCACCGTTTGCTCTACATCCAATCTCTCTCTCTGGTCAACAAATAACGACACCTCCTGTAAGCTTGGAGAGTGTGTCCGAGATGGCGTATGCATGGACTCGTCGACTACCACTGGCTCAGGTCGAACTGGCTCCTTTCCTCTAGGCTCTGGAGTTGGATTACTCCGTCTCCTCTGATTAGTTGCTAGTAACCTGCTGTCTCCCATCAAATTGTAGGTAAGGGGAATTGACCTTCCCTTGAGTCGGCTGACATGCCTCTCTACCCAACTCCGCGTAAATGTCAAAACTGGGATACAAAGTGTATCCAAGTCAGTGACCTCTGGCTCAGACCAATCTGGAAGTGGCAGAGGTGTATCTCGTACGGTCTCGTAGTCATCCTGTACTACGTTTATATCCTCCTGAATCTGATCTGGCACTGGGATGATCTCACACTCTTTGACCATCTCCAACGGTATCCGAGAAAACATTCTCTTTCTGACCTCGATCTCATCCACTGCACTAGCCCAAAAGTCTTCGATCTGCACCTTGTGCCTGAACTCCTCTGTCAATATCCACCTGATGTTTCTGTGGGGATCGTAGTAATGCCTACTGGTGTGATAGGAAAGGTGGAAAAATTGGAGCTCCGCTTCTGCCTCTCTTGCTGCTTGCAGCAATGGGCAGATTTCATCTGAATTTCCCATAGTAATCGGGAATCCGAGTCCACCTTTTTTCTTCTTCTTTTGAATGTTATCATAGGCAATCAGTTGCCTAGATACCTCCAGCATCACTTTCCTGTTTGTGGGATACCGAGGCAATCTGTATGGATAGGAGGAAAATCCTTGCAGCCTTATGTAGGTGAATTTTGAAAATTGGATAAACCAACATCCGAATTTCTCAATCATTGCTTGTGCCTCCCTTGATATTCTGTGGTGGGTTCTCTGCTGCAAGGTCCTCGTGATATGCATTGTAAAGGCGTCATTGACCCTCTTGTAATTGGTTGTGCTTGTCAGATGCAACTGTGGACAAGCCTCATATATTTTAAACTGATGGGATTCGCAACCGATTGGTTCCTTGTAAGAGATCCCTCTATATCTCGTCATGCGAGCCAGCATATAGACAAGGTAGGAGCCCATGTAAAATGTCTTTGTTCTCCTCACGCCACGAAGCTGCTTATGTATGTTATCACTGATCATCAGTGCCCAATCCATGTAATCCTTTCCCTCCAACACCAGGTTGACAAAATAGAACATCCAAGGTTCAAAGATGAATGCTTGGGGGCAACCTCCAACTCTGCTCAGCATCATAATGAGATCACCAAACTCTTGTCTCAAGTCCTCTGAGAGTATCTGCTTGGGCAATTTAGTGCGAGTTGGCTTGGGTTTAATCATCCATCTAGTGTTTATCAAATCAGCACACCGGTCTGTGGTGGATGAGTACATCTTTCCAGCTCTCTCTTTCGTCTTGTAGATCATCTTCTCATGAACTGGAATCCCGAATGCCTCTCCGATCGCTTCAGGTGTTGGGTTAGCCAGTACCTTGCCATCTGGCGAAGTGACCGTCCTCTGTTCTGCATTGTAGTGGTAGGCGCACTCCATGATGAGCTGTGGACATCGGATAGTTGGTAGAAAGTTGGCAGCTGCATACAATCCACTTCTGACAATACTGTGCGAAGTCACGGACGGGTGATGGCCTCTAGTCCCCATTATCTTTCTTCTGAATGCTTCTATGTTGAATGAGCCTAAGTTCGTGTCAGCTAGCCTGCCGAGCTTTGATGAAAATTTGGATTCTGGCAAGAATGACTTGCCCAGTTTCTTGATCACAGTCTGTTTGGACTCGGTGTGGTTGTTCTTGCCTGCAGCTCTTCTACTTGATTCGGCCATTCTGCTAAAAAGGCAAGAGAGTCATTAGAAAACGAGATTTTATAAAACAATATATCGCCTTTGAGTGTGCCAGCAGATTTTTTAAAATAAAAAGGCTGCAACACTTTGTCACTTTCAGCTGCAAACCTCAACTACGCCTATTTATTTCAACGTCTTTAGAAGTTTCTTCTCTGGTTGCAGCAACACAATGCCAAACACTTGGAAATGTTTGCTTGCAGCAATTTACTTTCAATAAATTTGAAACCTCCTCTTTTGAAGTTCGTACTTTTCCCTCTAACTTAGCAACTTTCAGCAACTTCAAACCTTCTCCTTAAGTCGTACTTTAGCATTCAGCAACTTCAAAATTTTTGCAAATTCGTACCTTTTCAGCAAATGTAGCCATTGGCAACTTGGGGATCCGCGCCTCTCAGCAATTTCAAAGTTTTACAAATTTGCACTTCTCAGCAATTTCGAACTTCTCAGCAATTTCGAACTTTCACTTAGCCAATATTTTTGCATTCAGCAACTGGTGAGAGGAATGAAGGGGATTTTGAAAATCTTATAGCCTAGTCGAATTCCTGCAAAGGCTATACTTAGCAAATTTTCGAATTCATTTTCCCTCTCTTTTCTCCGTTGTAACACTTGTCATCTGAGGCATCTTCTAGAATTATGAATTCATCACCTCTGCACAGGCCTGCCTTGTCGCTTTTGATTTCTTAAAATATTAAATTGTTCACTTCCTTGAACAATTTCGAAACGTTTGGCTAAGTGATTTGATCTTGTCTTCGCTTTGGCAAAATTATCTAGCTCAAAACTTCTAGCGAAGTGTCTTTCATTCATTTTGTTTGTTTGCCTTAGAGAAATCTCTCAATTTTGCCTTAGGAATTTTATTTAAAATAGGCACTGGGCGAAATACCCCTCGAAACGATGTGGACATGGTGCGGAGAACGTTTGAATCACCACTGAATTGGAAATGTTTGATACCCAGAAGAAAAATCCTTCCAGAGTCCATCATTTTCATGTGTATTCGGACGAAGGGGTTTTTTTAATTTTTATTATTTAAAAATAATAAAAATGGCTAATGTTTATTTCTTCCCCTTCCTGATGTGTTCCATTCCATAATTTCAATCTCTTTGATCCTGGCCAATTTTCTTGATTTTCCTCTGAAGAGTTTTCCTCTCTGAAGATTTTTCTAAGTCTGGAAACTAGCATTATCCTCTAGGCGTGTTCTTCATTTTTTTCCTTTAGAAAATACCTTAGGAATTTTTTTAAAATCTAAATTTCATCTGTAAAGGGCGCATATGGCATGTCCTTCTTCCATCTTATTCCTTAGGCAATTCCACGCCTAGACATTTCTTAGCAATTTTCAATTTGAGTCCCCACTCACTAGGCACACTTCATATAATAAATCTCCAACTTGAAGCGCAATTCACATAGTAAAGAGGAAAAAAAAAATGAATAACCCTTGGTCCCTTAAATAATCACGCCCCCTTAGCATTACTTTTCCCTTGGCGCATTTCACATGGTGACCCTTCACCTTCCTTGAGCGCATATGCCATAGTGGATCTCCACCTTCAAGCGCATTTCATCCTCTACGTTTTTAGCTTTCACCTTCTTACCTTTTACCTTGGAGAAGAGGAACTATCTTAAGCGCATTTACCATATGTGAAAAACTTTCCACGCCTTGACTTGACTCTTCATCTCCTTCTGGCGCATATGGGCTAGTAGACTTCCACGTTATCTTTGAGCGCATTCACCACATGTGAAATTTTTTCCATTATCTTGTGACCCTTCAGCTTCCTCAAGCACATATGGGCTAGGTGGCTTCCTTGTTGGGAGCATTTCATAGTGTTAGGGGGAAAACATTACGTCCATGGTGGTTGTTCAGCTCCCTTGGCGCATTTCACACATGCAACTTCCAAGTTGGGCGCATTTCATAGTGTTGGAAGGAATTCCGCCCCCTTTAAGTGACTCTTTAGCTCCTCTTGGCGCATATGAGGGTGTTGACTTCCTTCTTTGAGCGCCTTTAGCCTAGGGAGAGGAAAACTTCATGCCTTAGGTGTCTTTTCACCTTCCTCAAGCGCATTTAGCCTTGGCAACTTCCACTTTAGGCGCATTTCACTATGTGAGATGGAAAATCCACGCCTAAGCTTGATTGTTTAGCTTCCTTGGGCGCATATGCTAGTGTTAGGAGGAATTCTACATGCCTTAGAGCAATTTTCATGCTTCTGGAAGGCGCATTTCAAACTTGCCCAAGGGAATTTCATACTTAGAACTTTTTTGTACCTTTCATTTCTCCTGGGCGTGTATGAGGGTGTATGCTTGTCAGCTATCATTTGTAAATTTCCAACACCCTAACCCTGTTCTGGCTTTCTATTTTTAGTAAAATTAGGGTTTCATTGCGTTTCACCCTACTTTGCACTAGAACTGGCGTGGTTGTGCCTCCATCTGGTGTCGTCATCCTGTTCACATCTTATCCGGCACAATATATGCTATTTTTAGCCATTTGCTATTTTTAGCAAACCCTAGAATTGATCAATTTCCGTATCTCTGTTTGCTTTGAAATTTGCTCCAATTGCCTCTGATGCTGTGAGAGACCTGTTCATGCTTGCTTCTGGTGATGACGTGCTAATTTTAGCCACCTGCTATTTATAGTAAGTTTCAAAGTTGCCTGCTTCAGTAGCTCCGTTCGACCTGAAACTTGCTGTGTCTAATCCTGATAACTTGAGTGCTCTGTTCATACCGACTTCTGGCGCAGATCTGCTATTTATAGCCGTGTCCTGACTTACTAAAAATAGTAAGTCCTCTGATTTTGCTCAAAATTTGCTAGTAGGTAGCCCGAAGGATGCTAATCATGGTGGCGTGCTTCGTTCTGACATCTCTGCATTTCGCTTCATCTATTTTTAGACATGGCAGGAAAACCCTAATTTGACTTGCACGTGGTCCCGACTGCTCCTGATTTATACTGCTTGTCGTTTTGCTCGATGGAATGAAGTGCTAGGTAGCTGCTGGATTGAAGCTGCTATTTATAGTAAGTGTCCAGAAAGTGGTCCATCGGATGTCGGACGAGTTTGCATGTCACAGTGCCTGTGGGATCTCAAAAAACCCAGAAAAACCCAGAAAATTGGTCAAAGTTTCAGCACTGGCTAAAAATAGTAAGTCCCTGAAAACTGACTCATTCCGCTTGCATGTCATATTGTTGCGAAGCTCTCGAAAAACCAACATGGAATATCTGGACATGCATTGAAAATTACTGCATGCAAACCCTAAAAATAGCCTCAGAAGGCTGTACCGTTGAAAGTCACCATCTTGATTTGCATGTTACACCATCGCGAAGGTCTTGGAAAACCCAGATCCATTCTCTAGTCATGCATTGGAGAATTGCTTGTCTAAACCCTGAAAATAGCCTCTGAAGGCTGAACTGCTAAAAATAGCCAGTTGTCTGAATCTGTTCAAATTTCGCGTGTAGGCACTTTGAAGCTGCTTGATTGTGCTGAAGTCATTTGAATCCCGAAATCCTGAGGAACAAGCCTCAAATTAGGTACTTAATAAAAATAGTAAGTGGTCGGATTTCAGTGAGATTTCAAGGGGATTCTGCCTTGAGCTTTTTGAATGTGTTGCTGTACTTAGATTTCACGCGAGTAACTCAATCTTGACCTTGGACGGGCCTAAAGGATAGCAACCCTAAATTTGTCAATTACTTCAACTGAGGTCAAACGGGGCATCCCCGGAAGGACAAAAGACCAGAGACAGAGAGAACCAAAGCCAAAAGACCAGAATGGAGCAAAAATTAGGGGGTCCCCATCTTGGATGGGGTGATGTGTGAAAAGGTCACAACATCTGGTGACTCCACGGGAAAGTGTCGAAAAACACTTTAAGATTAACCTTGGCCCAAGCCCTCTAACCATCATACCGAAAGATATTTACTCAAAAGGGGAGAAGAATCCGATATTGGATCAAAACACCTTCATCCGAGATCGTTTGAACATACGTGTTTACGTCACCTCTAAGCCGACTTGACTTCCAAGATTAACTATGGCAAGTTACATAAGTTTCTTCACTTCAAAAGCATCCTGGACATTGCCTCGCTGCCAGTCAGGCGTCCATAGCCCCGACGAGGTTGTCGCTACAATTCTCACGAATATTGCTCCACTGCCAACCGGGCGTCCATAGCCCCGGTGGAGTTATTCGTATATTCCCAAACCAATGTTTTAAGTATGATATTTCTTTTATTTATTTATTTCTTTTGATATTTCTCTTTCAACATATTTTCCTCTTATCTCTTGATTTTCCGTCAATTCCATAATTGGTTGGCAAGCAGTGAAGCTACCAATGGGTTTGAGAATTGTAGTGGTGCTGAAGCAAGATGTAAGATTTTCACCTGCCATAGCCTCTCCCTAGAAATCAAAATGACTCAAAGTATTTTGCTGAACAGGTAGGACATTATGATCTCAGACTCATGTGTTAAGACACAATAACTGATTAACCTTCCGAGTCGAGCTCATACGAGACCGGATGATGATAAGAGGAAAACAACCTTGGTGTTATATCATTCATAAAAAATCCCATGGAAGTAAACCGGACTGTGTAGAAATATCATCACCCCCACACATAACGGGAGAACCCAAAATTCATGTCCATTCCAAACCCAAACCAAAACCACTTGAGCGGACAACTCAAGGGAAGAAACACCACAACCAAAAACCCAGGGGGCAACAAACCAAAACCAAAACCAAAAAATGGAAAGCGGAAAACAAAACAACCTAATCTAACTATGTACAACATAGGTCCCAGGAGGGAACCTATGCTTGGAAATAATGCTTGAGGAACCGCCCATTGACAGGCAATGGGATATCCTCTCCTGTTAATGCCTTTAATCTGAATGCATTATCTCCTAGGATCTCAGAAATTTGATATGGGCCCAGCCATAATTTATCGAACTTGTCGTGATCACCTTTTCTTTCATGGGCCTTATCCCAACATAAAACTAAATCTGAAATCCTGAAGGCCTTGATCTTGGCCTGCTTATCAAACCATCTTTTCACCACTCCTTGATGCTTGGCCAAACTTTCCAATGCTTCATCTCGTTTCTCCTCCAAATGCATCAACTGGGACAACCTGACTTGAACTCTGTCTTCTCCTTCCAGATACTCCTGAATGAACTGAAGAGTTGGAATCCTCAACTGCACTAGGAAGACGGGGTCTTGACCATATACCAAATGATAAGGGGATGTCCCCAAAGAATTCTTTGTTCTGGTCCTGTCTGCCCATAAGGCGAACCTCAGCTGTGTGTGCCAGTCTTTGGGGTTCTTATCCAATAATTTCTTGATAGCATTCAGCAAATTCTTATTTGTGGACTCTGCAAGTCCATTCCCCTGCAGGTAGTAGTTAGATGAGAATCTCAGTGCAATCCCATACTCAAACGCCCAATTGGAAAACTTGAATGATGAAAAGGCGGGGCCATTGTCTCACACCAAAGCGTGTGGACATCCAAACCTTGTAATAATGTTTTCTTCGAGGAACTTAATAACCATATCCGTTGTGCAAAGCTTGAGAGCTTCAGCTTCTGTCCATTTGGTGCAATAGTCTGTAGTTGTCAGTATGTATTGGTGTTGTGCCGAGGAAGGTGGATTAATCATTCCAATAAAGTCTAATCCCCACTTTGCAAACGGCCTGACTTCAATCACTGGCTACAAGGGAATAGCCAGATTCTTTTCTCTGTACGCAGCTGTCTGGCAAATGTGGCAAGTCTTTACATGCTCGTAAGCGTCTTTAAAAAGTGTGGGCCAATAATACCCAGCCCTTAAAATTTGATGAGCTGTGGCCAAACCACCTCCGTGACTTGTTCCAAATTTCTCATGGAAGTGTTCCATTAGCTGTCTAGCTTCTCTTTTTCCTACACATCTTAAATAAATCCCCTCGTGATTTCTTCTATAAAGTACTGATCCTTGCAGCATAAATCTTTGGCTCTTCATTCTTAAAGCTCTTCTCTGCACTAGATTCAAATGTGAGGGACATCTGTGATTCAACAGATAATAGACAGTGTCGTCGTACCATTCCTCGGGGGACACTTCTTGTAACACATAAGTTTGTTGTATTAATCCAGGTCCTGCCATTGCAATTGTTTGTGCCAAGGCTTGCCCTCAGACTAACTTCATCGGCTGTATCTCTCTGTCATATTCTTGCAAGCTGGCGACCCACTTGCCTCTTCTTTCTCCTTGTTCATTTTGCGTCAGCAGTGTTTTCACTGTGGCATCGGGAACTATAGCATGGACTTTGCTCCTTAGGATATAGTGCCTGAATTTCTTAGCTGCCTTCACCAGGGCATAAGCCTGCTTTTCTACATTGGCGTATCTTAATTCTGCTTTCTTCAATGGTGCACTCATAAAAGCAATTGGGTGCTCATCTTTCTCCTCAGTTCTCTGGGTCAATACCGCTGCATAGGTGTGTTCTGAAGGAAAAGAGTACAGGTAAAATGGCTTTGAGTAGTCTGGATTGACTAGTACCGGAGCATCTACTATTGCTTGTTTGATTTCCTTGAACGCCTTCTTTGTTTGAGGGGTCCATTCTATCTTTACATCCTTCTTCAGCATCTCATTCAATGGTCTGACAATCTCAGCAAACCCAGTTATAAACTCTCTCACAAAATTAATCTTTCCAAAGAAAGACCTCAATTCTTTCTGACTTCCTGGCATGCCAATTCTTGAAATTGCCTCAATGCGGTCTGGGTCAATTGATATGCCCTGTTCTGAAAGGACATGTCCCAACAATTTCCCTTCAGTGACTCCGAACACGCATTTCTTTGAATTGAGAGAAATGCCAAATCTTCTGCATCTTTGGAAGATCTTCCTCAAGTCTTCAACATGATCTTCCCTCTTTTTGGAGAACACTGTAAGGTCATCCATGTATATAACAATGCATTTCCCAACTAAGTCTCTGAAAGCGATGTCCATAGCCCGTTGAAATGTGGCCCCGGCGTTGATTAGTCCAAAAGACATTCTCCTATAAGCGAACGTTCCCCACTTGGTGGTGAAAGCTGTTTTTTATCTGTCTGCTTCTTCAACCATCACCTGGTTGTATCCTGAATAACCGTCCAAGAAGGACATCATTTGGGAACCATTCACAATTTGCAACACCTCATCTAGTGAGGGCAAGGGATAATTATCTTTCTCAGACGCCCTGTTTAGGTTGCGGAAGTCAACACACAACCTTATCTCTCCGTTTTTCTTTCTGACGGGTACCAGGTTGGCGACCCACGTTGAGTGCCTTATTGGGAAAATGATTCTAGCCGAAAGGAGCTTCCTTAACTCCTGATATATAAATGGTTCTAGCAGCGGGTTCACCGGCCTCTGCCTTTGTCTGAATGGTTTGTTTCCCGGCTTTAACGGGATTGTGTGCGTGATCAAGGTAGTGTCATATGTCTTTAAGTCCTCGTAACCCCAGGCTACCACATCGGAGAACTCTCTCAATGCCTGCACTATTCCTTCCTTTTCTTTTGGGGTACAAACCTTACCCACAAATACATTCTTGACTTGCTCGTCTGTTCCCAAGTTAATTGTTTCGCATTCATTTCCTTGAGTACCCTGATTTCTACTCAGTTTATCAGGGTCAAAGAGCCTTTCCAACTCGACCATTCCTCTAGGAATGACATTTGCCCTCAAATTTAGGATCCCTTCAGCATCAAATCTATACTTATACTAGAAATAATTTTTTATTATTAAAAACTTGCAAATTTGTATTAGGAATGATGCCCAACTGATGCATGCAGGAATATGCCAATTTGTGCAGTGATGGCAACTGATGGTATGACAATCGTACGATCATATGAAATTTTATGCATTTGTATAGTTGTTCAGATTTCAGTTGTATGAAATTGTCTGCATCTGTATAGTTGTTTTAATATAGTTCCAGTTTTTTTTTCTTGATTCCTTAATATCAAGACCTCATGTAAGCTGTAATTTTTGCAGGCTTCCCTGTAATAATGATATTTTTTTTTGTGTATCTCTATTAAAAGAAAGCTTTAGAGGTATATGATGTATTCAATAAATTTTGAATTGAATGTCTTGTAGAGATGAAGGCATAATTTTAAAGGATTTAGATTCAAAATGGGAACCTGGTGACCGAAGTGGAAAATGGATAAAGCTGAAACCAGATTATATAAATACTGGATCTGATCTTGATGTTCTGATCATAGGTCCACCCCTCTTATATTCACTAACTCTTCTCTTTTATTTTTTATGTATGTCGAGGAAATAGTTGCAGTTACTTTTATGATTATGATCTGCTTCTCTCTAAAACAATATTTTCTTAACTGTGCACAAACATGTTCTTAAAATTAAATGTTTTCTGAAACAGGAGGTTATTATGGATCTGGTCGCCATGGAGGAGAGGTATCAATTGTTGTAGGATATATTACTGAAATTCTTAGATTTTATTACAGGATTTTCATTTCAAAATCGAACTTGGAAACCTTCATTGGTGTTTGTAGTGATGTTTTAAAGTTCAAAACCTTTCAGGTTGCACAATTTTTACTTGGTCTTGCACAGAATTCAACGCATGTGGGCTACCCCACAAGGTTCTTATCATGACTTGAATTTTAACTGAGAATTGCTTGTTTTTTTTTTTGTTGAAAAGAATAAATCAGGAATGGATCATATGATTGTTAATATCCTTTTGTAGCTGAATACTTAGGAATGGATCATATGATTGTGACGTTTGAAAGTGATCTCTTGCTGTTCTGTAACATTTGAAGATGCTCTTTTTGTGTGTTAAGGTCTAGCCAATATTTTTCTTACCTTTTTTGATAAAAGAGTTGGGGATTTCAGATTATCAGCTAGCACAAATGGACAATCTATCCTTTTTATCTGCCTTATTCTTCCAGCCTTGTATGTTCTCTTATAATGTCATACAAAAATCTAACAATGATAAATTTTAAGTTTGGTATGACTGCTCTTGCAGATTTCTCTCATTTTGCAGAGTTGGATCCGGCCTCTCTGATGAAGAATGCAGTGTTCTTGTGAGCAGACTGAAACCATATTTCAGGTCAGTCCATTCTTTTATTTATTTTAGCTTTCTAACATTGAGTAAAAAAATGTTCTTAATTTGATGAAAATCACATTGATTCTATGATGGATAAACCATAGCTATTTTAATTTTTTGCGTAGGAAATTGTCATATCTTAAATATGAACTGTAAAAGTAAATAATTAAGGACTCTAAAAGTCTTTGCTTCTCTGCCCTACACAGACAAGAATTACATTTATCTCATATTGACACCCAACAATAAAAAACAGTACACTTTTTAAGCAAATGGAGCTTAGAACATGGTTGACTCTTGTTTTGTAGATAAACTCCTCTTTGGCACCAGATAGAGTACTTATACACACACACACACACTACTTGGAGGAAATTACTGATGTATAATTTTGAGGGCTTGTTCAGCAGTTTGAACCTGGATAATTGTGACGGTGAGTGCTCTAGACCAAAACCTGTGGAAAATTGCGCATAACTTGTATGAGTTTTGATTTATTGCATTTGAAAGACACCTTATACCTTGCCTTTAAAAAATATTACCTTGAAAGAACAATAGGACACTTTTTTTTTTTCATATTGCTGATCCAAGCTACTCTTTTAGAAAGCAAAAGGTCTCCAAAATGTACTTCTAGCTAATGTATATAGGCAGAAAGCAAATATAGTTCCTAGAAGATGGACTCAATATCTTCTGTTGTCTAGCCTTTAATTCAATGCCCATTTGAAAAGTCGGTTTCATCCTGTCTCCTGCCTATGGTAGCAAGCCATTGATGCAAAGCCCATCTGATATGCCATTTTAACCAGAATATATTTTTGGTAGCTGACTGTTCATACCAAATCAGCCATCCAAGTAATATTCGTTTCAAAACACTCAAGTGATGCAAAAGACACATTCTTAAAATCAATCTGATTTCAGCACTTGGCTTTAAATGTGCGAGGGAAGACAAACACCAACATATATTCAGGTTTCTTGAACCCCCCTCTCGTAACCTTTCAGCCCCATGATGCTTTTCTAGGATAGGAATTTTTATGGATTGTTGTTGACACCTTAATCTATCCTAAGTTAATTCAAAATCATTATACACATGGCCTTATGATTTCTCTTGGTTAGTTGAGAGTATGTTCTCCTTAGTTATGATTGAGATTGACCACCATATTCCTTCACGTGAGATGATCTATTAGATTTATTACCTTAGGAGATGGAAATAAATGAACACTTAATTTTCAAGGGCCTTATCTGCTGTTGCATCTAAGGTGTAAGAATGTAAGTCCTATCTTGTTGGGCTGATTGCATTACGAATGTTGTGGTGGACCTTTGGGTCAATTATATATATATATATATAGAATTTTGTGGTGGAACTTTGGGTCAATTATATATATATATATATATACACGTGATATGATCTATTAGATTTATTACCTTAGGAGATGGAAACAAATGAACACTTAATTTTCAAGGGCCTTATCTGCTGTTGCATCTAAGGTGTAAGAATGTAATTACTATCTTGTTGAGCTGATTGCATTACGAATGTTGTGGTGGAGCTTTAGGTCAATTTTATATATCCATATATCCATATATATACACACACACACACACACACACACACACACACACACAAAGTTGCTACCATGGGGGTAGCTCCTGTTATATTAAAGATGGATAATCAAATTTTACATGCTACCAAGGGGATGAAAGTCAGATCTTCATACATCTAATTATTGCTATGCATGATGATGAGGAGGCCCTCCTTTAATTCTTGCAAATGCTCTTTCTTCTTAGGAAAGAAAAGATTAGGATTTTTTTCCATTTATTTCTTAAAACTCTCAAAACTACTGTTCAAGAGGCTCATTTTGAATAGCGTTAGGGAAAATTTTGAGTTCTAGGATCAGAGGTTTGGACGAAAACCCAAATTCTCTTACAAGCAGATTCAAATATGATTCACATTTGGGCTTAAGGATCGATTGTGGAAATTTTGCGAATCTTCTTCAAAGACAAAATTTCAGAGTTATTGGGAGATATTTGCAAAGATAAATTCAGAGTTTATTGGAGCTTATTTCAGATATACAAGCAGATTATATATTATTCTTTATTCCTGCTGCCAAACCTTTGGAAGTCATATTGTTATAGTGGCTGAGTAAATTCAGATAAGACAAAAGCTGCAGTAAAAAGACAAATAAGAGGCGCCAAGGAGTAATATTGCTCAGTATTATTGAAGAGTCAACATAAATTATCAGGCCATAAGATTGAGTCGAGACTTCCTTTCTGGCCGCCATACATTAGAATAAGGGAAATCGAGAAGCATGCATAAGGAGTCAACAATCTGCAGAGACCAAGAAGACAACTAGGAATCTTGGCAAATATTGGAACATAGTGTCATGTCCCCAATATCGTAACCTATTGAAATACAAACACTAAATAAAATAGATACCAAAATTATAAAATTTCAATTTAAATATTATTATAATAATATTATATCATAAGATAAATACAAAATACATATTAAAATTATAAATATTAGTAATTTAATTATAATTCTCACAAGATAATATTATAATTAAATTACCAAATGCAATGTTATAAATATTAAAATGTAAAACAATTTAAATATTGTAATCATAATAGATGATAAAATTAATATAAAATACACAAGTATAAAGTACTATGTTACACTGGCATCGGGGACGGGGGGACGTCGGGATGGGGGACAAAGGGGCCTCAATTTGGGACGGGGGGTTTGGGGCTGTATATACTATACATATGGTACTTAAAATGCTAGTTATGAAAAGATGTATAACAATATACTTGAACATTGAACATTAACAATGAACTAATGAATGAACCATTGAACATTGAAGTTTTCAAATTTGAAATTAGAATACTCAATACTACAATGTAACAATTGTCGAATAAAAAAATGGAAGATTTCTATTATATCATAAAGATGATTACAATGAGTAGCATGATATGAATATCAAAACAAGTACAAACTACAAAGTCAAAATGCCAAAATGTAGTGAAGCAGGCAGAGGCCTCTAATCATCCTCGGGAGGTCGGCAAACTCCTCATCAATGGAACCACTGGACTCCCCAAGGTCAAGATCTGCCAAAGGAACACCGACCAGCCCTAAATCTGCAACATCCTCATCCTCATCAATTTGTGATGGCTCCTTTGGCTCTACATCCCATCGTATTGCTGGGCTCTCCTTGTACACATGTGTCTTGCGGTCAGTGATACACAAGGCACTATGTACAACCACTAGCTTCTCTGCTCTCCTAGAGGTAAGTCTGTTCCTCTTAAGAGAGTGGATGAAGCTATAAGTAGACCAGTTCCTCTCAGAAGCTGAAGAACTAGAAATCTGAGACAACAAATGAATGGCTAGTGTTTTAGTCAGTAATTTCAGTCCATGACAAGTCCACCACAAAATCGGATCCTCTTGTGCCATAGTTCTTATATCCGCCTTTGCCGCAGCCTTGTAACCCCTAAGAGTAGCAAATTTTGTCCACTCAATGCGAATGTTGCTAGCATCTTCAGCATCATACATCCTATCAATGCACTTGAAGAACCCTTACTTCACCTCATCATCCTGAATCGGTGTAACTCTACTAGGCCTAGGCATGTACCACTTCGGATTCAATGAATAAGCAACCATGTGCAAGGGAGTGTTTAGGCTATCCCATCTGCGCTGAATAATAGGTTGAATGTAAACATTGTAGAATGCTAGAGTGGGGTCCTTCTCTCGCACAACTGCCCTCATCTGGCCAAGCATCGAATCAATGCACTCATACACCTCTCCAAGGTTAGGTGCATCCCCATCCTCATATTTGATGACTTGGACAACTGGTTCAATGATGGCAACAATATATTTTGCATCATTCCAAAATCTATCACTCTTCACTATCTCCTTCACCCTCTTCCCTTGCTCTATCCTGGCCCCATCCCACCGATTCCATTCTTGCGTCATAACCATGAGTTGCAGTGGCTCTTGCAACTCAAGCATTCTCTTCATAAGAATGAAATAGGATGCATATTGGGTCTCAACTGGTTTCAAGAACTCCTTCTTCGCGAAGCTCCTGAAGGTGGCATGTGAAGTGTGGTGGTTGTAGATATACATCTGCACATCTCTAGCATTGTTGACCACTCCTCTAATCCACTCAATCTTCCCCATGTCCTTGAGTGCATTGTTCATGGCATGCACACAACATGGAGTCCACCAAATATGTTTGTATGTTGTCGCGATAAGCCTCCCTGTAGCTCTGCACACATGTGCTACATCTGTCACTACTTGGACCACATTTTGTGGCCCAATCTCCTCAATAGCTGCCCGAAGGATCTCAAACTGAAAATCAACATCTTTTCGATGCCCTGAACAATCAACTGCCCTGAGAAAGAATGGGCCCTCTGAACATGTAACTATGACATTGATGAGTGGACGATGCCTAATGTCTGTCCACCCATTCATAACAATGCTGCATCCAAAATCCTCCCAACATGCCCTCATCGTCTCCATCAATGAACTGATCTTGGTATAGTTGTTATCCAAGATCGTTGTCCTGAATTTGTGCTCACCTGGTGGCACATATGATGGTCCTCCCTTCGCCACCATCGACATCATCTCCTTATAATAAGGAGATCGAGCTACATGAAATGGGATTCCATTGGCAATAAGGAACTTGCCAATGGAATCATCTATCTGATCCTTCTGGTGCACATTAAATAAATCAGCTATGGGGTTAGGCTGATTTTGCATCCTGCGTTTCCCCTTGCCCTGTTGCGATTTAGGCATAACACTATAGGTGGATGAAGGTCTTGAGGCTGCCCCTAACAATGTTCCTGCTCTAATATGTGGCTGCCTCTGCATATGCTGTTCTTGAATCTGTTGTATAGTCTGAATATTTTGCCTACTAGACAAGGTAGTAGGCATAGGAATTGCCACGTCATTTGGAACACCCCAAAGCTTGTTGAACTCAATTCTGTATTTCATATTTTTAGCTTCCTTCAAAAAAGAACATGCTCCCACACCTTTTCTTGGCCAAAAGAGGAAGTGAGCATTAACTCTGGTGATGCTCCCAAACCAATCATTACCACAAATGTTGCATTTCCATTTTCTCGTACCACCACCTGATGATGTTGGGGTTGTTATTCTTGTTGCAAACTGTTTGAGAGGAGATTTGGGATCAGAAGGACCCCTAGCCTATTCTGCCGAAAGCTGAGAGGGGCAATCAGTAGCAACTGGTGCACTAGCTATGGAACTAGTTTCCCTTTCTGAATTTGACCCATGTTCACCCCCCTCATTGTGCTCATCCTCATGCTCAAGTTCATATTTTGAATGGCTTGCATTATGAGAATGAGTTTCCATTTCCATTTCATCCTCACTCATTTCATGACTGTGGGAGCTCATTTTGACACTGCATTTCACAAAATGAAAAAAAATTTCAATAAACACATAGTTTCAGCCTATGCCCTACTTTAAAATTAAAAAAATAAAACTCTATATTTTAAATTTTAAATTGCAAAACAAAATCTTAACTAATTTAGAAAATGAAACAACAAGAACTAAGAACTTAGAATTTAGGAATGAAAATCAAAAAATTCAAAAAACTAAAACAATGAACATTGAAAATCAGAAAATAAAAGAAAAAATCAGTTCAAAAACCTACCTTTTGCTTGAAAAATCTCTTCAACGAGCTGAAGAATCTTCCTCCTCTTCTTCTTCTTGCTCCTTGACACTCCTCTTTCACTTGCAATCACTCCTTTCACTCCAATCACTCTTTCCTCAGCTCTTCACTCTTCTTCTTCTTGCTGTAGCAGACAAGTAGAAATGCAAATGTGAATAAAAATGTGGTTAGGAGGGGCTTTTGAAAGCATAGAAGAGTGTAGATGGGCCCCACATGCCCTTAGGGTTCGAATAGAACCAAAAATATATTACAAAAATGTGTTAATTTTTTTTTTAAATCGTGTCTTTATGTCTGTCTGTCGCGGGAGACACTCGAGGGACGCCCAAGCGTCTCCCTCAGCATCTCGGAGATGCCGGTGTGTTTTTGCGTCTTTGGCGGCGGGGGAGCAAAACGGTGGCGCCTCCGGAGACGTGGGAACGTCATCCCCACGTCTCCGGGACGTCCCTGTTTCGGGAACGCTAGGGCCTAGGGGTAGGGACGCGTCCCTGGGGTTCACTGGTAATATATGAGCAATGAGTGTGGTTAATAAATAAATAACAAAGATATTATCTATCTACAAAGGCAGCGATTCATTTAGCTTTCCAAAAGACAACAAATCACAGAGGCCATGTCCATAGGAAAGGAGAAGATGTGACTTTTCAAACCACAATAATATTTAAAGGGAATCATCTCCAAAGCAAGGGGGGGGAATAGAATATGAACCATTAAATAAAAAGAAGATAACAAATCTGAGATAGATATTTATGAGTAAACAACAGATTTAGGAATGAAATAAAGTAGTATGAATCAAGATATGAATACAACAAATCAGTTGGAAATAATAATATATAAAAATTTATATAAAATATATAAGTATATTATAAAATCATATGTATATATATATATATATTATATGTATGGGTAAGTATATATGTGAATCACTTGTGAATATACAATAATGATGCTTGGAGCAATTATTAAGCCTTACAAGTAATGGTGACTCTTTAATATAAACATAAGTAGATTATGTATATTTATGAATTGTCCTCATCCTATGACCAATCCAATATAAGGTTGAAGGAGGCGAGTAAGGAATCAGAAAACATGGAAAGATACAACCACTCAGGTGATGTACTCACTTAGCAATAATATTTAGCATATTTCGAATATAAGAAACAAATATTGCTAAATGGATTATTGGTGTAATGCTTTCTTTAATATTATCATGATGATAATGATGTTGATATTGACTTCAAAAATTAGTAATAAAAGCAAATTTATTTGATTGCTAAAAGATTGTCTTTTGAGTGTTTGCAAGCCTACTAGGGAGAAAGGGCCTGAGAAAAGTGGTGCCTAAAAACCCCACTTAACAATCCGTTGCTGAAATATACCGGGCCAATTTTTTTTCTTTTTCACAACCAAGTTTACCCGTTAATGTTAATGAAATCTTAATCCAACTGAAAGGGAACCCTTTCCTCTAATCAACTCAGATCCCAATGCGGGCAAGGTTGAGAGCATACTTGAAAGGGGATCATTAGCATAATTGAAACTGCTGGAAAGTAATAGAAAGAAGTTGCAATCACTCTACCACTTATTTAGCGGGAGGATTGGAATAGAAAATCCATTACTGAATTCAAAAGATGCAACTTGACCACTTATTCAGCGGGAGTATGTTGACGGCTCAGCCGATCAACAGTATGATGAATAATGCAATACAATAAAGAAATAGGTGGCAAGTGGACCTCTTCCACTTGTTCAGCGGGTGATGCAAGAAAAGTAAACTTGAAGCTATAGACTGAATTGAGGCCAGTCTCTTCCACAATCGTGGGGATTACAATGTGCTAAATATGAGAGAAGAATTGTTGACAGTACTACTGTTCAACTTACAATGCGAAGGAGAGCCTGTCAAGAATACATGATTAGAAATCATACAAGCTGCAATAGTGTAAATAAACTTCCCCAAACTCAACCTTGACTCCCTAAACTCAAGCCCACTCGAAAGATGACTTCTCATAATCTGATATGACTGTAACAGTGACTGAAATTGCACAGATCAGCAACTTGCAACCTCACTAAATTGCTCATAGCTCGCTCAAAACCCAACCAAATGACATGAAATCAGATGCATAATGATCTAGCATGGAGGGCGACCAAGACAGGAAATCAAAACCCACCCAAACAGCCTCTATTTAATTTGCACGGAAAACAATGCACTCACAGGAAAGTACGACCCTTTAAGAAGGGCGATTTTGCCTTTTAAAAATCCACACTTCGTAATAAATTCTGAAACTTAACATGTAGGGTCGCCCCTAGCAAGGAAACCATTACGGAAAACACCCAAAACACCCAAAACCACACTATTTTTATTTTGCAAGTTGTGAATGAAAACTACAATCAGCTGAGTGGATTCAGCAACACTGAAAAAATGGTAAAATGCAAAACACATCAACTACAATATGCTCAAGCTCAATTCAAAGAACATGGACAAACCTATCTTAACTAGTTGCTATCTTACAAGCAAGAAGCCATGCCTAGCTAGGGGGTATGCCTTCCCCGAAGCACTCATTCACCATTCCGGCAACATAACTTTGCAATAAACTCAAGATGATGAATGAAGACCCAACACTTCCCTTTTATAATTTTAGCCAAAGATCTCTAGAACCTTCTAGAAGGTGCGCCCCACTCAAGGAGTCAACCTAATTTGATGTTGACTCATGACCCTTAAGTGGTGTCTGTAATGAACCAGACCAATTTTTTTTTGATTTTTCACAATTTGATTACAATGCAACACGCACCTGTTAAGGTTAGCACAAACCAAAACGTTGCGGAAAGTAACTCTAACCAGAATGTACACCAGGATCCTGATGTGGGCAAGGTGTGAGCATTGGTCAGAGGATCTATGCAATGCAAACTGAAGGAACTCTAACCGAGAATGGCGCCGAGTGATGGCGAGCATATGGTCAGAGGATCAATGCATGATGACAGAATGTAACCCTAACCAAGAATGGCGTCGATGGATGGCAAGCATATGGTCAGAGGGTCCCTAAACTACTCAACTGAAAGCAAATAGGCGGCAAGCCAGCCTCTTCTACTTATTCAGTGGGGATTACATGTAAATTCAAAATGAAGGGAATGAATTGCTGACAGTACTACTGTTCAACTTACAGCAAATTAGAGGGCTTGCCAAATATCATAAGAGTAAGAACTTCCAAGCTATAACAAGATAAGATCCCTCTTCTACAATCACAAACTCTTTGAATATCAACCCCTCGCACAACTAATGAACTTTCTTAAATCTGGTATGACTGATTTGACAGATTTAATGTAGAACAGCAACATAATAACTCACGAAAATGCACATAACTCACTCTAAACACATCCTATTGACGAGAAATCAAATGCAGATTACTATACTGATATAGGCGCCCAAGATGCAATTCCTAAACCACCCAAAACAAGCCTTATTTATTTTTGCACAAACTTCGATGCACTTCAAGATGGTACGGCCCAGCTGCAAGGGCGAATTTCCTCTATAAAATCAAAGAGACCCACATAAAATCTGGAAATTGGCAGGAATGGTCGCCCCTCATAAACAGATTGATAGATTCAATACCCAGAATGATAGCATTTTTATTTCATGAGCTGTGAGCAAATCTTACATTCCTCAATGACATTCAGCAACATCAAAATATGACAGAAAATGTAAACTAGAACTCCCAAAATGCAATGACTCAATTGGAAATGCAATTCAAACCTATTACAAGATAACCTCTCAACTAGTTGCTATCTTTCAAGCAAGAAGATGAGCCCATGCTAGGAGGGATGCTTTCCTCGAAGCGAGTGCCTGAAGACAATTCAACAGCATAACGGTGTAGTAGACAAAAGATACCAAATGAAAAGCTGAGGCCTGATTAAATAGACAAGAGAGAAACATCTAGAAGCTTCCAGAATGGCGTCCTTTTCCACCCATGAAATATTTCACTTTGTATTTTCTTTTAAAATAAAATCAATTCTCTCAATAGGCGTCCTTTTCTTCATCTCAATATTTGACATTTAAAAGATATAACTTATCTCTCCATGACGCCTAGACCCTCAAAGTTCCCCCTTTTTTAAAACAACTTAAAGTTGTACTGCTAGGCAAGGGGTATAATATTATAATGAAAATACTTATCTCTCCAAGAAATATGCGCCCAAGGCCAAGAATTGAAGTGCCAGCTGAACAAACTGAAGAAGAGGACCAACTGAACTGAACCCAAACTGTCCACTGCCAAAAATAGAATTTACTAAAAATAGTAAATTCGCGAAGTTGTCCGAAATGCCAAACTAAACACATCACTGCGAAGCTCTCTGAAAACCCAGAAAGAATCCGCAAACAGAATCTCGAACCTCAAGCAACACCCTCCTCAAAACCAGGAAACCCTAATTCCACCATCCGCGTAGCCTACGGGTCTCCGGAATAGGCCAACGGTCAACTGAAACGGTCACAGCTCTGAAGGGGACATTACAGTGTCCCATTTTCCAATGCATTTTTCACACTTTTTAAATATTTGAAAACCTGCTCATATTGGCATCCCTTTTCCCTCCAAGTTGACATTAATAAAATGGTAAATATTTCACTTAACCTCTTGATGAGGCGTCCACCAATAAAAGCCCCTTCTTAAAAACAACTTAAGTCATAAAGCTAGACCAAAGGGTTTATAATTAAAATAAAACATTATTTTAATTAAAATAACTTATCTCTCCAGAAACTGCATCCAGGAGCTGATTCCAATACTGTCAATTAAATCGTCTGATGAGGAAAGCCAAATGCACTGAAGCAATCAGGACCACTGCCAGAAATAAAATTTACTAAAAATAGTAAATTTAAGAAGTTATTCGGATCAACATGCATGCTATACCAACGCGAAGCTCTCTGAAAACCCAGAAAGGAGCTGCCAACCAAACACTAAGGTTCCAGAAGCAAGTTCCAGAAAAAGCTGAAACATCCTCCTAGAAGATAGGAAACCCTAATTTCCGCTTCCGAGTAGTCTATGGGTCACCAGAATAGACTAACGGCCAATTGTTAGATCACTATTGAGAAGGGGAGATTACAGCTGCGGCCATGGAGGGGTGGGGGTCCCACTTAACAATCCGCTGCGACCATGGAGGGGTGGTAGGCCCAGAACCGCTTATAAGCTCTGTTGGCTTCCCCCAGTAGGTTAAGTGTTTTCTGAGGTGCTGGCACGGGTAGAGAAAGCAAGTACAAGTGTTTCTTGTAAGCACTCCACTTTGAGATGTTCATGCTGCTTAGGGCCAAGGGGTGGGTTGTCCTTATAAGACGCTTATGCTCTTGGGCTTAGATGGATAGCTTCGGACAACTCTACCCATGCCACTCCTCATGTGTTTTTATTATTGATTTGTGATTATATTTATATTTGGATATCTACATATTAATGCCAACAAATATATGTACATGTGGAAATATGAAATGCAGGCTTCAATCCTAAAATTAATCAACAAGCGAATTCTAGGGCAAAGTCGGGTAAGGGACATTACAGTGGTATCAGAGCATCTTTCCTTCCATCTTGTGCGTGCTTGAGCTACCTGAGCTACTTGATCTACTTGAGCTACTTGAGTTGGTTGCTTGCATACTTGAGCTACTTGCTTGCCTACTTGAGCTAGTTGAGCTGGTAGCTTGCGTACTTGAGCTACTTGCTTGCCTACTCGAGCTAG
This sequence comes from Sequoiadendron giganteum, assembly GCA_007115665.2. Classification (NCBI taxonomy): domain Eukaryota; kingdom Viridiplantae; phylum Streptophyta; class Pinopsida; order Cupressales; family Cupressaceae; genus Sequoiadendron; species Sequoiadendron giganteum. The sequence goes on along the minus strand of CM021104.1, from coordinate 497,897,653 downwards.
TTGCCTACTTGCTTGAGCTAGTCGCTTGTGTAATAAAAGCAAATGTATTGATTGCTAAAAGATTGTCTTTTGATTGTTTGCAAGCCTACTAGGGAGGGAAGGGCCTGAGAAAAGTGGTTCCTAAAAACCCCACTTAACAATCCGTTGCGGCCATGGAGGGGTGGGGGTCCCACTTAACAATCCGTTGTGGCCATGGAGGGGTGGTAGGCTCGGAACCACTTATAAGCTTTGCTGGCTTCCCCTAGTAGGTTAAGTGTCTTCTGAGGTGCTGGCACGGGTAGAGAAAGCAAGTACAAGTGTTTCCTCTAAGCACGCCACTCTGAGATGTTCATGCCGCTCGGGGCCAAGGGGTGGGTTGTCTTGATAAGATGCTTGTGTTCTTGGGCTTAGATGGATAGCTTCAGACGACTCTACCCATGCCACTCCTCATGTGTCTTTATTATTGATTTGTGATTATATTTATATTTGGATATCTAGATATTAATGCTAACAAATATATGTACATGTGGAAATATGAAATGCAGACTTCAATCCAAGATTACTTCGTCAAAGAGAACATTTAGTTGAAAAAGAAGAAACCCTAAAACTAATCAACAATCGAATTCTGGGGCAAAGTCGAGTAAGGGACATTACACGTAGCCACAACTTTTGCCAATTGAAATTCTTCATTAATAAGTCCATATCGTCTTAAAAGGATCTGCAGCTATTATTGGAGGGCTCCATAGCTTTTTTTGACTATGTAAGGGTGATGCGAAGAGGAGACTAGTCAAAAGGAAGCCACCTCCCATTTTGAAGTCATACGCTCCTCCCTTGGCCACCATACATCTGCTTTAAGGAGATCATACTCCTTGTTAGCAGCTACCTATTCACTCTTTGCGAATGGTACCTTCTGCTGAGGATTATGCTGTATAGGGAATGCATTAAGGAGTTTGCAAAAGGGAATTTTCTGATCATTTCCAGGGCAGCCACATTATTTATGTAATGAATTGAAATCGCTGGTAAATAGTGTAAGTTGACAATTTGTTGAAATATTATATCAGTTGTATGTTCTTGTTAAAATTCCCATTTACCTGTTACAATGCCGGTCATATCTATTATTCTATAATTGAATGGACGAAAATAAAATATTGTGTATGTAATAGATGAATATTGATCGTATCCTGGAAATCAAACTTGAACATGTTTTGAACTCCATTATGACAATTGTTTGATAAAATGCCTGCATTGTCAAGCGTGGGTAAATTGTGAAAATTTCGCTTCATCTGGGGTTGGGGATTCTACATGAGGGATGGAAGGGTGGCCCACCTTCCATGCTCTCGCAGTACAAGGGTGACCAACCTTGAGACTGCGGTTTGCTAGCATTTCAATGAATTCCTAATGAGATTATTATGGGGAATCCATATTGGAATGGCTATTGCATTAATTAGAATTTTGATGTAACTAATGTGCATGGATATCATGATGTTTGTTAATGACTAATAATATATATTATCATGGCTTATGAGCTAATGTGAATTTCTAGTGACTAGTATTGTGTGCAAGACCTAAACGAAGATTTATAACTTATAAAGGGCATTTCAATTAGTAAATTTATAATCTTAAATGTATTACATTTCTTATTTTGTATTCAAATTGTGCTTAAAGGGCAAAATCTAGGAATATCCCAAATAGGGGACATTACAATCCCCTAAAGGGGCAATGTTTTTGAGAGAAGTGGATTGTGAAGGGGAGGTGAAAGATGGTGAATTTATTGCTAACATTCTTTGTCAAACCATTAAGGAAGTGGGCCCTCAAAATGTTGTGCAAGTTATAACAAGACTCGGACTCGCCTCGGATTTGGCAAGCTGATTTTTGATTCGGAGTCGGACTTGGAGCTTAGACTCGGCACAGACTCGGCGAATTGAAAAACCCAAGAAATTCAAAGATTTTTAAGGATTTAAAACTTGTATCATGCACCCTTTAATAAATAAACCTTAAAGACACAATAACCTCATCAAGTAGAAACTACTTTGATCACATACACAAACATACATTGATCACATATGTATAGACACAAATTTTAGCTGAAGGAAATAATAGTAGTAAGATAATTCGATATATCTAATGTCCCCATTTTAGCCCTACGCTCTTCTTGAGGTTTTAGCCTATTTCTGGAAACTCATAGGCTAAGCAGAACTAAAAAATAGGGTTTCCTGTTTTTTAGGAGGTTTCGGATGCAGTTTTGAGGGCTTGCATGCATGGGGTTCTGATCCATGTCTGGTGGAGTTTTTTGGGTTTTCAGAGAGCTTCAAAATGGTGCATCATGCATCTCTATCTAATAACTTTTCCAGGCACTTACTATTTATAGTAAGTCATGTTGGCTTCCCGATTTTGTACTCAGAGGGCGTTTGGAAACACTATTTATAGTAAGTCATGATTACTGCTGAGATGAAGTTTTGCAAACTTACTAGATATAGTAGTTGTTAGTTTTAGTAAGTCTATTTATAGCAGTATCTTTCTAGCAGCAGTTCAATCATCTGCAGTTCACATTTTGGGTAGTGTGGCTGTTCAACTGGTTTTTTGAAGGGTTTTGAAGTTAACTTACTATTTTTGGCATTGGCTATTTTTAGTAAGTCTATTTGTCGCAGTGGCACCATCAACAATTCTGCTTAGGTCTTCATTCTATTTCTGGTAGAATCATTTTGAAGTTGTGCCCCATGCCTAGGCTTGATGACTTTAAGTTGTTTTAATGAAGGGGACATAAGGGGGTCGATTTTCATAAACATTTAAATGTTTATTGTTGCAATTTGAAATGGACGCCTAAGGGGGAAATGTTTTGAGATTTTAAATAAAGTAATTGCTAAAAGGTGGCGTCCCTTGGAGGAATTGAACAGTTTCTTGTTGGGAGTTACAGTTTGCTTCATTTGCCAATTTGAAGCTTATATATTGGTGCTTTGCTCTTTGTATCTCATCTCGGAAATTGGAAAGTAAAGTTATGCTGCTGGTTTGAATCCAGAGCGTGGCTAAGGGGAAGCTTAGCGAATTCAATCCATTCTTTGGGCGTGAAACAATGGCTCCCTAGGTGGATCATTATGACTGTATTTCACCTTGAAATACAGATGGAGCTTCAATTTGATGAAATCGAACATGTTGCTGATGTAAAGCGTGTTTTGTAAGTTGTTGATTCTGGCCTGGCTGAAGATATTTTCTGTTCATAGCTTCAACATTGATTTTGGTTTTGTTTTGGGTGTTGGGCCAAGCTATTCTACTGCGGAGGGTGCCCCTTCCTGCAAATTTGTAGATTTAATTATCAAGTTCCTGATTTTTTAAGAGCAAGTTGACCTCCTTGAGGGGCCGTACCATTTGGTACTTGCATTGGAATTCATGCCTCTTATTTCCACATGTTTCTGGCTTGAGTTTCCATTGGAGTTTGGATGCCTTGCTTCTAGCTGTTGATCGATTGTGGTATGGAAGCATTCAGAGTTGTTTCAGAGGAGTTTCGTTCAAATTGGTGAATCCATAGCTTGCTAGTCTAATTTTCCATACCTTCTGTTTCTGATCAGATTAGTTAAGTTTAATTATCATGCTGTTTTGAGCTTCATTTATTCATCTATTCAAGTTGTAAGTGTTAGAGGAAGTGATACTCTAACCATTACTTATTCTGAGAACGTCTATTTGATATATCGCAGCTGTTTAGTAATTGTTTGTAAGTTGATTAGTAGTACTAAGAACAATTAGTTTACTTGCTGCAATTTACTTTGTTGTATTCCCCCCACGAAAATAAAATGGTTGTGTGGATTGTATACCCCCACAGTTTAAGTGGAAGTGAGGTTAATTGGCTAGTTTGCCGCCTTCAAATGTTTGTAATAATCACACCCACGAAATAAGTGGAGTATTCTGAAATATTCCGGGCCAATTTTTTTCACTTTTTCACAACCAAGTTCACCCGTTATCGTTAATGAAAACACAATCCAACTGGAAGGAACCCTTTCCTCTGATCAACCCAGATCCCAATGCGGGCAAGGTTGAGAGCATACTCGAAAGGGGATCATTAACATAATTGAAACTGCCGGAAAGTAATAGAAAGGAAAGCAATCACTAAACCACTTATTCAGCAGGAGGACTGAAATGGAAAGTACATTATTGAAATAAAGATGCAACTCGACCACATGTTCAGCGGGAGTATGTTGACGGCTCAGCCGATCAGCAATATGAAATGAGCCAGTCTCTTCCATAGTCGCGGGAATTACAAGAATCAGATCAGATTAGGAGAAATGCTGACAGTACTACTGTTCAGCTTACAATATGTTAGAGAGCTTGCAAGCACACTGCATTAGTGAAGTAACCCAAGTTGCAAATGTATAACGAGTCTTCCAAATGCCTAATATGACTTCACGAACTAAATCCTAGCCCAAGTGATGAACCCTCTAAGTCTAATATGATAGAACCAGCAACTGAAATACCCTAACCAGCAACTACAAGACCCACTAAAATGCTCATAACATGCTCAATACCCAACCAAATGACTTGAAATCAGATGCAATAACTCCTAGACAAGTTGGTGCCCAAATTCCAAAGGCTAGACAACATCAAAAGACTTCATATTAATTTGCACGGAAACCAATGCTCTCCAGAAATGTACGGCCCTCAAGGAGGGGTGAATTTGCCCTTAAAAAATCCACACTTGATAATAAAATCTGAAAATCACTAGAGAGGGGCGCCCAAGGCTGCAAAACACAATGATCAAATACCCATAACCAGATAAAAATCATTCAAAGACATATGAGTGAAAATCCAGTTCAACCACAGCCAAAACAACAATTGTAGAAAGAGTGACAAATACAATAACTTAATTGTAAAATGCAAAACAACTCAATATGAAACTAATCTCAACTAGTTGCTTTCTTTCAAGCAAGAAGTTAAGCCGACTAGGAGGTATGCATCCCTCGAAGCAATCCTGATAGCATTGCGGCAACATAACAATATTGTAAAACATAAGATGCTGAATGAAGACCCCAAACCTCCTTTTTATAACTTTTGAGGAGACTCCTAGAAGCTTCTAGAAAAGTGCGCCCTTTCCCAGAGTTAACAGAATTCAAAATTCCTTGTTGACCACAAATCCTCCTCAAAGTTGGCGTCCTTTCTTTCATGGAAGAATTATTTAATAAAATGAAATAATTCTTTTTATTCCTAAGTTGGCGTCCAAAATACTTAGGAGAGAAACGTTTATAAAATTTTCCTTTTCTAATAAACCAACTTATCCCTCCATTTAGCCGTCCACCAAGCCTTAGAAGAAATATCTCATTTAAAATACTATTTTCAACAAATATTGAATTTGCCAAAATAATCACCTCAAATGCTGGAGAGCAGATGAATATACTGCCTTGCCCAAGATAGCCACTAAATCGAACTTCAGAGACCTTGCTAAAAATAGCACTGCAAAAATAGAACTTACTAAAAATAGCATACTGCTAAAAATAGTAAGTTGTTTCGAACTCATTTTAACCACAATCCGAGCAGCCGTCATATTTACTAAAAATAGTAAGTCCAGAAAAGTTCTCTGATTCAGTTGCATGTCATGCTGTCACGAAGCTCTCCGAAAACCCAAAAGGAATCCAGAATCTGAACTATGAAACTCCAACATGCAACCATCGTAACTTACTAAAAATAGTAAGTCCAGAAAAGTTCTCTGATCCAGTTGCATGTCATAGCATCGCGAATCTCTCTGAAAACCCTGAAGGAATCCCATGACCAAACTACAAAACTCCAACATGCAAACCCCTGAATCCTCAAGGAAAACCTCCAAGCAGCTGAGAACCCTAATTTGGCCTCTGACTAGCCTACGAGCATCAGGGAATAAGCTAACAATCACTGGAACGTGTAGTGCTAAAAATGGGGACATTACAGTCTGTCCTTCCCAAAATTGCTTGTTCTGAAGCAAAACCACCTCAACCCCAGAAAATTTGAAGCTCATCCATACCAACCTGAGTACGCTCCCTGGGTCCCGCGTTTGTCTCAAGGGAAAACCACCATGCTGATGTTGCACCACTCTGACCATGTTAGCGAAAACATCATGCCAAAACTGCACTAACCTCCCTTGTGACTTGCAAATGTTACTATCCATGAATAGCTTGGAAGGGCTGAAGTCAACACCTTGTAGTCTCTCATGCCCAAAAGTCTCTGAGTCATCAATAACAACCATACCATTTTCTATCACATTCCTGGGCAACGAGAAAGATAGTTTTCTCAACTCGATACTGTACCCCTCAGCATACCTCCGTAAGGTAACTAACAAAGCCACCACTGCAAATGTGACCTCTTCAAATTCTCTTGCAAAGGGGAAAGCAATCCTTTGCAAGAGCTCATCAGAGTCAAACTCATGACTCCCCATGAATCTACGATGCCTCAACTGAATTATCATGATACAACCTTCAAGACTGTAGAAATTTCTCACAATTCTAACTCCAAGAGTCTCAGAATGTAGAATCAAAGCATGTAAAATATCGCTGTCCTGATGCAAAATTGGGAAGGAACTAACAAATTTTGTTTCACAAACCTCCAAAGTGGCTGGAAAACATACAAGAGCAATCACCAACTGAAAACTACCACTTCTTAGACAAGAAGTGATGAACCAACTCTCCTGGACATGAGTAACTCCCCATGAAAGGTGGCTGGTCTGCCACCAACCAGCAAGCTCATGTCTAAAAAACTGCCTTTGTCTTAGCCAAGGATCACTCTCAAGAGCAACCAACCGTTCATATTTCCATCCCATACTCAAAATTTCTCTCCAATCCATTTGTTGAAGAACAAATGGGACCTTCAAGTGGCTGGTAAGGAAGGGGACAGCACCACAAAATCTAATAATTTGATCCTTATCCCTCCTAAATTTCTTCTTTCCACGTGTAACGACCCCATCCTTGGGTAATTAAATTTTTCCTAACATTTCACTTCAAACATATAAATGTAACAAGTAACAAAGAAATTGCAATAATATTCTTCCTTTCTTTATTGATAAATACATGCAAGTTACAATAAATATTTCCACATGAATTCCATTTTCATTGTAAATATAAATCAAAGTACAAAAGTAAAACAATTACATACATAGCTCCTAAGCTTTTGCACAAATAGTAGTAAGACGGTCCAGGTTCCCTTCCTTTCAAATCTTGGGGTATCTGTCGCCTGCTGTGGAGGAGAAACATCACTCAGGCGCTTTTCTGCCAACCACGGACTATTAATGCGGTCGCCCGCACATCTATCTTTCGATAGATAGCCCTCCCTTCGAACGGAGAGATTGGTAAAGTAACCGGCTGCGACAACCCAAATGAGCATAGTGCTGTGTCCTATGCATCTAGAACTTGCTATTTCACAATCCCGAACTAGCATGATGGATCACAATTTACTGACAGTGTAGTCTTGACTATCTCACTTCTAAGTGGATGTCGTACCTTCCACTACTTTGGCCAAAGTATTCACATTCAGTACTTCGAATGAAGGTCATCTATCATATACACTATTTAGGGCCGATTTGACTTAAGGTTATCTTACACTACGCGTAGGTTGAGTCCTTTCCGTGGGTAGTCAATCACCCTAGACTTCCTACATCAACTACTTAAATAGGAAATGGAATACAGTCAACAAGGGTCCCTCTGGTAACTCCTAACAAGGAATCCTTTATCCGTGGAGTACATAGCTTTCCCTAGTTAACCTATTTAACTTTAAAGCTCTAGACTTCCTTGGTACTGGTTCCGCCCTCGACCTAGTATTTAATAACTAGTTCCTTTTCCTTTATTTAAGGAGTTCAAGTAGTATTCAAGTAATACAATTCATAATATACTTCTATTAAAAAGTATTCAAACATTTCCCTTTCATGCTATTTCTTTAACAAGCTTTTCTATGAATTCAAGCTATCTCTATTCAATAAGCTCTTTTGATTGAATTTAAGCTATTTCTATTCAATAGGCTCTTTTAATGAATTCAAGCTATTCCCAATTTAACATGCTTTCACTATAAAATGAGCTATACACAATTTAATAAGCCTTTACTATGGAATTGAGCTATTCCCCATTTAACAAGCTTTCATTATAAAACGAGTTCTTTCATTCCAACAATTTTCCTATGAATTCAGGTTATTAAGCTTTCATTATAAAACGAGTTCTTTCATTCCAACAATTTTCCTATGAATTCAGGTTATTCCATTTAACATAATTCTACGGAAAATAGAATCTTTCTAACGCTCACTTCAAGCACACTGCAACATAATTTAAGCAGATAAACTCATTTTTTTAATTCAAATGACAGAAATACTAAAAACACATTTCTCATGCTTGATTCCCTTGCTGCGAAATGAGTTCAATCAGTAGCTTCTGCTCTTCCTCCACAGTCCTTCTCAGTCTTCTCCAGATACTTTTCACAGCATGAGTAGAGTATGACTCTTTAGGTAAATGCAATACAACAATGATGGATTATGGCTTGCAGCAATACAATCACAGCATAGATACTATATGGCTCTCACAATACAATCAACGATGATGGATTATGGCTTTCTAACAAAAATTCGTAATTTGCAAGAGTAGATATCAATTGGCCTAAATGACAAAATGCAGCTCTCACAAGAGGAAATTCGGAATTTCAAAAAGGTGTGTTTGCTAAATGAACTGGGCGGCTATTTATAGAGCCCTCAGCAAAACAATTTCCACTTATACTGGCATGTAAATTGACAGAACTTACTTTTTGAATATTTCAAACTGAAATGTGGCGAATTTTCCATACTTACTCAGCCTTTGACAAGTGATTCGACCTCCAACAGTTCAGAGAATGTTTCAAACTTCCATTTGATAGGAAATGTGGATTTGACACCTACAGGCGTGTCCAAAAATGGCGGATAAATTTCAGTCGAAAATGTCAAGGTTAAACACGCAGCCACCTGGCCTCATTCCGCCCACGCGTTTCCAGCATGGTGGCATACTAGCATTTGCGACCAGGTCGAAGCGTGAGGAGTTGCGCGCGAGATTCTTCCTCCACCATTTTCATCGCTTTCAGCCTTTCACAGTTCGCGTGTTTTCCCGTGAAGGAATCCGCGATTTTTAGCTTCTTCAAACTTTTGATTCAAATCATTTAACAAGACTATAGTCTATCATTTAAATTTCCCATAATATTTTCCACGTATTTTCCAATGGTCTATGAAATTCGAAATACTTTTATTCCTTATGGTAAATGCAATTAATTACCAAATGACTATATAAGTCCATTTCAATTATTTCCAAGGCAAGGTCATTTTAATTTATAAATTAAAATGTTATGAATATATTTTGCATTATATTTAATCTAACTTATTATAGTTTTATTTTACCTTTATTTAAATATATGAATATATCTATATAATATTTAAATATTACTATAGATATATCAATATATTATTTTATGGGTAAAACTATAATAATGTCTATATTAAATATACTATTAAATATATTTATAAACATATCCATATTTACACTTAAATATATCTATACATGTTTGTATTCAATTATCCAATTACGTGTATTACAGGCCAGTCAGAGTACCCTTAATACACGTATTTGCACAAACATGTATATATACGTTTAACTGTAAATTCCAGGCATCAGTATAACTTATCAGTTCACATTTCACATTCAAGATTCACAGAACAGTAAGTCAGTCAGTCAAGTAATGCCACTCATAAAGCATAAAGAAGTAACCCAAAACTCCTAAGCCTAAGGATGACTTATCATGACAACTCAATCTGACTCAGTTCCCAAAACCCTCAGTGAAGTGTGTGTATGCTCAACTAGATCAACTTTACTGGTTACTCGACCAAGCCCCTCTCCCGAGTGATGTCTCCCCTCTGCCCGGAGGAATAGTTCCTGTTCCTGCATCCATAGACATACAATCTCGACAGTTACTTGTTCACAACATCAACAGTATACAAAACATCTTAAGTTGGAATATTCACAATTCAATATTATGCATGCAACATTTATCAAGGATAACATTGATAGAAGTATCAATCAGATGAAACAATCATTTAAATAGAACTCATTCATTTTGATAACAAAACACGTTTTATTTATCTCAAAGATTCAAACATTACACTCAATTGCCCTATGCAATAGTAGCTATACAATCGGGGTGTAACACCACGAGTGACAAGCCCCATCAACCCATGTTGAATCCCAAGCATGGATACCCAACTGAAAGTAATCTCCAACACACTAGAAAGAGAATTCAACACATCTCCAAGTGCGGGTCAAGACCAAGTGCATACTTATGAAATTGGCTTTCCCCCCAGTAAACCTCTAAAACAAACCCATGAAAGCATTCATATCTATGAAGCATAAAACAAATGTTGTCTTCAATCCCAACTCCAAAAATGGACTAGTATGAGCCAAAACATCACTCCACCCCAAGGATGGATTGTCAAGAGTGCAAACACTAAGTTTAAGTCCATCTTTCTTCCCTACCATATGAGTAGCAAATCTGAAATCTTCACTCCTTGCTGTTGTAATGGAACCTTGGGCAGCTACCAAACTATGTTCGAACAACATCTTGATGCCGAGGTTGTAGAGATCATTCTGATTCAACACTTCTTGTGTGGAGACTTCACTCTCCAAACCACTTATGCAATTACTATCCATTAGCCTCGGAAGACCACTAATCACAAAGTCTGGTACAACCTCATGGTGTGATGTCAAAACATCCATAGATTGGAAACTGTACTCATTCTCACGCTTGGTCATTTCACATGTTTTATCTTCAATCACAAAGAGAGGGTTATCATAAGTTTGCTCTGCACCTACTTCAAAGAGAGGATTGTCAAAGACTCGGAAGTCATTCTTTTCATCTTGCTGCTCCAATTATGCATATACAACTTCTGATTTTCTTGAGAAACCTTCAAGATCAAACTCCTCTTGAAGACTATCAAGCTCCCCAATTACTTGCTTGATTTCTTCAACTCTTTGCTCATTCTCTTGCTCTCTGAAAAGTTTGAAACCAACTAATTGCCTCTTTACCTCCATTAATGCCACTTGGGTATCTTCCAACATAGCATTTGTTGATTCAAGCTCAAGAGTAAGCTCATCAACCCTCCTCTCTTTTCCTTGGAAAGCAGAAATGGTTTTCTTTGCAATTTTGAAGGCATAATCTCAATCTTCAATCAAGTGTATGTACGCTGATTTCAATGTCTCCATGGAATCTCTGATAAGTTGCAAATTGGGAAGAGCAACTTTATCTTTAACTCCTCTTCGTCTTTCTTCGAGCTGAACCTTCCAGTAGAGATCTTCAACCAAATTGTGTGTGTGATCAAATAGGGATAGAGCTTGCACTTCTTTTTCAAAATTTACCTTGCAGTGATCTTCATGCTCATGAACATGCAAGGATGGCGAACTGCTGATAGGCTGCAACTGAAAATCAGAACCTGGTTTCTCGTCTTTGCTGCCCTCATCGCTGCACCAAGACTCCTTTTCTTCACCTCCCACTAACTGAAATTGCTCAATGTCATAAAGAGGATTAGGTTCTTCTAATTCTTCAAGCCTTTGCTTACAACCAACTTCAAAAATAGGTAAATCAGATTTGTGTTTAAGAACACCTTCAAACTTTTCATCATCAGGAGCCATATGGTTCTCAAGCTTTGCTTCCACCTCAATGTCACTTTGGTCAAACTTGAAGGCATCCCCAAACTCAAGCATATTGTCGCCATTGTTTGCTGTTATAGAGTCCTTATCATGTTTGATTTCATCATTCGGATCAAAGGGAAATTCATCCCACATAGGTTCCTTGTCAATGCTAGGTGCCTTTGCACCTGGATCCCAAGTGGTAAGAGGTTGATCGTTTTGATCAAAAGGAAAGAGCTCTTCATGCTTCTCTTGGAGTGCTGACTTTTTGAATAGGTCACCACCCAACTCACTTAAACTGATATCTTCATAGACACCTCTGTCCATGGGCTCAGTTTGATGGTCAAACCCAAGACCACCCTTGACAGCCTCATTGTAATGACGCAAGGAATCATCTAAGCAAGCTGTTTTGAAAACTTCATCATCTTCACCTTCAATGGAACCATTTTGAATGAGTAAAGTGCTGATTTCTTCATGTGGAACTTCATGGGAAGTTGGGACAGCAACAAGAGGAAAATTATCCATCACCAAACCTTCAACAAAAGGAGGTACAAAAACATCGGAATCACTACCAACCACATCTTCCATGTAGCCCTTAGTCTCAAAACCTTCATTGGATGAATCCTCATTAAGACATGGGATTGTTGTTATGTCCTTTTTAATAAGTTGATCTTCATCACTTCCTATCACATGCACGACTAAGGAAGTATTTTGAGGCTCTACCAAACACTCTTCAACTTGTTCATTTGTGGGCTGCAATCCACAAATAGGCACTTCTTCTTCCTTACTTACACCTACAACCATGGCATGTTCTGCTTCCTCTTTAATCATTTTCTTGATGTAGTTGACCATAACCAACTTTCCAGGGGTATGAATCACTGCGCAATTCAGAAAGATGTCAAATGAAACCTTGTTCTTTAATTTATCTGTCATGTTCTGATATTCCTTACGGAGTATGGCAGCCTCATGTTCGCATTGTCTCTTGAATTGACATTCTTCAGAAGCCACAAACAAATCTGACTTCTCACGATTCTTGGACCTTAGAAAACACAACATCTTCGGAACTTCTGAAAGCTAACCTGAACTCAGGTGAAAAATCTGACTTTTCTGTCACTCATTTGACAAACTGAATCGCTGAATTTTCACACGATGGTAGGATCTTAGCTCTGAGACCACTGAAATATACTAGGCCAATTTTTTTCACTTGTTCACAACCAAGTTCACCCGTTATCGTTAATGAAAACACAATCCAACTGGAAGGAACCCTTTCCTCTGATCAACCGAGATCCCAGTGCGGGCAAGGTTGACAGCATACTCGGAAGGGGATCATTAGCATAATTGAAACTGCTGGAAAGTAACAGAAAGGAAAGCAATCACTCAACCACTTATTCAGCGGGAGGACTGAAATGTAAAGTACATTACTGAAATAAAGATGCAACTCGACCACTTGTTCAGCGGGAGTATGTTGACGGCTCAGCCGACCAGCAATATGATGAATAATGCAATACAGTAAGTAAATAGGCGGCAAGCCGGCTTTTTCCACTTGTTCAGCAGGTGATGCAAGAATGAGAAACTTAAAGCTATAGACTGAAATGAGCCAGTCACTTCCACAGTCGTAGGAATTACAAGAATCAGATCAGATTAGGAGAAATGCTGACAGTACTACTGTTCAACTTACAATATGTTAGAGAGCTTGCAAACACATTGCATTAGTGAAGTAACCCAAGCTGCAAATGTATAATGAGTCTTCCAAATGTCTAATATGACTTTATGAACTAAATCCCAGCCCAAGTGATGAACCCTCTTAAGTCCGATATGATAGAACCAACAACTGAAATACCCTAACCAGCAACTACAAGACCCACTAAAATGCTCATAACATGCTCAATACCCAACCAAATGACTTGAAATTAGATGCAATAACTCCTAGACAAGTTGGTGCCCAAATTCCAAAGGCTAGACAACATCAAAAGACTTCATATTAATTTGCACGGAAACCAATGCTCTCCAGAAATGTACGACCCTCAAGGAGGGGCGAATTTGCCTTTAAAAAATCCACACTTGATAATAAAATCTGAAAATCATTGAAGAGGGGCGTCCAAGGCTGCAAAACACAATGATCAAATACCCATAACCAGATAAAAATCATTCAAAGACATATGAGTGAAAATCCAGTTCAGCCACAGCCAAAATAGCAACTGTAGAAAGAGTGACAAATACAATAACTTAATTGCAAAATGCAAAACAACTCAATATGAAACTAATCTCAACTAGTTGCTTTCTTTCAAGCAAGAAGTTAAGCCGACTAGGAGGTATGCATCCCTCGAAGCAATCCTGATACCATTCTAATAGCATAACAATATTGTAAAACATAAGATGCTGAATGAAGACCCCAAACCTCCTTTTTATAACTTTTGAGGAGACTGCTAGAAGCTTCTAGAAAAGTGGGCCCTTTCCTAGAGTCAACAAAATTCGAAATTCCTTGTTGACCACAAATTCTCCTCAAAGTTGGCGTCCTTTCTTTCATGGAAGAATTATTTAATAAAATGAAATAATTCTTTTTATTCCTAAGTTGGCGTCCAAAATACTTAGGAGAGAAACTTTTATAAAATTTGCCTTTTTTAATAAACCAACTTATCCCTCCATTTGGGCGTCCACCAAGCCTTAGAAGAAATATCTCGTTTAAAATACTATTTTCAACAAATATTGAATTTGCCAAAATAATCACCTCAAATGCTGGAGAGCGGATGAATATACTGCCCTGCCCAAGATAGCCACTAAATCGAACTTTAGAGACCTTGCTAAAAATAGCACTGCCAAAAATAGAACTTACTAAAAATAGCGTACTGTTAAAAATAGTAAGTTGTTCCAAACTCATTTTAACCACAATCCGAGTAGCCGTCGTACTTACTAAAAATAGTAATTCCAGAAAAGTCCTCTGATTCAGTTGCATGTCATGCTGTCGCGAAGCTCTCTGAAAACCCAAAAGGAATCCAGAATCTGAACTATGAAACTCCAACATGTAGCCATCGTAACTTACTAAAAATAGTAATTCCGGAAAAGTTCTCTGATCCAGTTGCATGTCATACCACCGCGAAGCTCTCTAAAAACCCAGAAGGAATCCCGCGACCAAACTACAAAACTCCAACATGCAAACCCCTGAATCCTCAAGGAAAACCTCCAAGCAGCTAGGAACCCTAATTCGGCCTCTGACTAGCCTACGAGCATCAGGGAATAGGCTAACAGTCACTGGAACGTGTAGTGCTAAAAATGGGGACATTACCTATTCCCACTGCTTGTGGATGTCTACATCAGCAGAAGAAGTTGTATTTGAGTGTAATATCTAACACTCCACCATATGTTAGCACCCCGCCTTGCAAACGGATCTTGCGTGCACATTCTTGGTGTCGAGTTTAGCTCTCTATTTTCAGTTGTTATCAAGTTATTAGATCCTAGGGATCTTTTGACCATATACTCGCCCCTCCTCCTTAAGTGGTTTTAGGGCGCATTCTTGGTTAGAGTTGTTTCTGCTGTGTTTTGGTTTAGAGCTAATTCTTAACGGGTGCATGATTTGCATTGTTGTGACTGAAAATTAGAGGAAAAAATTAAGGGGTATATTTCAATATACAAATTTTGTGAAATGTATAGAATTGTAATAACCATCTTAGGAATTTTTTTATTGATTTTTTTGCAAAAATTATTTAACAACATAAACTTCCGAAATAGAGGGATACTGCTGTTATTGATTTCTGATATAAGAAATCAACATCCATACAACTGCTGTTACAATTGTTTTGATGGAATATCATTCACATAGAGATGCCAATACAAGAAATAATCATGATAGTTTGATGCCCACTAGGTAATACCTCGCATGAAGGATGCAAATAGACTGGTACAGGTCTGCACCCACTGGAAATGAACTTTAACAAGACTGATATATCTGTACCAAAAGTTGCAGATCTGCTGTCCAAGGTGGCAGGGCAAATCAGCAGTTAAAATATCCTTCGAACACCTCCAAACTCACCAAGCACACCTCCCAAGATTGCTAGTTAACTTTAAACTCATCCAACAACATTCCAACACTCAAAAGGTAAGGAGATGACTGATACAGAGGCTGCATGTCTAAAACACCTTTATTGCAGGTCATAACAGCAACGAAAAACTCATTAAAACCCTCCTCCAACCTACATGAAACACCTCAGTGATAGCAATCAGCAACCATGTACACCAGCTCCACAAAACACTCTCAAAAGGCACTGAAATGAGCAGCTACAGGTCTGATTTACACTTTCCAGTCACACCCAACTTTATCAACAACCTCAAAAAACACTTTAAAAGGATCGCCTAGCAATGAAGAGCACAAATATCACAGCCTTTGTTGATTTAGAATTCACAACACAACCTTCCCTGTAAGAAAAATGAGTGCTACGACAAGCTAGAGCAAACACCTAACCCTCAAGCTGAACAGCCAGCAAAGCCAATCTGAAAAATGCTTCACTACACAAAAATCACTAAAAATATTAACAAATAATTACCCCAAAATCAACACCTCAAAATACCTTGAAAATCTTCATTCTTTTTGAAACCACAAAATCCAAAACTTTGTGAATACCAATGTGATTCCTATGTGAAATCACTCTACTAGCTAGGGAGGATCTTTCATCACCGAAATTAGTGATTTGATGAGGGTTTTCATCCTAAATCAACTTTGGAAGAACTTCTCTGTTCACTCCAACATCATCTTGTTATGTGTGCAAAGTTGAATAATGCAAAGGTGAGCCCCACACCTCCTTTTATAGCTTTTTCAAAGAGCGCTTTTTGCTTTTTTCGTTGCTTTTTCGAATAGCACATTTTTGCTTTTTTCGAAAAAGCATTTTTTTAAATTAACTTCAAGTCCCCTTACCCCTAGGCATCCAACATGGGGAAATAACCTTTTCACTTTATAATATTTAGCACTAAAGTAATATTAAAACATTACTATATAACTTTAGTGTGAATATTAAAATAATTTCAACCACCTTATAGAAAGCATTAATGAGACATCCAAAACAAAAATTGATTGCACCAAGAAGCTACTGATGATGAGGGAAGATGTTAGATGCCACAACGGGCACTTACTAAAAGTAGTTGTGTTCTCTAAGAAATGTGGAGAACAACCCAGATGGCCAAAAATGCAACAAAAAACATCACCATCATCCTAAGGGCCAATAGAACACCAACACACCACTAGACACTGAGAAAACCCACTAGAGAGCTCTCCAAGAACCTTGGAGCCCAAACTAGAAGCCAAAAATAACATATGAAAACATCATATGACTCTTCTAAACCTCTTGAGCTCACATGAATTTACCCCTCTGAACATGTTGAGACAAACCCAGAGAGTTAGCGCCAAGTGCAAAGCAAGAGAACCCAAAAAATGGGACATTACAACAATTCTCGTGGAATATGAAATCCATGGCATCAAAAGTTCCAAAAGAATATCAAAACAAAAGCTAGAAGTCTATGGCTCAGAAGAGCCTACATCACTCAACCTTCCTGCATAGGCGTCTAAGAAAGGTCCTAGATGATGATGCAACCATCATCTTTGCCTGTGTCTCAGACTTAGTGACACCCACACCAACATCCAAGGTGTTTGCTTGTGCTCTATCCTCGTCTGCCATGGCTATTGCCTTTGCCTCTCTATCCACTTGGTCAATTGAATCAAGGTCCTCATCACTCAAGACAAAATCCTCAGCCTCAATGATCCAATCTGATTGTGGATGAACCCCTCTAATGTGATGGATGATAAGTTAGTGCCTGATATTTGTCTATGGCGAAGACGAAGGTTTTAATGAACATATACTAGATTATTCAACCTTTGCATTGACAATCTATTGCGCTTCTTGGATTATATGTGCTCAAACATACTCCAATTGTGCTCACATCTTGAAGCATTGCATGGTTGGCTCAACACTCGAACTGCAATCCTCTGAAGATTTGGTACCTTAGCACCAAATCTCTGTCACCATGCATTTGAGATGAGAAAAAGAAAAAAATCAATCTCATCATCCAATTTTAAGTTTCAATATTTAATAGTAATATAAAAAAGGAAAAGTGTTAATTTTTAAACTAGCATTATGCCCTTAATAAATTTTTACTTCGCTGCAATGTCGATCGAGTAGCCTTGCATATGTCTTGTGCAAATAGATCTCCTTGTGCAAGTTAGAAAATCTCAATCTCGGTGACTATTTGTGCTCCAACACGAGAATCAGTCATCTGCTCGATGATTGTGTAGAGCCCACTCAAAATCTCCTCATCTGCCTTGAAATCAGGGCATATTTGGATGCGGGATTGAGAAAATATGTAGTTGCGTGTAGGGGCTTGTGAAGATGGAGGTGCCATCGTCTATCAATAATCTCCAAAATGGGGCAATACTTATCATCAACTCCCCCATAAATGGATATAATGGCCTCTTTGGCCTTATCCATGCCCTCATATATGTAGCCCATTGCGGGCTTCTATCCATCAACTTGTATGAGAACCACTAAAGGCTTTGTGAAGTACAATTATTGTGAAACATTATCCTAAGTCTGAACAAAAATAAGCAAATAAAATAAAAATAAGAATGAAAATATAATGTAGAATTAGTAAACTAATTACTAATTACATTTACCTTTACGATCTCCGCAGTAGGTACCCAAAAAGCCTTGCTCGTTAAAAATCCTATTTGTCACATCTTCCCTTGCATTGGTCTTAGCATATGATGAGGAAGTCCACTCCTCACTAACAAACATGCACCTCAAAGCTCCCTTTGACTGCAACAAGGATTGTAATGTGATGAAATTGGTAGCAAACTGGGTTATCCCAGGCCAACTCCTTCGGCCCTGTGAATTGCCTTATTAGATTGAGGACCCATGTGTGATTATATATGAAATTAAAAATACTTTTTGTTGTCTCCACACATGCTTTGATCCATGCAATCTTGCCAAGATCCTCCAATATGAGGTCAAGGCAATGAGCGGCACAAGGAGTCCAAAATAATGATGGGTGCCTATCCATCAGTAGTCTACCTACAACAACATAATTTGCTGCATTTTCTGTAACTACTTGCACCACATTCTCCTCACCTACATCAGCCAAGACTCCTTCCAAAGCTTCACAAAGGAATTCAACATTTTTGGTGTTCCCAGATGCATCAATAGATTTGATGAGCATTTTGTCACTTGAAAAAGAAACAAAATCAACAATTCAATAAAACATAAATAAAAATTATTCATTGTTAATCACTAAATCAATGCATTTTAGGAAGTAAAATCACCTGGGGAAGAAACAAGAAAATTGAGTAATGTTTTGTTTCTTCTATCGGTCCAACCATCGATCATGATGGTGCAACCCTTCTTCCTCCATATGTGTCGCTGCTCCTCTATTGTGGCTTTCACATCAGCCACCTTTTGTGAAAAAATGAGTCCCTTTATCTCATAATCAGTAGGGGCTTTGAACCTCGCCCCACAAATAGTAATGGCGTCAACCATGTTTTGCCAATAAGGGGACCTAACACAAATAAATAAAATAAAATAACTATTGTAAAATGGAGAATTTAAATTTTAATTCAACATAGCTCTTAATATAAAAATTTAAGAGACAAAGAATCAACTATCAAGCTATATATTTGTATTGTAGGAAATTGTATACCTTTACAATTTCACACTATGTTTGCATTCCCTTGATTAATTGGACTTAATTAAGCTTCTAATTGACCTAATTATGCATTCCAAAGCCTTATTATTCCCGTTTTTTGAAAGGGAAATCTATATTAAACAATTGTGAACATTAATTTAAACACCTTGGAAATTGTGTGTTCTAGATTTAGGTCCTTGGGTGAATGGGTCCCCTTTAAATGATAGGACCTAATTTTTAATATGTTTTTGGTGGCATTTTGATGATTCAAATTTAAGTTTCAAATGTCGGCTTGTGGAATCTAATTTCTAGGAAATTAGATAAACACTTATAAATACATAGTTATTTTATCTATTCAAATTTAACCAGCTAGAGGTGAACTTCACAAGAGAAAATATTATTGTCAAGAGCATTGAAGATCAGATTTATTAGTCATCTACAATAGCAATCAAGATCATTCATCATGTCAACGTTCATGTGTGTTTTGGAGCTAACATTGTGATTCAGGTTTCAAGCATTAAAGTATCAAATGAATGAATCAATCAAGCCAATTCATGCAAGATCCAAGCCTTAAAAAGATGTGTTAGACTTTAGTCCTCTAAGGGCAGCTATTAAGGGTTTGGTGAGTTGTGACATAGCATTGTTCATTCAACAACTCCTTCCATTTATCATCATTTCATTATCAAGTTTTAATTACCAACATGGGGTTTGACTAAGGCAAACCCCCATTCACCCAAGAACAAACTTCTTTTTCTTCTCTCTTTGTATGTGCAGATCTACAAGTGAAGAAGGATTGAAAATTGATCTAAGGGGCATTTTTGCAAAGTTGCATTTGTTATCAACATTGTTGTCAAGCTATGGAAATTTTTATAGAATTTATTTCTGGCTTTCCAACAGTGAAACCTAGGGCAAACAGAAGCTTAGATCTTGCACCAAAGGACCCCCGAAGTTGAGGAAAATCCTTGTGGAAAGACTCATTCACGACTCATTTTCCCTTGGGCAAATGAGTCCTGCTATAGGTCCTGAAGCCCACTTTTCTGGGCAAGTACATACCACTGCACTTTTCATATTTGCTTGCAAACTATTGTTTCCATTTCTGTTATCATAATGTTTTACATATCAAGTGTTAGGTCATGCAATTCACTTAGTTAATGCATTTTAAATTATCTCCCAAAAGTGCCAATCAGTCATTTTTGTCATAAGAAAGTAGAGATCTAAGATCCCAAAATAGGGTTGGCTCACTTCAAGGCTGAAAGTCAATCCTATCCCTTTATGATCTTCTCTCTTTCTAATGAAATTTTAGAGAAAGGCACCTAGATCCTATTATTCTAGACACTTGAGACATAGGATCCCTTTTTCTTTATTTTAGTATTTTAAATTTAAAACAAAACAAAAAAAAAAATTACTTGGCTTCATGGAATGGAATGCCACAATAGAACCAAAAGTCTCCAATTGCACTTTTTGCTGCATCATGTTTATCTTTGTTCCAACCCATGCTCTCAAGTGACAGTTGGGAACCCGGAGTAGTGTATGGCATAATATATAAATCCAATCTAGATGCATGAACTCTAGTCCCAATGCTAACACGACCACTACCACAACCACTAGCACTACTAGCACCCAAAGATGGAGGAAATGGAGGCATGGAAGAGGAAGAATCTCTAACTCCACCTATGGCTGCCATCTCCTCTCTTTGCCTCTTTTTTAATTCTTTTTTATGCTCAAAGGTTTTCGATTGAACTTGCACTTCACACATAACCTTAGAAGGGGCTTTTGGGCATGGATTAGTATCTCGGCCTCGTATATGTGCAAGATGGTATTTAAATCTTTTAATGCCTCCGCCAAGCATACTTGTTTTGCAATGAAAACATGTTACCTCTCCTTTCTTTTGCCTAGGGGTAATAATGGCATTTTTCCAACAATGGTCTTTTCTAATTGGAGTTTGAAACATTGTGATAAAGACAATTTATAAATATAAACAATGCTGCAAGAACACATAAATAGAAAAAAATTAACATTCAAAGTTTATAATTAAAGTAATATTGAAAAACCTAGGGTTTATAAAGTAAAACTATTTTTTTGACAAAAACACCTAGGTTTTGTTCAAAAAAAATCTTAAACATACCTAGGGTTTGTTCTTTGTTTCACTAAAACAAAATACGAAAAAGAAAGAAAAAATGTATAAGAGAAATGAAATTTTGGTTTAAAAAAACCAATAAAAACCTTCAAAATTCAAACTTACCTCTTAAATCTTCCTTAAAATCATTGGAGAGCTCTTTCCAATTCTTTGTAGACTCTTCTAGATGCACCAAGTTTACCTACAAACGTTCTCAAATGTGATTCAACCATCGGTTTTGTATTGTCCCCATTTCGGAGGCAGAGAAATTTAATTAATTTAATTAATTAAGTTGTCCAAATTGATGATATTCCTTAAGGATAGCTTAATTGATTATTTTAAATAAAGTATTAAGTTAATTAGTTATAAAGTTATCAAAAAAATAAAAATTAAAAGGTAACTTTATATTTAATTAATTTAATAAAGTGACTTAAAATAAAATATTATATCCTAAAGTCACTAAAATAAAATTAAAGTGGGAAATATATTATTTTATCCCACATTGGCAAGAAAAGTGTGTGAGCTTGTTGTGTCCTATTTCACACATCGCCCCATTGCAAATGGGGACCCCCAGTTCTTTTGGTTTCGCCCTCTCCGTTGCAATTTTGTGAGTTCAAAATTTGACTTTTTGAGGGTCACTCTGGCCAAGTTGAGATTTTGAGCCTGTTTATGTGTCTAGACGTCATGGAAGTGCTTGGAAGGTCCGAAAGACGAGGATCGCTTGTGCTTTCGGTCAATTCTGACACTTCCTATTTTTTAGGGATTTTGCTTTTTTGCTTTTTTGCTTTTTGGCATTTTTAGGCTACTCTACGGTTCCTATTTTTTAGGGATGCTTTTTGCCTCTTTTTTTAAATTTTTTTAGAAAGTTTCTATTTTTGGAAAGTTGCTATTTCAGGGTCCCATTGTGAGGACACATCTAGAATGAGAAAATCAACAGAAAATCAAGGGAAAGCAATGAAGAGCATGAAAAAATTCACCTAAGTCTGGAGAAGTTCGCCCATGGAGCACTTGGAAGAAAATGGCAAAAAGACTTTGAAGTCTGCCCTTGCCATGAAGAGGACCTGGCGAGAAAGTTTGGAAGTCCACCCACCTCTTGGCACAAGCAACATGAAGTCTGCCCACCTTTTGGAAGACCCAACACCAAGTCCGCCCGGGCAAGGTGAACATGAAGTCCACCATAAAGAGAAGAAAATGGCAAGACAAGGCCCCAAGTCCGCCATAGGCAATAAGAACACAAAGTCTGCCATGGGAAGAGGTAGAATGGAAAGAAGACAAGGAAGTCCGCCCTTGGAGAGAAGAGTGTGAAGTCTGCCCTTGAGGAGAATGAACAACGTCTAGCCAACAAGGAAGTCCGCGCAAGCCTTTGGAGAGAATGGCAAGACAAGTGTGAAGTCCGCCCCTCAGCATGGAAGAGAACTTTTCTAAGGCATTGGTCAAAATATGCTAAGTATCAAGAATGGAAAGACAAGCATGAAGTCAGCCCCTCTTAGCATGAAGAAATTTTTTAAGGCACGAAAGAAAATATAAGTGGCAGAGAGGCCTCCAAGTCCGCCCAACCCTGAAGGAGAGAGAAAATTTGAAAATTTTTACTAAGTCAGATGTCTGGCTAAGTATAAAGTCCGCCCAAGAAGAGGCGAATGGTTAGAAAATAATGAAGTTCGCCTTGGCTAGATGGAATAATTGGATAATTAAATATTTAGCCACGGATAAATAAATCTTGTCAAGTAATAATATTTTAATGGGTTGGAAATACTTAACAGGTTGGAAATTTAGTTTACTTTGGATAATTTTATTTATTTTCCAACACTTAGGAAAATCTATTTAAAATATTCATCGTTTGGAGAAAAATGGAAAATAACTTGAAAAATAATCAATTTGCATTAGACGAAATTAAATTTTGCCATGATTCGGAGATTGAACGGGTTGGAAAGTTGGATTTAATGTATTAATTTAATATTTTCCAACATTTTAAAGTGTTCAACACCTAAGCAAAATTTTAAAAAGAAAGAAAATCTGAAGATTTTAGTTGAAGGTGACGCCTGGATAAAATTGGAAACTTGCCTTAAATATTTCGAAAAAGATTAGAAACTTGCTGCAACGAAGAGGAGAAAACGATTCTAAAATCAAAAAACTCAAGAGAAAAGAAGGCAACTACTTAAGAAAATCTCACCTCTCAGCCTTATAATGAGTTTCAGCAACTCATTCTTCACAAGTCCGATTGAGAGAAGAAGTTTAGCTCTCTCAAATCTGCAAAAGATAAATTTTAAAAGGAAGAATATTGAGAGCAACGTTGATTTTCTCGGAAGAACAGAAAATTCTTCAGCTGGAGATGTGGTTTCGATGGAAAAAGAGTATTCTCTAGCAAAAGGGGCGCACTTCTTCTCTTCACTTTTAGAAGTTAGAATAAATTTGCAGCCAAAATATATTTTTGAAGGTTTAGAAATCGATTGGCAGGGTCCTTCTATTTCTTTTTTAAACTTCTCCAATCATCTCGACACAAGATTTGTCAAGCACTTAGCGAATTTCTCCATTTTCAGCTTCTTTTTTTGCAGAAATTCATATTTTAAACAAGCTGAAAGTATAAATTTGACGGATAAAATTCCGGAGTAACGAGATTTTAAAAGTTCTTATATTAGTGATTAATTATTCTTGAATTTGCAGGTTGATGACCACCTAGAGAGAACCATCCAGACAGGTGCTAATGAAGTTCACCAGTAAGGGGTTGCAGTCGGAGTCCAAAATCAATTCAAAGTGGAAAAATATCACAGACACCGACCTCAGACATGTGGACTTCAAGGAATTTAAAAAGAGGATGTACGGACATGATGGATTCTTGCCAACACCCATTGCCCGACGGATGATGAGGAATGGTATTGTTCAGGTTGTTGGATTCCCACCAGCAGTTGAGTGTGCTGAACTGATTGTAGACTGCACCCTTCATTATAATGCGCAAGATAGGCAGATTGTTGCGCCTGATGGGAGGATACTAGCTCACCTCGGAGAGTTAGCTATACAAGAGGCCTTTGACATCTCGAGATATCACAGGATTTCCTACAGAACTAAGAAGGATGCAAGGAAATTATATGATGATAAACTTGACCTCTGCATCACAAATGTTAATAAAAAATGGTTTGAAAAACCAAGAGCTTTCGCCAAGAAGATTCCCAAGAAGCTGTTGCGCACGGATTTTAAGGTAGACTAAAGAGACATCATCATCTTGCTGAACAGAATAGTTGGCAATCCTCAGGGCACACCTTTCAAAACATGGATGTACTACTTCATCGAGAAAATCACGAAAGGGGTAAAGATGTTCAATTGGTCTTGTATGATAAGCGATAGCCTTCATGAGCAGCTGGTCAATCCGGAGAGGACAAAGAAATTTTACATGATCTCTTACATCATTTACATGCTGGCTAGGACGTACCGGTATGCAGGGTTGATCTGCAAGGGTGTGGTTGGTAATGGAGAGAATGAGCTGAAGTCCTATGACTGCTATGCACAGTTGCAACTAAGTGAGAAAGCCCATTTTAGACGGGCACATGACGCTTTCCTCATGTACATTTCTAGAATACTCCAAGGAGGAACGCACCAAAGGTTGACTCATGAAGCCAAGAGTTTGATCGGCAAGTACGGATCTTGGTTCATCCAATACCCAAGGTACACGTACATTGGGGTGCAAGGATTCACTAGGAATCCCTACAGATTTCCCATCTTTCCTACCAACAAAATGGTCTTGCTAGAGGTACTGAGGTAGTTGGAAGAGTATAAGAACTTCCAAAGATCAAAACAGAAGGCGGCCGTTACTTTCCCCTTTTACATCGAGAACATGTTGGAATCATGTCCTTCGGCACAAGCAGTCGAGAGTGCCAGGCTGGAGATACAACGCTACCCGTTCACTACATATCAGTCTAGAGAGAGCTTTGACCCACACCATCATATCAAGACTGTGGATGGGAGAAAATAGAGGCATAGAGTCGAATTAGAGGACTTCTGGGCTGACGTTGCAGACGAGTACGAGGTTAGACGGAGGTTGTGGTCCAGATTGCCGGTGAGCTTGATCAGGATGACTAAACTTTGCCGACTACTTGATCAGCTTGAAGATGATGGAGAGCACGTACAACCATGCTTTGACGAGAGCTGGCCTCTTCCTGCTGTAAAGTGGTCAGAGCCCAAACATGCGGATTTGAACACCTTGGTGAGACCAGTGATCAAATAATCTCAATGGTGGGTCGATCAACAGGTCCAGGAGATGAGACGGAGGAAGGTAACGCTTACCTATGACAGGTTGAGCGAGATGGAGTCTTACTCCTCAAATGCAGAAGCATCCCATGATATAGAATTGATGGAAGCCACTACCTCCAGGAAAAGAAAAGAAGTAGCTGTGGACATAGAGCCTGTTCAAAAACGAACAAGGATAGAGCCGTCACGCTCTGCCATGTCCCGGAACATTGATGAAATATTGGCCACCATAGATGATTCATTGGCCAACATTGGAAATCCTCCCCCAATTGCCGAGGATAATGTTGAGCCCATTCAGCTGGATGATGATAAGCCACCATCCCCAATCGGCACAAAAATACTTGGCTCAAATAATGAGATGGACGCCCAAAATGATGATTTTCAGGAGGTAATGATTTCAGCCCTCAAACGAATTTTGGATGTTCCGAACGGAGAAAATGTGCAGGAGGAAGATGGCATAGAGCAACTCACAATCCTTGACTGGTTGAAGGAAAGACTGAAGATATAGGCACTAGTCGAGACACAGGAAGAAGATGATGCTGTGGATTTCTTAGCCAGACTTGAGCAAGTTTCAGTCAAGAAGCCGGCCAAGAAGTTTTCCACTATACAGAGGGATGAAGCTGGCAACCGGTGTGTGTAGATTGCAGTACCAACGGTAGACAAGCCACAAGATGATATAGCTCCACATGAATATGCCGTCACTATCATCGACTTGGGCCCAACCACAAAAGGCCAAGAAGTTGAAGTTTTGGACAACTCAGTGTCCGCTATCAAGGCAAGGTTGGGAAAGGAAGTGTCGAAGAGGAAAGAATGCCAGAAGGAGATTGAGCGCCTGAAAGAATATATACAACATCTAACCAAGCCGCTCGATCAGGATAGTACAACAACTCCTCTTTCGAATCCTCCATAGGAAAGAACCAAGGATGTTGAAGAATACATGGTCACAGCTAAAGAAGCCAAGGAGTGGATGATGGTTAAGGGCACAAAAGTAGCTGCATTCCTGGAAATATTGACATTGGTTTACAGTTAGGCTACCTTGTTGCTTTGCAGATTGGCTGCCTTGGCGGAAGTGCGGGATGGTCTACCAGATATTCAGGAGAGGATAATTCCATGCCTCAGAGTTCTGAAGGGAATCCCAAAGCAGGAGCTAATCGACGAAAGCATAATCACGGCAGGCGCTGCTTATGACTTTCATACTTGGTATTGGGCTTTGACGACACGAGGCGAGGTCTTAGAAAGGGTAAAAGCTGACGGAATTAGAGTGGAAGAACAGGTTAAGGAGATCCAGAATAAAATCTTCAACCTGGTTGCCGACATGTTGGGCAAAGAAGTCATACGGGAAAATGATTTACAACTAGAAAATTTGAAGAGCAAGGTTTAGGAAATCTTCTTTTCGGTCACAGGGCCTATCTTGAGGCAGAATTGGGTCAGAATAGCGAATTTCTCAGCCATCAGGGAAGCATTCGTGAAGAATGAGATAGAATGGGAGAATATCTTTGCCAGGTGCGCCGAAAGCTTGGACGGGCCGGAGTTTAGGATCAGCATACTCTCGCAGGTTACTATGGAAGAAGTTGTCTCAATCATGTCCAGATTCATCGAACACATGGCCACTCAAGAGGATAGGGACTTGCCTCCTTGAAAGTAGCTCCAGGTGCCACGTCACTTTCTGTTAACTCATTTTTTACTAATGTCATTTGGGAAACCGTAATTAGGGTTTAATTGTTTTAATCTTGGTTGTTGGCTTGTTTTAATCTGGGCCATTCATTTATTTTCTAAAACTCTATATAAACTTGTGAACTCTCATTTTCAATTTGTGATATGAGTAGTATGAAATTGTTGCATTTTGCCATTTCCGTTAATAAAAGCTCTGATGCATGATTTGCTTTGAATCACTTTTATTTTCAAGTGGTGTGCAAGGTTTACATATCTCCTTCAACACTTAGATTAGAATTAAAGTAGAATTTTATTTGAATGTTTGTTAAATGAATGAAAGATTTGATAGTGGTGATTGGTGAAATCTAGCTCATACTTTTGTTGAATAGATGACTTTTACTCAATGTACAAAGTTAGCCTGAGCTTTTAACTGTGGACGGTTAACTTCAGTCTCAATGATTATTATTTTAGACATGAAAATCACAATCATACCTTTTGAAGATTGCACCCACTTTGCGTAGTTGTCCCAGGGAGGCGAAACAAAGTGTGGTTATTTCGTTTCATCCAATCATTGTCATCTCTTGAGTTCTTAGGCGTAGATTAGACTCCTAAAACCCTTATCTTTTTACATTTTTTTTGAAATCCTAAAAAGCCCCAATGGAAAGAACGATCAATGTTAAAACAGTCTAAGTTCTAAGCTTGTGAACAAATTCTAATGTAAGTCCTTTTGTGATACCAGCATATCACAATGCTCATTGAACTTATCCATGTGTCATGACCTGACGAAAGAAACTTTGGAGTTTCTATGTGATCTTCTTTACAATCTTAGCATACACAACAACTTTGTTCAAGAGAGGATAGAGTGTCTTTGGGCATTTTATTTTGTGTTCGGTGAGTATTAAAACACACACCAACAAAGCTCTCCCAAGAAAAGAATAAAAGGATCTTAACGGCTCATTTTTGGATATCTAGGAATTGATATTTGCTTGATGTTATTATTTGGTGAAGGAGCCAGCTAGGGTTTCTGCTATTTCCAGCCTTTGGGAACAAAAACTCTCATTGGTTATGCAATTTTGAGGTTGTGAAATATCAGCAGAATTATTGCTTCATTGTGGGCTTCACTTCAGAAGTTCAATTTGTGCTACATTGGAGGATTTACATATTTTTCATTAAAGCTTATTTTCAATCATTGGAGGGTTTCAATCTGCATACTCATACTCGGATTTTGGTTCATATTGGCATATCCTTGCATCCAAATTTTGTGGGCATTGGCTCAATCTCTTTGTGGCTGCTTGGTGATCATGTTAGGAACAAATTGGAGGTGTTTCAAGGCTGCAATTATTTATTATTGAGGACTGATATGTTACAACAAGGGTGCCATTGGCAAGACATTTTTGTTCATATCTCATCATTGAAGCATCCTATGGTTTTGGGCATTGTTGCATTTTGATTGTTTGGTCCTACCAATCATTTCAAGTGCCAAGAAGTGGAGTTTAATTGCTGCATTTATTTATCTAAAACATTGCTAGGTAAGAACATGGGCGGCTGGGTGAAAGCATCGATTTGTCCTAAGAGGAGTTCATTTTGGTTTGGTTGTTGATTGCTACATCTTCACCATCATAGGCACTGCTATAACCAGGTTCTGCATGATTTTGGAGTTGATTTGCATTGTTATCTAGTCTTGCTGCTGTAGGTTGTCATCTAGATCAGATTTTGGCATTGTATTGAGCTATCACTATAGAGCCAAGAATCTTGGCTATCATAACAGCATTGTACTCAAATGGTCATTCAATAAAGGGAGATATAAGTTATATGTCAAATGCTTGATGTAATCTTCATGTTGATTAGAACAATAGTATGCATGCCAATTGTTTGACAAAATGTCAATTGGCTGTAGGTTCTCATTTTGGCATAAATAATATTGTAATATTGCATACCAAGTGTTTGTATTAATGCCACTTGACTATAAGTGCATAAATGCCATCTTAGATTGCATCCAAAGTGTTTGTCTTAATTCCTAGTTGCTGTAGATGCACATTTTCAGTCGCTTGTATGCATGTAAAGGTAGAAAATAGTTGGCATAACATTTCTGAGACTTTATTAGTCAATCTTGCATCATTAGAAGCTTTGAAAAACATCATTTGCAGCATCCAAACGCATAACAAAACAAGCAGAAATTCATATCAGCAAAATCAGACCTTGTGTGCAAAGTGTTTGACAATATTCCTTGAGCATATCTTCAGCATTTTGAGTTCAAAACTAGCAAGGTTCTTTAGAGTGGTATCAGAGCCAGGTTTCCTGCCAGCCTGTTGGGTCATCCTAAAGTTTGAGTTTCAGTTACAAGCATGGCTTCATCAAGTGAGAGAGAGTTGGAAGAAAGTATTTACAGGGCAGGAAAGAAATTAGAACATCCATCCCAGTAAAAGGAGGTTCTTCTAAAAACTTTGGAGGAGGTAGAGGCTTGTTTATGCAAGGTTGGACAAGATTTATCGCATACAATGGAACTTGCTATAACTCCATTTGTAAGTTCTTTGGTTAAGCCACAATTTATGGGACATCATGATGAGGTGATAAAACTTGCAGCTATTTCATGCATTAGTGAAACTATGAGGATAACAACTCCTATTGATCCTTATGACAGCCATATTATGAAAGAAGTACTTCAGATCATGGTGGCAAGTTTTAAAGGTTTGGATGACATCAAAAACCCTTATTTTGCTAAGAGGGTTAAACTACCTGAAACATTTGCAAAATTCAGATTTGAAAACATTATGTTATCCATGGATTGTGTAGATGTCATTCGCAAGATGTTTCATATATTTTGGAGTGTTATTGATGAGGTTCATCCTAGTAGCATGCTTACTTCAATGCAATCCATCATGTCTTCAGTTTTGTTTGAGGATGATGCTATTTCTAAGCTCATGACAAATGACTTACGGGCTTTTTGGAAAGGTGAGCAAGATGTGTCACCCATGGAACATGAGTTGTTAAGGAGATTGGTGGAACAACATAAAGATAGTGATACTTCACCCATGATATGCAGAAATTTATATGATGACTTTGTTAGACATGTTGATTTGACTCAAGAGGATATGAGGACAGTCTTGGGGAATGAGTTGTCTACATCATCTTTGCATGAAGTTTCACTTGAGACTTCTACTTTAGAGGCCAGCATAGAGCATGTTGATGATATGTGTAGCAAGGGTATGGATTCTTTGGATGATCATATTCCTTCTTCACCTTCACATGATGAAAAATCAGACTATGGCAGCCAAGGACAGTTGGAACAAAAGCACTTGGTTTGGGAAGATTTGCAAGATCAAATGGTGGTGAAGGAAGACGGGATAACTCATGCATTGTCAAGAATGGATAGCACTCACAAACACCTAGAAGATCTCATTTGGACAGCTCAAAGAGAAGAAAGACAAAAAGGAATGGGACATGGCATTCCTCATACACTTTTGCACCCTTTCAAAGAGGTTTTGGAGCTAATAAAGGAAGACTGCCTACAAATGGTTAGAGATAGGGACAGGGCTGTCCAATTGGTGAACGATCAAGATAGAGAGATTGCTGACCTTTGTTTACTTTTGAGTGGGCATAATCACTCCTCTCATAATTCAGAAAATCAGTCCTTTATAGCAGCTACTCCTAGAGAAGAAGATGAGACAAATCAAGACTTGGTGGTGTTTGATGACTACAATGAAAGAATAAAAGAAGATTCCAAAGGTCTGATTTTGGACAGCGATATTCTTCCTCATTCTTATGAAATTGCTACTCTTACAGATGGAAGAACTTGTGAAGATGAGTCTCCAAGTGTTGGTACACAAAGTGTAAGTGTTGGGCTTGAAATTTCCAATGGAAATGCATTCGTGAAGCTGGAAGTCTTGGCGCAAGAGTATAAAAGGTATTCTGATGACAACAGTCATAGTTATTTACTTCATCATGAGGGAACACTTCTTCAACAAGAGATTGATAATACCATGGAATCATCTATAGATGGCACTCAAGAATTGGGTGTTAAGAATGGGTTTTGTGGGATGAATTCAATTCATGAGCATTCTGATTTTTTATATCAGACTTGGGAGGATGTGGAAAAGACACAAAATTTGTGTGTTATGTGGTCACAAAGGGCCAATGAGGCTATAGATTAGTGGCTGCCAATGCGAGACAACGTCTTCAAAACGTGAAAGAAAGGCTCAATCTCGCCAATATGGCAAGGCAAAAGGGAATAGATCACATTAGAAGATTCCTCATTCAAATGAACGATGATACACTTAATTCTAATGATAATGATGAGGTTATTGCAACATTATCTCATCATGACAAATGCACATCTTGTACAGCTGAGACTCATGCATCTAAGGCAGCTAGGACTCTTGTTGATGGAAATAGCACGCGCATTCACACTCATGATACAGCTATCATTAGACAAACTCATCAAGAGGATATTTTTGAGGTGTACATGGCGAGGGGTGCAGATAGTTCTACATTTGACCCTCATGTACATGATTTACTTCATATGCACAGTTCAATGGCGCAGGAGCTTGAGATTTGGTTTGATTGGATTCTAGGGTATATAAGAGTGGCACATCTGAAGTCAGATGGTGTTGAGGTTGATAGACTTTCAGTTTACCCATGGGATTCAAGTATGATACCTAAGGTGTATCAGCATAGTATTTGGAGCTGGCATGGTTTACAAAGTTGGGATTCAGGAACTCCATTGCTAGATGGTTGGTCTCATTGGTTGACAGGATTTGATGACATCTTGGGTTCCAACTACATACAAAGATGTTGGGTTAGCACTTGTTGCAGGATCATTTGGGATCCCGATGGTTGCTGAATAGGTGCAGTTGTTTCCCATTCAGCCTCCAGATGCTGTAGGGGTTGTGATTGCTTTGGGTCAAGCAATTTCAGGAGGGGCGGATTGTAATGTCCCCATTTCGGAGGCAGAGAAATTTAATTAATTTAATTAATTAAGCTGTCCAAATTGATGATATTTCTTAAGGATAGCTTAATTGATTATTTTAATTAAACTATTAAGTTAATTATTTATAAATTATCAAATAAATAAAAATTAAAAGGTAACTTTATATTTAATTAATTAAATAAAGTGACTTAAAATAAAATATTATATCAGAAAGTCACTAAAATAAAATTAAAGTGGGAAATATATTCTTTTATCCCACATTGGCAAGAAAAGTGTGTGAGCTCTCCCAAGAAAAGAATAAAAGGATCTTAAGGGCTCATTTTTGGATATCTAGGCATTGATATTTGCTTGATGTTATTATTTGGTCAAGGAGCCAACTAGGGTTTTTGCCATTTCTAGCCTTCGGGAACGAAAACTCTCATTGGTTATATGCAATTTTGAGGTTGTGAAATATCAGCTGAATTATTGCTTCATTGTGGGCTTCACTTCAGAAGTTCAATTTGTGCTACATTGGAGGATTTACATATTTTTCATTAGAGCTTATTTTCAATCATTGGAGGGTTTCAATCTGCATACTCATACTCAAATTTTGGTTCATATTGGCATATCCTTGCATCCAAATTTTGTGGGCATTGGCTCAATCTCTTTGTGGCTGCTTGGAGATCATTTTAGGAACAAATTGGACGTGTTTCAAGGCTGCAATTATTTATTATTGAGGACTGATATGCTACAGCAAGGGTGCCATTGGCAAGACATTTTTGTTCATATCTCATCATTGAAGCATCCTGTGGTTCTGAGCATTGTTCAATTTTGATCGTTTGGTCCTACCAATCATTTCAAGTGCCAAAAGGTGGAGTTTAATTGCTGCATTTATTTATCTAAAACATTGCTAGGTAAGAACATGGGCGGCTGGGTGAAAGCATCGATTTGTCCTAAGAGGAGTTCATTTTGGTTTTGTTGTTGATTGCTACATCTTCACCATCATAGGCACTGCTATAACCAGGTTCTGCCAAAGAACTTTCCACACTACCACCAAATAGTGGGGGAAAAGATTACAACATTAATACTTCCTTTGCTGCGGCAGACATCCACTAAAGAGTGTGGATTCACCACTTGAAAGTGGACATGAAAGAGATTACAAATCAGATTATCCACACTAGCGGTAAACCATTCAGGGGTGCTTAATGTGAAGCTAATTAAAAATTGCAGCAATGCTAAAAACTGAAACAGTATTACTGTTAACAGTTTGTACAAGTGAGAAAGCTGCAAATTACATTGTTTTTCACCATTTTTCAAAGCACCACGTTATACAATGTTTCCACGTTAGAATATAATAAGAAGAGAAGAAAGAAGATGGAAACAGCAAATGAATTGCTTCTATCTCAGAAATCTATAATTCTGGAAATGTCAAATCAACAACTACAAAAAATTATGAAATGCTCATAACTCAATCGAATTACCTCCGAATTGCATGATTCCAAGTGCAATGATCAACTAGAAGATAGGCGCCCCTACTGAGATGAAGAAACAACCTCAAAACACCACTATTTATTTATGGCACAACTCCAAATGCAAATTGAAATGTACGACCTCCTTGCAAAGGCGATTTTAGTAAATAAAATCATAAACTTCAAATTTAAATCTACAACTCTCCAAGAATGGTCTTCTTTGGTCTAGGAATGGAAAGAGCAAACACCCATAACAAAATAAAAACCACTCTCAAAGCTGTTAATAGAAATGTCCTTCAGCCATGAAAGGACCAGCAACACAATTTCTGGAAATACCCTCAATTTCTCCAACATTGAAGCTCAATTTGTACTTCTGAATGAAGCACACTCCCAATCCATCATCTAGGGAACCATAGTTTCAGGCTCGAAGAGTGATATAGAATGGCTAAGCTTTCCCTTAGCCGGATTCTGGATTTCAAACCAGCAGCACAACTTTGGTTTCCAAAAGATAACATTATCAGCTCTCTACAATGCAGCAATATATAAGTTTCAACGGGCAAATGAAACACTTTGAATTCCAAGAAGTTGAATCAATTCAACTTCCCAAGGGACGCCACCTTCAACCATTCACTTTATTGTGAAATAATAAAACATTATTTCCCTTGCCTTTAGGCGTCCATTTCTATTTGCAACAATAAAGCATTTAATAGATCATTAAATGCTCAACATGACCCCTTAATGTCCCCTTTTTAAAACAACATGAAGTTATCACTCCTAGGCATGGGGGGACAACTTAAAAACATGAAATTAACTAAGTATAACACTTAGTCCAAGGAGATAACCAAAACCAAAGCCAATACTGAAACTGATGGATTACCACAAATAGCATGATGACCTGAGTTGAACTGCAGATGATGATACTGCCAAAATTAGACTTACTAAAAATAGCCATTACCAAAAATAGTAAATTCATTTCAACTCAACAGAAAGCCAAACTGATCGGCCACACTGAACTGCAAAAGATTGAGTTGCTGCTAGAGTGATACTGCTATAAATATACTTACCAAAAATAGCATATTGCTATAAATAGTAAGTTTTTTAAAACCACATTTGTATGCCAACTGAGCAGTATGATGACTTACTATAAATAGTAAGTGTTCCTAATCTGCTTAGCCAATGAGTTTTTGGAAATAGGCTAAATCCGATTCTAGAGCAGAGGGCTAAATCGGGGACATTATAGTCCTTCCTTCCCAAAATTGCTTGTCCTCAAGCAATGTCACCATACTCCAAGAAAACTATTTGATCCATACTATGCCAAGTAGGATCCCGGGGTCCCAAATCCATCTCAGAGAGGACCCACCCTGCTGATGCTGCATCACTCTGATCCACGAGAATAACCAACACTCCAAATCTGCACTAAGCCTCCTTGTAACCCCAAAAAGTCGCCATATCTGAGACCCAAACTGATAGACCTGGAAAAATTGATGTAAAAAAAAACTTGCAGCATCTCATGTCTTGAAAACTCTGAGGAGTCAAAAACAAGAATACCACAATCTAACACATTCCTGAGCAATAAGGCAAATAATTTCCTCAATTCAAAAGCATGCTCCATATCATAACTCCTCATAGCACCAAGCAGAGTCATGACAACATATGTGACTCTTCCAACACTTCGTGCGAAGGAAAGAGCAACTCCTTGCAAGAGATCCCCCATCACATCCTCAAAAATCTGTGAAGATGTATAATGCCTTTTTTGAAAAAAACTGATATAACTGAGATGGCTCCATGAAAAACTTACAAATTTCACTTCGTGAGTCTCCAATTGGTGGACCAAATCAATTTCTAACTTATTGCCCCAAACACTGGTATAGGAGAAAACACAGAGAAGGCCATTGTTGAACATTAGAGAACATCCCATACATGAATTATGGCTACATTGTAACAATCCTTTTCTCATTCGAGGCTCAAAATCAGTCCTAGTAGTAGACTGGTAGGTCAGAAAACGGAAATACCAACCAACTAATAGGTTTGATTTAGACAATTTGAAATCTGATTTATGAAAAATCAACATCCCCAACAATATGCAGCGGCTGCAATAAAAGAATTTCTCATTAAAATTGGCATAGCTGCTCATGAACAAAGCCGGTGGCTTCTTCCATAAAGGTCCTAATGCCACCACAAACCATCCTCCAATCATATTTCCATCCCAAAACACCAATTAATGACCAGAAATAAAAATCCAATAAAAGGGAAAGAAGGTAGCAGCAATCATAAAACTTAAATTTTTACACTTATCTCTGCAATCAACCTTCTTTTTATGCTTACTATTCTTCATTAGAAAATACTTGGGATCGCAAATTCTAACTTTCAATTGGAGACAAGTCCCAACACAAGAGCTGATGATCTCAACAACATTTTGAAAACAATGTGCTGGTTTATCCCTTCTAGAATTTTCAATATTATCCTTTCGCCAAGTAATGCCAAGATCCCATACTATCAACAATGTAGTACCATTTCTAAAATGGAGAATCGTTCTCACATGAATCATCTGATTCTCTCGTTCCATTTGAATAAACACTTCTTGAAACTCCAAGAAGTAATGAACAAACCTATGTTCGTTGAAGAAATGGAATCCAAAATCTTCTGTCATATATTGCCAGAAAGATTCCATGAACCCTTCATCAAATACAATTCTAAAATCTATCACTCTAAGAGAAGATGGTGATGAACTAAAATCTGACAGGAGTCTCACAAGCATCCTCATTAAAAAATAAATAAAACCTTTATCATCATGACCATCAACTCTTTGCTGATGAGCAATAAGAATGTCTTCATTCCTTTGTGTTCCAAGAGTTACCAATTCTTGCTGAGTGGATGCACTAGGAGCAGTAGTAGATTCAACTTCATGCAACTCTCGTATCAACTCTTCAATGCTGGAAGACAAATTCAAATTTTCTCCTTCAATAATCTCTGAAACAATTCCTTCATCAATATCAAAAAGAGGATTTACATAAACCTTATTAGCACCTTCTTCATACAACAAGTTGTCAAAAGCCTGAAAAACTTGTTGATGATAATTTGAATACTTCGGTTTCTCAGGACAGCATTCCAAATGATATGTTTCTTTATGAGATCAAGTTCATCAAGAATTACCTGAAGCTCTTGAGCTCTTCTTTTGTTTTCTTGCTCCCATGAATAATGAACAACAGAAATCTGATTCTCTGCTTCAATTAGAGTCTCATGCACTTCTTGCAACTTGGCTTTGGTGAGCTCGTTACACTCCAATGCCTTGTCGACAATTTTGGCCACTTTGTCTTTAACACAAATGATGTGCAAAAGACTTGATTTGATTTCCTCCAAGGCAAATTTAATGAACTTCATATCAACAATGGAAATGCAACATACATCCTCTCCTCTAGGCACAACACAAATCAAATTTTCAACATGCTGATGCAATTCATCAAGCTGTGACAAAACTTGAATTCCATTTTCAGCAGTCTGTGAGCTTAGACTGCAATCTTCATTTGCTAGCTGGGATGATGTAGAACAACTTTGATGGACATAGATTTCAAAAATCGTTTGAGTTGCACTCCCCAACTTGTTCTGCATGTGATGAACACTCTTCATCATTCCATCCATAGTGCCTTCCAATTCCTTAGCTTTTTGCCTGAATTTGATTTCAGGTGAAGAGAAATCTGCCTTATAACTACTAGAAGCTTCACCTTCCATGTTGTCTTCTACCCATGATTCAAGAGAATTGATCAAATCAACTTTGAAATGGGAAGAGACTTTAGCTTCCTCTTTCTTCTTCTCTTCCTTGACTTGACTTTCAAACCAGCATTCTTTGGAATTGTGAAAAAGCAATTCGCTGGTTGAACACATATCTTCAACTAACCGAACTTCTCCTTCATTTGAATTTGCACTTATGGCCTCTTCTTGCATCTCTGTTTCAACTTTTGTTTCCAAAAGTTCTTTCTTTGAATCTTCAACATGAGGCTTCTTCACACAAGTCAACTCACTATTCTCCTCTGTAGAAAACAAGAGTACCTCACTAATTTTCAAAGCTTCCACTGACACATTACATTCTTCTACAAAATGCTCAGATGAGTGCAAATCCATAGATACCCATTGAACTTTTGCAATGTCCTCAAAGGGATTCCAACTCTCATCCTCCTCTTCAGCTACAAAGATCTCCTCTTTGTCCTCAACAGCCTTCTTCAAATATGGCTTCAATTTTTCTTCACAATGACTGAATATTTCTTTGACCAACAAATCAGCAGTTGGAGAAATCTGCTCTTCACGTTCATAGTCATTCTTGAGAAGGGATTGAACACTTTCAGGAAGAGCATCAACTTCTTTGATGGTGTCAATTAGAACATTTTTAACAGCTGCAAACACCCCTTCTTCCTGCTCACTCCAAGTCGAAGTGAAAAGATAATCAAATAAATGGTAAATCTGATTTTCCATCCCCAACTCTATCAGAAGGATGCAAGTTCTTATTTCTGAAAATGTCTTTAGGACAGTAGCTCTTCTTGGAAACAAAACACTCCCAGTTTCATCCATATCTTGAAAACTCTCCACAATCATACTTAATATGGTCTTCATTGTTTCTTCATCATAGGGCAATTGTCACTTCCATGAAACAAGAAGAAATCAATAGGGTTGATTCAAAACATTAATTGTAGGAGTTAATGCTAACTGCATTTCCTTTGAA
Source organism: Sequoiadendron giganteum (assembly GCA_007115665.2). Taxonomy (NCBI): domain Eukaryota; kingdom Viridiplantae; phylum Streptophyta; class Pinopsida; order Cupressales; family Cupressaceae; genus Sequoiadendron; species Sequoiadendron giganteum. The sequence goes on along the minus strand of CM021104.1, from coordinate 497,859,288 downwards.
AGTGATGGTTTCACTTGTCTCAAACATTGTTCTAACAAATGAAGAATATTCTCTTCATTTCTCCTTGACTAAAATTCTTTGCCAAGTCTCTTTCCAACCAAAAAGAGAGTCTTTGCCAACTTTCTCTCTTCTTCATTAGCCATATTTTAATCTGACAAGACAAGGTTTCACAAACATCTGAAAAGTTGTCGACTTCACAAACTTCTGAAGCTGAAACTAAACTTTGTTTTGCTTTCTGATGTAGTATTTGTCTTCTTTGACTCTCATCTGATAACCAAAGCGCTGAAACTCACAGGATGGCAGGAAAACAGGCTCTGATACCACTGAAATATAGTCTCATTTTTTTTAATTTTTTAGTAAACATTTACAATAGAATCAATCACCCGTTAAGGTTAGCATAACCCAAAACGTACATGAAAGAACTCTAACCAAGAATGCGCCCTAAAACCACCTAAGGAGGAGGGGTGAGCATATGGTTAGAGGATCCCTAAGATCTACTGAATCAAAGAGTACGAGATTACACTAAAAGAGAGATATTAAACTCGACACCAAGAATGTGCACTCAAGATCCTTTGATAGACGAGGTGCTAACATATGGTGGAGTACTACTGCTGAATTGAAATGAAACAAGACGGATAACCAGCCAAAGAACTTTCCACACTACCACCAAACAGTGGGGGGAAAAGATTACAAAATTAATACTTCTTTTGCTGCGGCAGACATCCACTAAAGAGTGGGGATTCACCACTTGAAAGTGGGCATGAAAGAGATTACAAATCAGATTATCCACATTGGCGGTAAACCATCCAGGGGTGCTTAATGTGAAGCTAATTAAAAATTGCAGCAATGCTAAAAATTGAAACAATACTACTGTTAATAGTTTGTACAAGTGAGAAAGCTGCAAATTACATTGTTTTTCACCATTTTTCAAAGCACCACGTTACACAATGTTTCCATGTTAGAATATAATAAGAAAAGAAAAAATAAGATGGAAACAACAAATGAATTGCTTCTATCTTAGAAATCTGCAATTCTGGAAATGTCAAATCAGCAACTACAGAAAATTATGAAATGCTCATAACTCAATTGAATTACCGCTGAATTGTATGATTCCAGTGCAAGGATCAACTAGAAGATAGGTGCCCCTGCTGAGATGAAGAAACAACCTCAAAACACCACTATTTATTTATGGCACAACTCCCAATGCAACCTGAATTGTACGACCTCCTTGCAAAGGCGATTTTAGTAAATAAAATCATAAAACTTCAAATTTAAATCTGCAACTCTCCAAGAATGGTCGCCTCTGGTCTAGGAATGGAAGGAGCAAACACCCATAACAAAATAAAAATCACTCTCAATGCTGTAAATAGAAATGTCCTTCAGCCATGAAAGGACCAGCAACACAATTTCTAGAAATACCCTCAATTTCTCCAACACTAAAACTCAATTTGTACTTCTGAATGAAGCACACTCCCAATCCATCATCTAGGGAACCATAGTTTCAGGCCCGAAGAGTTATATAGAGTTGCTAAGCTTTCCCTTAACCGGATTCTAGATTTCAAATCAGCAACATAACTTTGCTTTCCAAAACATAACATCATCAGCTTTCTACAATGGAACAATATATAAGTTTCAATGGGCAAATGAAACACTTTGAATTCCAAGAAGTTAAATCAATTCAACTTCCCAAGGGACGCCACCTTCAACCATTCACTTTATTGTGGAATAATAAAAGATTATTTCCCTTCCCTTTAGGCGTCCATTTCTATTTGCAACAATAAAGCATTTAATAAATCATTAAATGCTCAACATGACCCCTTAATGTCCCCTTTTTAAAACAACATGAAGTTATCACTCCTAGGCATGGGGGGACAATTTAAAAACATGAAATTAACTAAGTATAACACTTAGTCCAAGGAGATAACCAAAACCAAAGCCAATATTGAAACTGATGGATTACCACAAATAGCATGATGACCTGAGCTGAACTGCAGATGATGATATTGCCAAAATTAGACTTACTAAAAATAGCCATTGCCAAAAATAGTAAATTCACTTCAACTCAACAGAAAGCCAAACTGATCGGCCACACTGAACTGCAAAAGATTGAGTTGCTGCTAGAGTGATACTGCTATAAATATACTTACCAAAAATAGCATATTGCTATAAATAGTAAGTTTGCCAAAACAACATTTGTATGCCAATTGAGCAGTAACATGATTTACTATAAATAGTAAGTGTTCCCAATCTACTTAGCCTATGAGTTTCTGGAAATAGGCTAAAACCAATTGTGGACATTACACTAGCGTCTACCAGCTGGACGGTTATGAAACCATTTGATACGTGTTTTTGTGGTATTCTTTCAGTTTTATTTATCATAAACAAGGCATTTCTGTTACTTACGGGCTTTGAAACAATTGAGTAAGCAGATTAATAAGAATGTTTTCGGTGAATAAAATTGGTTTTGAAAATGCTTTTGTTAAGGTTTTTGTTAAAGGGCTTAATCTTTTTTTGGCTATGATTAAAACCCTTTAGGGTTTTTGGATGATTTCTTTTTCGAAGTTGTAACAAAACCTAACTCGAGTTGGTTATTAAAGTTGTGTATAGAGGCAAAGGCTATATAAGATAATCTTTAGTCTTTTTTCGAGGTGACTTGAGATGAAGTATAAGAAATCCGAGGATTATGCTTAAGAAATAATGCGCAGAAGTTGGATTGTATTGAAATTTTTTTAACAGTGATTATTATCAAGAAGATGTTATCATTCTCTTACAACATTCTTCAATGTGCTTATTGAAAATATATATGGTCTTCTATTGAGATTCTAGGACTGCAAATTGCACTTCCAGGGTTCTAATAGAGTACTGTAACTGTTTTGCATTCTAAAGGAGTTGGTGCTCCTGTATCTTATGAAGTTGGTGCTTCTGAAATTTTTTGGAGTTGGTGCTCCTGAACTTTGTGGAGTTGGTGCTCCTGTACTCTTGTAAAGTTGGTTCTTTTGGTTAATGTGGAGTTGGTGCTCCTGAACTTGAAAGAGTTGGTTCTCTAAGTGAATAAAGAGAAAGATTTTTCAAGTGGTTTTTATTCCCCAAGAGGGTTTTCCACTCAAGACAAATAATGTGTTATGTGATGATTTTATGTGTGTGATTGCTCTTATTGGTTTGATCTCAATATGTCATCAATTGCATTAAATGTTGTTTATTTTCAGTCTTTCATCTCTGCCGATGTTTAAGTCAACGTATCATGCATAAAAGGTTTTGTTGTGGGCTCTGATACATGTGAATGTGTAAAGCATCTTAACTTGAGTCTTTGTTGGTGATATGTCTATTTGATTCATGGTTAATGCAAATACAATACTATTTTTAGCACAAGTGAAATCTATTCTATAATCAGTCATTTGGTCTTTTGGTTAAAAGTCTATTAAATCCTTTGAGTTTTAAAAGTTTGTGATTCACATGAATCACTGATTCACCTCCCCCTCTAAGTGATTCTAGTCTTCCAACAGTTCACTCCCTCAACCTTATGCTACAAAAGATTGGCACTAAAATTGATTGAATTAAACAGGTGTATGCTCAGGCCAAAGAGAACCAGATGTTTGTTATCAACCAACATATGTCGCAAGGAATATTTAGAACATTCTTTGAATAGGAGTTGTTGAAGGTAAAGCTAAATAATAAATATGTTTCATTTTACTTTGTAGTAAACTTTTTAATTTTAATTGTTGTAATTTGTTTTTTTAATTTTTGATTTTCAAAGAGTTTGCTGAGACCTTTTTTGTCTGCAACACAATTGTGCTAAGACAACTTGTGAAGGTTTGTGAGGCACTATATGACATGGTCATCAGCCCAAATTGGTCTATATGGAGGCAATCTAGCACTACAAGGGCAACAAAGGTTAATCAAATGATCCTAGATGACATTTGGTGGCACTGTGTTGAATATCTCCTTAGTTTCATTGAGTCTATATTGAGCATGATCTGTTTTACCGACATGTATAGCCTTTGTTTGGGAGTGGTATATGATGGCAGTTTCTCAATGATTGAGAGGATGAAAGTCATCATAAATGCAAAAGAGCAAGATCCTGAAGAAAAATTCTTCAAACAACTACACAAAATTATTGAAGAGAGATGGAACAAAATGACCACTCTGCGACATCTTCATGCCTTGCATTGAGTCCCAATAATATAGTGTCGAGCTCCTTTATTTGGCAACAAAGTTGCACCATATAGAGATGTTGAAGCTAGTCATGGGTATAGCATAGCACTTCGTAGACTCTTCATGGATCGTGATATATGAGATGCAGTGAGGGTTGAGTTCATCGATTTTGCATGCTCCAACAATTGTGGTCTTGATGCTCTTCAAGACAAGTATATGGTCGATACTCACAGTTGGTGGTATTTCCATAGACAACCATTCATACACCTACAACCTCTTGCGATCAAAATTTTATTGCAAGTTTTATTCAATTTTTTTTTTATGTTTAAAGTTTTATTTATATTTTAATTTTTGAATTTTGTAACTCTTTAACTCTCTAATTTTGTCTTTATAGGTTGCTAGTCCATTTTGTTAATGTTATAAGCAGCTTAGGGCTGCACTTCCACCGCACACACTTCAAGAAGAAGGCATAAATTAAATGATAGCCTTCCGGCTATTTAATTTATATGGTTGATGAGTAATAAACATTAAGGGCCGACCCTATTTAGGTTCGCATATTTCTTTTTGCATTGGGCCGACCTCCTTGGCATTTATTAAAATTATATTATTCTCCCAAGGGAGCCGACCTAATTGAGGAGGTGCCTCATTTTTATAAATACAAGGTCATTCCTTGTCATTTCACATTCAAGTTCATTAAAGAAAACTCGCAGCCTAGAAGAAGTTCACACTTGTGTAGTAGCAGTCCGATTTCAAGGAAGAACATATTCATTTGTATCTTTTGCATCTAGGGGAGGTGCGACTATTCATTGTATTAATTTCGGCCATTGCTGGGCCGGAGTTGTAAGCAGATTTCTGCTCTTGTTCCTATATTACATAGGAAGATTATTTGCTGGGTTTTTCTCCCTCAAGTGGAGGGTTTTCCCAGGGTATATTGATGTGTTTATTATCTTATGTGTTGCAATATTTTAAGTATTTTCAGTTATTTAATCTAATCTAAGAAACACTAACATAGTATCAGAGCGGGTTTGAAAAAGATCGTGATCAGATTTATTTTGCAGCACTCACTTTAATCTTTTTCAATCTATCTCCTATTTCAAATTTCAAGATGGTGAATGGTCTGAAAATCGAGGATAGACTCGAAGGAGTTTCTAACTACACATCATGGAGGTTCAGGATCATGCTCACATTGGAAGAGAATGATTTGTCTGAGTTTTTAAAAACAAAAGTTCCCGAACTTGAGGAGGAAGAAGAGAAGTTGTAGTGGAGGAAGAAAGATACTAGGGCAAAGAAAGTGTTGGTTGATTCTATCAAGGATCATGTTGTATTAATATTGTCTTCAAGTTGGATACAACAAGGGAGATGTTTACAATTTTGGAAGAGATGTATGAAATCAACAACACCAGTCGAGCACTTGCACTGAAGCAACAACTTCATGATGTGAAAATGACGAAAGGAGAATCTGTAATTACTTATTTCATGAGGATTTCAGAGATAAGAGATCAACTCTCTACAATTGGTCACATGATTGATGACAAAGACTTGACTATGCTTGCTCTCAATGGTCTTCCGCTATCATGGGAGTCGTTTATTCAAGGAATCAGTGCCAGATCTAAACTTCCTAAGTTTGATCAGTTGAGGATCGACTGTATTCAAGAGGAGTCGCGACAAGTGGCTAGAGGCATTGGTCAAAGTTCAAAGAATGAAGAGATACATGTTCTCGCTTCTCATTCGTCGAAGAAAGGAAAAGGTTGGAAGAAAGGGTTCTTCAAAAGGAATCGAGAGAATGGAAATGATGGTGCTCCTGCTTTCAAAAGGAAACGAGACTTATCCAAGGTTCAATGCTTTCGTTGTGACAAGTATGGCCACTTTGCGAAAGAATGTCCTCTCAGACCTAAGCAGCAGGTTGCCACTGCAAATGTTGAAGAAGTTGATCGCAGAAGGACTCAAGTGATTATCTATTTTATTCAGCCCTGTCAAGCTATGTATCCACCGATGCCAACACTTGGTTGATTGATAGTGGTGCCTCTCGGCACATCACCGGATTCAGGGGACATATATCAAACTTGGTGGAGAGTGACTCTAGTGAACAAGTCGTTATTGGAGACGATGCTAGGTATTCTGTGAAAGGAGTTGGGAACTCCTCTCTTCACTTGGATTTCGGCATTACATTGGAGTTGAATGATGTACTATTTGTTCCAGGCATAAAGAGGAATCTTTTCTCCATTTCTGCATTAGAAGATAAGGTTTATCAAGTTTCTTTTTCTAAAGGCAAAGTTCTCATATGGGCAAAGAACTCCAACTTCAAATCTGCTCGGGTAATTGGAGTTAGACATGAATGTCTTTGCAGGCTATGCACTCGTCCCGTTCAAGCTCTTGTGCATAACTCTTCCAGCATATGTGATCTTTGGCATCGAAGATTGGCTCACATTCACTTTCGAGCATTACCTATCATGGAGAAGATGGTCACCGGTCTTCCAAAATTCAACTAGCAACATGAAGGTACATGCAAAGGATGCACCCTAGGCAAGAATACAAAAGGTACGTTTCATTCTAGTGAAAGTAGATCTAAATGTATTCTTGATCTCATCCATTCTGATTTATGTGGGCCAATGTCTATTGCATCTTCTAGTGGTTTCTTGTATTACATTATTTTTATTGATGATTACTCTAGAAAGACTTGGATTTATTTCTTGAGATCTAAAGAATTTGAAGAGGTATTAGAAAGATTCAGAGAATTCAAAGCACAGGCTGAAAACCTATCTGGGAAAGGATCAAGGTTTTGAGATCCGATAATGGTGGAGAGTACACCTCTGGTACCTTCCGTGATTTCTGTATTGAAGCAGGGATTAAGAGGGAGTTCAGTGTTCCGTATAATCCACAACAAAATGGTATTGCTGAAAGGAAGAACAGGTCTATTGTGGAAGCAGTCAAAGCTATGATCCATGATCAAGATCTGCAAATCTCTCTCTAGGCTGAGGCATCTAAGACAACCGTCTATGTTCAAAACAGGAGTCCCCACAGGATCTTGGAGAATAAAACTCCTGAAGAAGCATTCTCAAGGACGAAACCAAAAGTCAGTCATTTGAGGATCTTTGGTTGTCCAGTATATGTTCATATTCCAAAGGAAAAGAGAACAAAGTTAGAACCTTTTGGAAATAAAGGAATCCTAGTGGGCTATAGTGAGACATCAAAAGCCTACAAAATGTACATTCCAGGTCAGAAGTCTATTGAGATTAGTAGAGATGTCACATTTGAGGAAGATGTTGCTTTCAGAAGATCCAAGGGCACTCCTATGGAGATCGATGAAGAAGAACCTCCTCAAGATATGGAAGTTGACTGTATTCCAGAGAATCAGAAGGAGGTTCCAGAACCTAAAGAAGATGATGATCCAGTTGAGCCCTTGGATCCTATTGATGGGCCTTTAGATATTGTGATTGGAAAGAAAAGACCTCTTTGGGCTCGAAGGACAATGCAGGAGGCAAAAAGTTTTGCAGCCCCAAGAGGAGCTTTTAGAGAAAGCAAGAGACCTCATAAGTTCTCTAGTTATGTCGCCTTCATGAGTCAGATCATTGAGTCAAAGCCTTCAAGTGTCGAAGATGCTTATAGTCAACAAGTATGGAAAGATGCCATGACTGAAGAGTATCAGTCCATACTTAAGAACGATGTTTGGGATATAGTTCCTAGACCCAAAGGCAAATCTATGGTGTCTTCTAAATGGCTCTTCAAAATCAAGCATGCAGCTGATGGGAGCATTGAGAAGCACAAGGCAAGATTTGTGGCTAGAGGGTTCTCACAAAAAGAGGGAGTTGACTATGAAGAAACTTTTGCTCCTATGGCTTGATATACGTTTGTCAGAACCATCATTGCTATTGCTACATCTAGAGGATGGAAGATTCACCAAATGGATGTAAAGATAGCCTTTCTGAATGGTGTAATAGAAGAAGAGGTTTACAGTGAGTAACCCGAAGGATTTGAGATACATGGGAAGGAGTCTCATGTTTGCAAGCTGAAGAAGGCCTTGTATGGTCTTAAGCAGGCTCCTCGTGCTTGGTATGAAAGGATTGATCACTACCTATTGAGTTTGGGTTTCTCAAAGAATGATGCAGATTCTAACCTCTACTTCAAGGTAATAAATGGTGAAGCCTTGATTCTGGTTTTGTATGTTGATGATTTGATTATCAGTGGAGAAGAACACCTAATTCTAAAATGTAAGAAGGAGTTAGCTTCAGAGTTTGAGATGAAGAATCTTGGTCTCATGCATTACTTTCTTGGCTTAGAAGTTTGGCAAAAGCCAGATGAGATGATTCTAAGTCAAGGCAAGTATACCATTGACATTCTCAAAAGGTTTGGTATGATTGACTGCAAACCTATGTCTACACCCATGGAGACTAATCTAGATAAGTTGAAAGAGGCTGCAGTTAGTTCAGAACCAGTGGATACTACGATGTATAGACAGTTGATTGGTTCATTGATGTATCTAGTTAACACTAGACCTGACATCTGCTATGCAGTAAGTGCAATTAGCCAGTTTATGTGTGAACCAAGGCAAATAAGTGCAATTAGCCAGTTTATGTGTGAACCAAGGCAAATATATCTTGTAGCAGCTAAACATATCCTGAGATATTTATGTGGCACAATTGGATATGGGTTGAGATATTCTTCTGCTGTGGATTTAGAGCTGCATGGTTTTACTGATTCTGATTGGGCAGGTTGTGTCTCAGATCGGAAGAGTACCTCTGGTTGTTGCTTCAGTTTGGGGACTGCTATGATTTCTTGGTGTAGCAGGAAACAGTCTTCAGTGGCCTTGAGTACAACTGAGGCAGAATATATAGCAGCTTGTGTGGCAGCTCGTGAGGCAGTGTGGCTTCGCAAGCTCCTTGCGAGATTGTTTGGACAAGCAATGGAGCCTACCATTATACATTGTGATAACCAGAGCTGTGTAAAGCTTTCTGTCAATCCCGTGTCCCATGACAGAACAAAGCATGTAGAGATCAAGTACCATTATATTAGAGATATGGTACTGAGGAAAGCTATACAGTTGAGGTATATCAACACTAATGAGCAGACGAGAGACATTCTCACCAAGCCTCTCTCCAGGATCAAGTTTGTATACTTTCGAGAAAAGCTTGGTATTGTGGAGAATGCAGCCTTGATGGAGAAGGATTCTCAGTATCAGTGATTTTCAAATTGTTAATGCATTTCTCTATTTGAGAGAGATTTGAGGTGCAAGCCATTGTTAATGCATTCTTCTCTTCAAGAGAAGTTTGAGGTGAAAGCCCTTGTTCCACCCTCTGGGAGAGCCATGGTGGATGTCATGTGTGTGATGCCATGACAACATCACGTGAGAGAGTCCGTGATGATTTTCTTGTACTTGTGTTTCACCCTCTGGGAGAGCTATGGTGAAAGTCACGATGAGGTGACAACATCACATTAAGTGATGAGCACTTGTACATAGCATCTATGGAGGTAGCCATGATGGTTGATATCACGATGAGGTGATATCTTGATTTTTCACACTGAGGTGATAAGCTACTGTATCACTATGAGTTGATATGTTTTGTGCAGTTGGAAGTATCATCCCTAGCTGAGAGGGAGTGTTGATGTTATAAGCAGCTTAGGGTTGCACTTCCAGCGCACACACTTCAAGAAGAAGGCATAAATTAAATGATAGCCTTTCGGCTATTTAATTTATATGGTTGATGAGTAATAAACATTAAGGGCCGACCCTATTTAGGTTCGCATATTTTGTTTTGCATTGGGTTGACCTCCTTGGCATTTATTATAATTATATTATTCTCCCAAGGGAGCCGACCTAATTGAGGAGGTGCCTCATTTGTATAAATACAAGGTCATTCCTTGTCATTTCACATTCAAGTTCATTAAAGAAAATTCGCAGCCTAGAAGAAGTTCGCACTTGTGTAGCAGCAGTCCGATTTCAAGGAAGAACATATTCATTTGTATCTTTTGCATCTAGGAGAGGTACGACTATGCATCGTATTAATTTCGGCCATTGCTGGGCCTGAGTTGTAAGCAGATTTCTGCTCTTGTTCCTATATTACATAAGAAGATTATTTGCTGGGTTTTTCTCCCTCAAGTGGAGGGTTTTCCCAGGGTATATTGCTGTGTTTATTATCTTATGTGTTGCAATATTTTAAGTGTTTTCAGTTATTTAATCTGATCTAAGAAACACTAACACATTTGCATCTGAAAGGAACTGGAGCACATACTCTTTCATCCACTCAGTAAAGTGCAATTGGCTGCACTCAAAAAAGGTAGAGGACTTGGTGTATGTGCATTGAAACTTGCGGCTCCTTATGCACAAGCAAAGTTTCTACAAAGAAGGGGACAAAAGGAAGTGGGATATTGAGGCAAAGAAAATTGATTTGGATGCTTCCACTTCTCACTTTGTTGCTGTTGATGTTGACAATGCCTAAGAGCCAACTACTGAGCATAGGAGTATTGGCACTGGCACTATTTGTGGTTCTTCTAATTTACCACTACTTGCATCATCTAATATGGATGGTGATGATTATATATTTGAAGATCCATATGTTTTTTGATCAATGATGATTGATTGTTGACTTTAACATTATTATTTAATAACTTTAATATATATTGTGAAATTAGAGTTTGATTAATATTTGACTATTAATATGGCGGTTTTGTTTATTATATAGTATAAGATGCTATTTGTGGTGTATTTTGACCTTAATTATTGCTGCAAATATGTATATATTTCTGATTTTTTAATGTTTTTGTATGGACGAACCTAAAACGCACCAGCCTCCAAATTAGTTTTGACTGAACTCGCAAACCAAACCTTCGAACCCAAAGCCGAACAAGTACCAGGACCGGTAACTTAGCAACACTTGAAGTCTGGATCAAAAGCATTGTTACAATTAATGCAAAACAACCATCAAAATCTTGTACAATGTGCGTACAGGTCTTCTCATGTTAATTTGAAGAACAAATCAACTATAGACATTGTTCCATTTTGTGCTGTCTTGAAAAGGACAAATTTAAATTTAAATTCGCATGTTAGAGAATTATATATTTCTTAAAGGAATGTACTGGTTTTACAGAAAATTACAATGCTCTTTCATGTTCTCCATTATCCACATATGCATGGAAAATTGTCTTGATGATCGTGAAATCTCAAAAAGAAATTTATTCTTAATTATGCTCTTCCAGTGAGTAAATCATCATTGGCCTACCATATGCAGTAGTGTGCTTTACAAATTCAAATTATATGTATGGTACCTTGAAATATTCAGTGTGATAAATCTGCAGTATGCTTTTGAGCATTTTTAACATACAATCATCTGATTTAATTTTTCATTCTGTATATTTATTTTTGCAACAGGCGAAATGAAAAGAACTCAAAGGTGCCGAGCTTTTATATAATGACAAATAATGGGAAGGAGAGACCTGATGTTTGGATTGAAAGACCAGAAAAGTGAAAAGAATTGTTCCTTTATTTTTAACCCTGAAAATTCTATTATATTGAGGAGTTAATCTTTGTTCATTGAGGATGGCTTTTACTTTCATGTGTTTTGTAAAGCAGGTCAGTTATATTAGAGATAACAAGTGATGTGCGGATGATTAAGTCAGAGGTAATGGAGGCACACCCCTTATCAAATTTACTTCACGATTTGTTTGATATGTGGAGAGAATATTGTTTCAAACTTATACAATTCCTATTGGAACTGCAGAAATAACACACCTGAATCCTTGGGAACTTTAATATTGTATTTGTTTTTATTTTTATAGAACTTTGCCTCTCCTTATTGTATTTGTACTTTTTTTGTGTGTAGGTATTTGCCTCTCCTTATAGTTTGAGATTCCCACGCATACGGAGGGTGCGATATGACAAGGCTTGGCATGAATGCCTTGATGTGCAGAGTAAGATCTCTTTGGCTACTGCAATAGATATCTTGATTATTTATATCTTCTCCTATATAAACTATCTTTGGTTGGCTTTCTGAAAATTAAGGAGCAAGAAAACATGACCACTAACTTTGTTTATGGCAGCATTTGTGGACTTAGTACAATCAAGTAGTGGCACCATACAGAAAGCTGATCACTATACAGGTTTGGGTCAACGGAAGCCAAAACATATCAAAAGCACTTCAAAGGGAGAAAAGAGGATGCTTACTGTTGTGCCATCCCATATGCTAATGACTGATGTATCTGATGTTAAAAGGGAGACATTGATCTTTAAGAATTTGTTGTTCTGTATCCTTTGGAAGTGGCTTTGATATAAAAGATATTGCCTGAAAATGGAAAATTTCTTCCTGGTGCTTTCAATAATTTGAGTTGCTAAGTTTAGGTCTCCTTCAAAATTCCATTGTCTGAAGGATATGGAGAAATAAGAGACCTTTCATTTCTCTTTCTTTTTTCAAACACACTTGTTGCTAGCTTTTTGATTGGTGTTTGATGGCACTATGTTTAAGCACTTTATGTTCAGTTCTTTGATATAAAGTTTAAGCCTTTACTATATAGACTGTGTAAATTTTCCTCCTGGTTATTCATTGGAGAGTTTTCACAAAATGGTGGTGGAACATGGGGGTTCATTGTCATTGAACCTAAATGATTCAGTTACTCATGCCATTGCAGCTGATAAGAGAGGTGGCCATTCTTTTTTGTGTTCTTCTGCTTAATTGTAACTTAGAAAACTTAAGATATTGCTGTCAGTACCTTGTTTTTCAAGATCTATTATTTGTCTAAAGAGGTCATTATTTTTATTTTTTCATTTTATCTGTAAAAACTGCAGGAATCAAATACCAAGCTGCAGCAAAGCATGGGGATGTCATTCATTACTCTTGGGTCATTGACTGCTGTAAACAGAAGTCTCTGTTGTCGTTACGAGCAAAGTTAGTATTAGTTTACCCTTTAAACCCTTAGGCCTAACTTGAATGATGATGATAGCAATTTCTGCTCACTTGATAGCTTTATTTTTGTTTCCAATTTATGAGCTTGTTAATTTATTCGAAATGTTTTTGTTTTTGGTCTTGGACACAGATACTTTCTTAATCTTTCAGACTTAACCAAGGAGAAAATGAAAGAGGATATTGATGAGTTTGGTGATCACTACTTATGGGATCTTGATATTTTAGATCTGAAACAGGTATATCAGGTCTAACTGATTTTTGCTTAGCTTGATTCATTTTAATGCCCCCACATATGAAAAACAGGTAAATCAGGTTCAACTGATTTTTCTTAGCTTGATTCATTTTAATGGCCCCCCCCATACGAAAAAAATATAGGAATCTGAATTTCATAGATATGGGAATGTAAGTAATTTTTTCCGATTGCAAGTCAGGCACCCAGTTTCAATTGACATGACTTATTGGAGGCACCTTTTAATGCAAAGGTTTTGACCAACATAGCTTAAAATCCAGGCTGGAAAATTTGTTCAATATAAATAAAGACTTCTTAAATTAAATAATTTGAATCTTAAGAACTGACTTTATTTTTAAATGCAAAATTAAAAAACCAATTTTTTTTTGAAACTTGAGCAAATTAATATAATATAATGCATCTGAACACCTGTAAGGGTGCCTTTATTGACGGCCTTACCTACATGGGACACATCCATGGGATCTGTCCAAAGAATATAGTTGCTCACAAACTCTCTTTCAATAACAATAATCTTTCCAAATTAGAGAAAACTTCAAAACCTAATCTTTGAACATAACCCAATCTTCTCTTGCAAGAAAAATCGAATGTACTTTGCAATGGCTATGCAATGCCAAAACACATAAGAGTTGGCTCTTTCTAATTCTTGTACCCATACAATTTTCTTATTTAGCGTCAATTTTCGAGTCAAATGGAACTCATTCCTTGCCTAGTGAGTCATTGTTGGATCCTTGCTTAAAATGTTCATGGATATAATACTTTTGAGCTCTAATTAGTTTCTTTGCATAGCTGATCAAAGAATCCTTCCAACACGTCAATTGAGATGTCCATTTTCATGCCTTAGACACTGAGATGTCCATTTGCATTGGAGCACTCCAATACATTAAGTGCCCCAAAAAGTGAAAAACATTAAAAAGGTGACCTCCCTTTGTATTGGAACACTGCAATACATTGAGTGTCCCAAATTAAGTGTTAATTAAAAAGTGGACATCATAGCATATTGATGCACACCAATACATTTTGTGTCCCAAAATCATTGCTTAAGCTAAAGATAGGACATCTAAACCCATGGAGTGTGCCACTACAAGGATTGTCCCAAAAAGTGAGAATAACAAAAAGTGGCCCTCAAGTGTTAATTAAAAAGTGAACATCATAGCATATTGATGCACACCAATACATTTTGTGTCCCAAAATCATTACTTAAGCTAAAAATAGGGTATGTAAACCCATGGAGTGTGCCACTACAAGGATTGTCCCAAAAAGTGAGAATAACAAAAAGTGGCCCTCAAGTGCTTTGGAGCGTGTCATACAAAGAGCATACCAAAATTTATAAAAATGTCAAAAAGGGGCAGTCTATGGCTAGAAGCACAACATAACACTAGGTGTCCAAAATTAAAGTGGCAATGACCCCCTTGCCCAAGGGTCTGTGCTTCTGCAGAGGATATTCTGAAATTATCAAGTTAAAACCAGCCATTTAAGTCATTGGTATGTGCTACAAGGAAGGGATGTAAAAAATTCAAAAAACCCCAAAGTTTCCCACATGGATCAATGGTGTGTGCTTGAGTAAAGGCAGGTCAAATGTTGTCAATAATAGAAAGTGGTATTCAGCGTTGCAGAGCACACCAAAGTAAACCATGAACCAGTTTTGTAATCATTAAAGAAGGGCAGTAGATGCACAAAAGCATGCCTTTGTAAGTGGGGTTAAGTGTGCAATAACAGGGTTGTCCAGAAGTTTGAAAAGTGTGAAATAGACTCAAGTGTGTGCCTGTGTGAAAACTGTCCAAAATGGCAAACAGGAAAAATACATTTCTGAGAACAGCATTGCTGTATAAAGGTGCTACTGAACACTGTACCGATCAAGAAATGCCTGCCTGGTGCCTTTCACTTGCAACTTATTTCTAACAACTGGGCGGACCTTTGAGCTAGTTTTACCACTAATGAAGTGTGCTTGAATCATAACATAACCTTTTAACCCTTGGCACGTTTCACTAAGTCCTCTGCCCTGGTTTTTGTGTCCCAAATGGAATTTTTAGGTGGCTCAACCACCACAAAGGGTGTTGTTTTATAGCTGATTAAGTGTCTGCTTTATGACTTGGGATGCACAGAATTTCACTAAGGTTTTGCCTATATTTTAAGCACACCTTGCTGACAATTTAGCCACTTTTTTGCATGCTGTCTTGGGATCAAGATTCTTTCTACAACAAGTGTTGGGTGCACTTCTCTAAACCATTTTCCCACTTTTATTACCTAGGTGTAGATTTCATATGACAGCCAAGGAAAAAGTTCTCCGTTTCTCACTTGCTGATTTTTGGTGGAGATTTCACCCTTCAATGCCTAAAAGCAGAGAATCAGGTGGAGAATGTCATTAGCTTTGCCCTCAAAATTGTCTGCCAGCAGAGAAAACATGTGGCAAAGCCACCTTAGGCATGCCCTTGGACCTTCTTTGCTTACTTTTGATGTACATTGTAGAGGTGGAATATACTTAAACCTATGCCAAAAATATGGACTTTGAGAGGCGTTGTCCCACCACTTCACCACTTTGCCACTTTGAAGCCCTCATAGCCTTTGCTATTTCATACTTTCCTTTCATTGTTGTTAAAATCATCAATCCGGAACCTCATGTAATGTCCCTTCCATAGGTAGCTTAGACTATAGCGGAGGTTGGCCTAATATTAGGGTTCCTGTAGATCAAGAGCATGGTTAGGGGACCCAACCGAGTGCTGTGGAGTCTAGCTGGAAGCCTTACGAGTCTTTCAGTTTGGATTTCAATTGATGAATCCAGAGATAAAGTGACAATATTAAGGTTGCTTTAATGGAATAGTGAAAAGTGAATAGTAACTGAAAATCATAAGGTGAATAGTGAAAAGTGCCCCCATCCTAGCAACTCAAGTTGTTTTCAAAAAGTGGCATTTTTCTTTGGATGAGAAAAGACCCTCAAGAGAAATATTTTATTGATTTTTATCAAAAAGTCCATGAGAGGTTATAATGTGTTGGGCTCCTTTTTGAACATTCTACTCTCATTTTTACAAAACACTTTGCAAGTTTGAGCTCTAGAGAAGGGTTTCAACATTGCTTCAGCTTTCTGGGAACGAAAACTCTCAAAGGCTATCATGGATTGGACGAGAACCCAGTTCACCTTTGGGGAGGGCCTACTTTGGGTCTTCATTTGGGCTTATTTGGATGAGTTTCAGATATGTATTTTGCAGATTTGAGTTCGCAGCAGTGTTATATGAACATATTCATTCAAGGTTTGATCGAGGTTTTTGCATACACAAGGCACTGCAATTTGGGGACTGAATCGTTCATCATTGGAGCCATAGTGTGGAGTTTATATTGCTGCATGACAGTCAGTCGAGGTTCCTCAATATTTCAGTTTGTGATCAATTGCATATCATTGAATTTAATCCGATTTACTTGAGCTTTGTATGCAAGACAACTATTCGTATTAATGCCATGTTATTGTAGTTTCATCATGGAGCTTGAAGGGTGCATGCCAACTGTTTGTAATAATGTCTACATGCATTCTCAGTCTATGTAATCAGTTTTAAGGCTGCAATAAAGGAGTTTGGGTTGCATATGATATGTTGGTAAAAATACCTTCTTGCTGTAGGTGATCTTATTGCATGATTAGGTTGCATTGAAATTGTTTGCTAAAATTCCTATTAGCTGTAGATGCATTCATTCATCTTTCTTGTATTGGAAAATCTCAAAAAGACATGCATTTCATTCCTAGAGTGTTAGTAATCATTGAGCATTGCTGGATAAGCATTTAATGCATCATTACATCATTGAAATCAACAAGAAAACACAAACAAAAAATTATATCAGACCAAAGCAATAGTTAGGACAATTGTTTGACGAAATGTCTAAGGCTTGAAACAGTGAAAACAAAGTCAGAATTAGCTAAGGATATTTTAGTGGTATTGGAGCTTGGATTCTACCAGCCTGTTGGGTAAATACAAGTTGTGTATACTACAGTGGATTGGTTTCCAATTTGGACAATGAGATAGGTCATCATTGCATGGTTGTTTAGCAATAAACAAACATGGAAAGGATTTGAATAGACACAACACAAGATCATTCGTAAATTGCAGCATGTTGAGGATTCCCTTTCGAGGAAAATTAGACACACCACTGGTTCATATCCATCTACAAGAGCAGCTAAGAGTTCTCATGCTTCACCAACAAATAAAGCAATTATGGCCTGCTATGACAAGTATCGCTCTCTTCCTCAAAAGATACAAGACATGCTTTGTTTCACACAATTCTTTGGTATACCGGATGAGGATGATTCAAAGTTTTCAAGTCCATATCAACAACAAAAGAAGAAAGAAATATGAAAAGATGGTAAAAAAGCCACTGAAAAAGTGAAGAGTTTAATGTGCAAGACCAAGGAAAAGAAGAAACACTTGTTTGTAGTTTGCAGCCTACAAGTGATCACAATGAATGCGAAAATCAGTCATCATGTGGGAGTCCTAAAGAAGAAATAACTTTGGATCAAAGGGAGATACATAGCACACGATTGAGTCATCATGCTGATCACAAAGTGGAAGGGCTTACAATCACGGGTCATCCCATTAGAGGTGTCGAAAACATGACACCAAGGTTTGACACCTATTCTGATTTTTGCAACAGCAGTTCTAGTCATGTGGTAGCATGCATTTCACATGAAGGTAATGATGTTGTTGAGTCCTCTTATGATGATACTCAAGTTGAGAGTGCTATACATGAGGTATATATTGTGGATTCAAACCACAAAAGTCCTAATTCTATTCACCACACTATGGAAGATGTTATAAGGACACAAGGGTTGTGTGATGGGTGGTCACTATGAGCTAAGAAAGCCAAAATGCTTGCTGCCCAAGCAAGACAACACTTGCATGAGGTCAAGGAAAGATGCAATCAGCTTGATAATGTGTAATGTCCTCGTTTTTGGCACTTCACTTTTTAGTGATTGATAGCCTTTTTCCAGTTTGCTGTCGGCTAGTCAGTGGCAAAATTAGGGTTTCGCGTTTTGGAGGATGCTTTTGCTCGAGGTTGGGTGTTTTAATGGCGGATTCTTTCTGGGTTTCCAGAGAGCTACGCAGTGGTATGTTTTTCTTGGCATTCCGAGCACCTTCACAAATTTACTATTTTTAGTAAATTCTATTTCTGGCAGTGGTCCTCTTGGTCTCGGCACAGTTGACTTTCCTCTTCAGTCGACTCATTTGGTTTATTCAGATTCTGGCTTCGGGATGCAGTTTCGGAGAGATAAGTTCATTTCACTTAAATAACATTATATTTTAATGTTATATTACCCCTTGGCCTAGTCTATTGACTTAATATTGTTTTAAAAGGTGGTCTTTAAGGGTGGTGCCATCATTGAGTTAATTTTATAATTATTAAGGTTGAATTAAAGCCTTAAGATTGGACGCCAATATTAAGTGATGCATTCAATTAAAAAAGTCAAATTGAAGCTTTGAAGAAAGGGATGTCGTCTATTTGGAGGATTAGGGTTTGACTCTGAAAAGAAGATTAGGGTTTCGAGAAGGTCAACAACAATTTATAAAAGGAAGCCTTTGGTTCTCTTTTCAGCATCTTATGTTTTATGATATTGTTATGTTGCCGGAATGGCTTTGGGACTGCTTCGAGGAATGGATGCCTCCTATCTTGGCTCTTCTTCTTGCTTGAAAGATAGCAACTAGTTGAGAGATAGTTTGTAATAGGTTTGTCTTGCATTTCAGTTGAGTATCTTGCATATATGGAGTTCTAGATTTGCATTTCAGTCTCATTTTGAAGTTGCTGAAGTCAAGCTGAATCTGTAGTTTCACTCATAAATTTGAAAATAAAAATACAGTCGTTCTGGGTATTGATTCATTGAGTTTCCTTGATAGGGGCGACCCTTCTTGCAAAAATTCAGATTTTAATATTGAGTGTTTATTTTTTAAAAGCAAAATCGCCTCTCTCTATTGGCCGTACCATTCTGGTCTGCCTGACAAATGTTTAGAAAAAAGAATACTTCGATTTGTTAGCTGTTTCTTGGTCTAGTCCTCATTGCCATCATTATAGCTTTCGTTTGCATCAAGTCTCATGTCATTCTGGCAAGTATTGAGTGAGTTGTGAGCATTTTAGTGGATTCCAGAATTGCTGGTCATGACTGCTGAATGTATGTTTCTGTTCACAAGTCTCAAATCATAAACATTCTCGTTCTGGGTATTGTCTCATTGTGTTTCCCTGTTGGTGGCGACCCTTCATGAATATTTGCAGTTTTTAATATGAAGTTTATGATTTTATAAAGCAAATTCGTCATTCCTTGAAAGCCGTACTTCCTGGAGTGCCTGGGGGTTCGTGCCAGTAATTAATAACCACTTTTAGTTGCCATTTCTTAGTACTAATCTAGGCGCCATCATTTCGAAGGTCTATTGCATCAAACTTGAAGTCATTTGGGTCAGTTTTGAGTGATATATGAGCAATTTAGTGGGTTACAGGTATGCTGGTTATATAATTTAAAGTGCAGGTCTGTCATAACAGATTTGAGGAAATCTGCTTTCTCCTTCTTGGATTGGTGTTAGGAAATCATTAAAGGCTTTGTGAAAGATTCCTTATTGTTGCAGCAAATTGAAGAGCTCTAATACTTGATCTTGCAGGCATTATATATTTCATTGTAAGCTGAACAGTAGTACTGTCAGCACTTCTCTTAGTCTTACTTTACTTTCTGTAATCGCAATTGTATTCCTTTGATCTTTGCCATATGGTCGCCTCATTTCCATACTGGAATTGGGTAGCACATACTTGGTGTTGAGTTTGCTTTCAGTATATTAGATGGTAGGGACCCTCTGACCACATGCTCGTCGTTCGCCGGCGCATCCTTGGTTAGAGTTCTTGTATAAGCATTTCAATTAAGACCCTCTGACCATATGCTTGCCATCATTAGCGCCATCCTTGGTTAGAGTTCCTTCCAGCTTTGTTTTGGCATTCAGATCCTCTGACCAATGCTCACGCCTTGCCCTCATCGAGATCCTGGTGTACATTCTGGTTAGAGTTGCTTCAGCATCGTTTTGGTTTAGAGCTAACCTTAACGGGTGCGTTTGTTTGTAATTTGCAATTGAAAAAACAAAAAAAAAATTGGTTCGGAATATTTCATAATGCAAGAAGACAAAGAGAATCATACATTAGGTCCTTATCTCTTCCAAGGGAAGAATGTGTGGATGATGGGCATACAAGTGAAGAGCTTCTTGAGGTAAGCCCACGAGAAGAGCATGCTGAGTTGTGTGATGAAGAAAGGAGGTATGATGCAGGAGATTCAGTTTGGTCTAGTTTGCATTACGAAGTTTATGACTTCCCTCTTTTAGAGAGCCCCTTGAAGGCTCAAAACAATGATGATAATACATACACATTTGTTGGGCCAGCAACAAGTGATATGTCCATGTATGTGCAATGGAATATATTTGAATTCATTTTTGTTATTCATGAATCTTCTACAGTGAAAGGACAATTTTTAAGATCTTATGAAGCATTTTGTTTTAAAAGGTTGAACAAAGAGGCAAAGAGATTGCTTACTAAAAAACTCTTGCATTTTGATAATGTTTGGTTTGTCCAAGACTTCAACAAAATCGAGTTGGAGTTTATGGCTGATGGTAAGAAAATTGTGCTTAAAGCTCTTTCAGATGGTGGGCCTATAGAAATTTCGGCACATGGGTTGGAGTCTTCACTCATAATAGTAACAAGAGCCTAATGACTCCTATTGATGAGGAAATAAGCCACCTAAGATCTGATTCTTTATACCATAACATGGGTGATGCGGGAAAGACACTAGACATGTGTAATAAGTGGATTCAAAGAGCATCAAAGGCCAAGGAACTTGCTGCCCAAGTACAACAGCAATTGGAAGAAATCAGAGATCGCTGCAAATACAGGGAACAAACAAGACAACAGAGGGAAAATTACTTTAGATCCATGTTTCTTCCAAGGAAGGAATGTATACAGGTTGAACAAGCAAAGGAAGATCTCATAGGCAATGAAACAAAGACTGAAATCAGTCTTAATCTTCAGTTTGGGAACAACAGTGATATACTCCACTTTTCTAATAACATTGCCACTAATAGTTATGAAGAAAGTAATGATACCATTCCTACTATTGATGGACTACAAGAGAAAAGTATGATACATGACAGTTTTGATGATGGCTCTTGTTTGAAGACTGAGTTTATGCAATTTGATACACCTGATGTTACACAAAGCACTATTGCTACTCTTTTCGGTGTTCCTAGATATCACTCTTTCGTGTGGGAAGGAATTGTCAAGGAACAACGGGTGTTTATGCATGGTAGATAGTGGTGCTACTCATAGTTTCATCAATGAGGGATTTGTAGCCAATATGGGACTAGAAGATGAAGAGTTTGAAGGATTCCAAGTCATGCTAGCGGATGGTTCCAAAACAAGTTGCACAAGGAGGATACCACGATTATCCATTGCATTGGATAATTATTCTTTCACAAATGACTACTTTGTTGTAGGTATTGGTGGAGAGTCAGATGTGGTACTTGGTGTGCAATGGTTGAAGTCTCTTGGAAGGTTTGTCCAAGACTTCAACAAGATGGTGTTAGAGTTTACTCATATGGGTAAACACATTGTGCTTAAGGCACTTGAATATGAGACTAAAAATGGGACAGTGAAGAGCATGTTAGATTGCTCTAACTTTGATGACTCCAAAGGTATGGATACAGGGAAACAATTCAGTCCTAATTCTTTGATTTATAACAGTAGTGATTCATCCTCCCTTTTTCATGGTTTTGGTGCTTCTAATCATAGGGAAATGAGTACACATGATGCATGCTTTGGTCATGATAAGTCACATGATATATCTCATGTTAGGACTGGGTTTAGACACTTTGGAGCAGCGGATATGACTCAGTCCTAAATGTTGAATGATGATTGTGATTGGCTAGAGAGGGCAAGGCAAGCCAAGTTGATGGCTCATCAAGCCAAACTTCATCTTCAACAGGATTTTGATTCACATGACTCCACGGATGATGAGAAACAAGAGCTATCTAACATCCAAAATTCTGAGTTTTCAGTTGATGCTGACCATTTCATTAAGGTGTATCGTGATTTTATGGGTGATATGTTAAATGGATCAGCCACTCATGGTTTGACTTTGGGTATTAATGGAGACAACTACAATACAACAATGGATTTGTCCCCTATTTCATATGCTGATGCAGCTGTTTTTTGGTTGGATTGGAGTGTGTGGAGACACGATCACTTGATATGTAAGGTGTATGAGATGGGTCTCTTCTTTATGCATGGGTATACAAACATCATTGACTTCACTTTAGTTGCTGGTCTGATTTATAATAGCAGCCTTGAGGTGGGAAGTTTGACAGCTCATGAGAGGAGTTTTCAGTATGTCACACACCTTGGGACAGCAAGATATGATAGCATCTATGAAGGCAAATGTGGAAGGTACAAATTTAAGGTGGGTCTCATGTTGGTGATCAGCCATCTCCCATCTTTACGTGGTTTCATTCATCTTGTTGTTATGCAAGAATATGTGATAAGAATTGAAGAACCACATTGCATGCAATGTTTGACATTGTGCCTTTGTTTCATAACAATATCATTCCTTGATCACACACTTGGAGAGTATATTTGGTAAATGAAGAAGACAACATGGAGCATGTAGAGGACAAAAGTACTTCATATTCGAACCTTTGGGTTTTGAGTTACAACACAAGGATAGAGGGCTGCTTTACATTTTTGAGCATGGAATTTTCAGCCACAACTCATTGGGTTAGAGTTCTCACAATGGTGATAGATGGTTGTTTCATACTATTGATCACAAAGACTTTAGTTTGGCCCTTTAGGACAGCAGCTGGTTGGGGAATTTGGAAAGATTGGGATTGTTCTTTCTTTGTTAGAGGTTGGCATAATGATGAGCCCCCATCATCCTTTGACATTAGAGGTACCTGTGGTTTTTGCTGGAGTGAGGTTCTCACTTGGATAGATCATGTTCTGATTTATAATAGCAACACATGGCAGATTGACTTGATTGATTATGCACGTAGGATGATTTTGGATTTTGGCATTCACATGATTGGTGCATTGTTTCTTATGTATCATAATGAGTTGTTTCATAACTCCAGGCATAGTGATGTTGATATCAGAGTAGCACAACGGATTGACGGAGCAACATTCTTGAGGTGGATATGGGATCCTTGTATTTCGTTTCATCATGCAAGTGCAGATTGTTTGAGGGCAAACAATCTTCGAGAAGCGAGGACTGTAATGCCCCTTCCGTAGGCAGCTCAAACTATAGCGGAGGTTGGCCTAATATTAGGGTTCCCGTAGGTCAACAACATGGTTAGGGAACCCAACCGAGGGCTGTGGAGTCTAGCTGGAAGCCTTACGAGCCTTTCAGTTTGGGTTTCAGTTGATGAATCTAGAGATAAAGTGAAAATATTAAGGTTGCTTTAATGGAATAGTGAAAAGTGAATATTAACTGAAAATCATAAGGTGAATAGTGAAAAGTGCCCCCATCCTAGCAACTCAAGTTGTTTTCAAAAAGTGGCATTTTTCTTTGGATGAGAAAAGACCCTCAAGAGAAATATTTTATTGATTTTTATCAAAAAGTCCATGAGAGGTTATAATGTGTTTGGTTCCTTTTTGAGCATTCTACTCTCATTTTTACAAAACACTTTGCAAGTTTGAGCTCTAGAGAAGGGTTTCAACATTGCTTCAGCCTTCTGGGAACGAAAACTCTCAAAGGCTATCATGGATTGGACGAGAACCCAGTTCACCTTTGGGGAGGGCCTACCTTGGGTCTTCATTTGAGCTTATTTGGATGAGTTTCAAATATGTATTTTGCAGATCTGAGTTCGCAGCAGTGTTATATGAACATATTCATTCAGGGTTTGATCGAGGTTTTTGCATACACAAGGCGCTGCAATTTGGGGACTGAATCGTTCATCATTGGAGCCATAGTGTGGAGTTTATATTGCTGCATGATAGTCAGTCGAGGTTTTTCAATATTTCAGTTTGTGATCAGTTGCATATCATTGAATTTAATCCGATTTACTTGAGCTTTGTATGCAAGACAACTGTTCGTATTAATGCCATGTTATTGTAGTTTCATCATGGAGCTTGAAGGGTGCATGCCAACTGTTTGTAATAATGTCTACTTGCATTCTCAGTCTATGTAATCAGTTTTAAGGCTGCAATAAAGGAGTTTGGGTTGCATATGATATGTTGGTAAAAATACCTTCTTGCTGTAGGTGATCTTATTGCATGATTAGGTTGCATTGAAAGTGTATGCTAAAATTCCTATTA
This sequence comes from Sequoiadendron giganteum, assembly GCA_007115665.2. Classification (NCBI taxonomy): domain Eukaryota; kingdom Viridiplantae; phylum Streptophyta; class Pinopsida; order Cupressales; family Cupressaceae; genus Sequoiadendron; species Sequoiadendron giganteum. The sequence continues at coordinate 497,834,691 of CM021104.1, read as the reverse complement.
ACTGTAGATGCATTTTTAGTTATCTTTCTTGTATTGGAAAATCTCAAAAAGACATGCATTTCATTCCTAGAGTGTTAGTAATCATTGGGCATTGCTAGATAAGCATTTAATGCAATATTACATCCATAGTTGAAAAACTCGCCGATTGCAAAAACTCGCCAAGCTTGGAAAATACAGTATGGAAAAAACTTGGCAAAAAATTCGGAAAAAACTCGGCAACTTAAAAAATTGCTTAAGCTTCATTAAAAACACATTTGTTTTCAAAAATTCAATGATAAGATGCATCCAATGAGTCAATAAAATGAGTACATAGAAGAAACAAGCTGAGTCTAGTTATATTTGATTGATTTGAAAGAAAATTAGATACAAAATCGCATCCCCATGTGGAATGCTCAATACGCTGATACTGATAGGCTGAAACAAAATGAAAATAGCAAATTGTTTTTGTAAAACTGAAAGTAAATACAACATTAATATATTTCAGCTTTTACAAATTCACATCTTCCTCTTCCCATGTCTAGTACTTCTCAATACTACGGGAGAGGGTGTAGTCGTGGCCCGACTCGTAGGCATCTGCTGTGGCTGCTCAACCTCCATCCTGGATGTAGATCCTACTACTGGTGGCTTTGGCACTGCCAATGACTCCTCCTCAAGATCATCCTCAATGTCATCCAATGAGAATGCAAATCCACCCCCCCCCTCCATTGCCTGTCGCTCAAAGTCATAGATCTCATTCTCGGAAAACAATGGAGGTTGCTCATCTCGCCCTATCCAATCATTGTATGGATCTATCTCATCCAAATCAATTGGATCATCTGATATTTCCTTAACCTGTTTTTTGCGCAGCCGAAGATTATATTGCACGTATACAAGGTCATTCATGCGTTTTTGAGCTAGTTTGTTCCTTTTCTTTGTGTGGATGGCCTCAAACAAGCTCCAATTGCGCTCACAATTGGACGAACTACAAGGCTGCGATAAGACACAAAGGGAAAATTGTTGGAGATGTGGGGTATTTCCACCCCAATTTGACCACCAAACATCTACAAAAAACAAATTAAGAGTTAGAAAAGAACTTAGAAACTTAGAAAGGAAAGTCAAAACTCAAAAGTTGAAAACATATTTTATCAAATTATCAATATTTGTAACTTGTAAATTTCAAATTTTATACCTGGTGGCTGATTGTGTATTGCTCTCTTTGCTAGCTCTAAAGAGAAGAGTGCACCCCTTTTTTCTCTATAACTTTGGATTTCATTAACAACGAGTTCTCCCTCCTCAAGGGTGGTGACATCCTCTGAATGCACTTCATGAGGCCCTCCATAACCTCTCCAGTAGGATCTGAGTAGGTGCTTGAATGGAAGAAACGAGGGTTCAAGAAGTACCCTGCTGCATGGAGGGGTTGGTGGAGTTGATGGTTCCACCTCCTGTCAATAATCTCCCAAATGGGATCAAATTTGAGGCTGTCCCCTTTATAATAATTTCTTATAGCCTCCTTGGCCCTATCCATGGCCTCATAAAGATATCCCATTGGGATTTTATCCCCATCCACCAAGCGGAGCACTCTAACCAAGGGCTCTGACACCTACAAATTACAATATAAAAATGCAAAAAGATTAGAGTTTCAAATTTACAATGAAAGACATTAAAAAATTTATTCAATTTGAATTCAAATTCAATGTTTTGAAATTGAAGTTACCTTCACAATCTTTGTTGCCCTTTGTGCAAATTCGGCATCAAACACAATTTTTGACACCTTTTCTCCTTCCGGCTTCTTCGAATAGGTTGAGTCCATCCATGGTTGACTCACAAACATTTGTTTTAAAGCCGTCAAAGAACTAAGAATGCTTTGCAACGTTAAGAAAATCGTTGCAAACCTTGTGACACCTGACCTCACCAATTCTTTCCCTTGGGTGTGCTCCCTCATCAAGCGAAGAACCCAAGGGTGATTGTAGATATATTTAGTGATCCTCCTCGCGTCCTCTACAATTGGTGTGACCCAATCTAGTTTTCCTATGTCCTCCAAAAGAAGGTCAAGGACATGGGCTGCACATGGTGTCCAACAAATTGAGGGGTGTCTATCTTGGAGGAGTCTTCCTGCTGCCACATATGCTGCTGCATTATCAGTTATGATTTGCACAATATTTGCAATCCCCACCTCCATGCAAACTTCCTCCAACATCTTAGCCAAATTTTCTGCAGTTTTTACAATGTGGGAGGCATCAACTGATTTTAAGAACACCACCTCTTCTTTGCATGCAACCAAGAAATTAATGATGGTACGGTTTTTTCCATCCGTCCACCCATCAGAAAGAATAGAGCAGCCATATTTTATCCATTTTTCTTTTTGCTCCTCTACTGCTGCCCTTGCCCTTTCAGTTGCATTAGTAAGCAACCTACAAATACAAAGTGAAATTAAGTACACAATTTTAATTTGTAAACAAAAAAATAGCTTAAATTCATCATAAATTAAACTTAAAAAACATAAATTAAAGAACATAAACTAACCTCCCACTCAAGTCCGTGCGAGAAGGCGCCTTGTAGCCTTTTCCTGCAATGTCAATGCGGTGACCAAATTGTGCCAGTAAGGAGAACTCGCCACATTGAAAGGGATATTATTAAAATACCAAAAATCTGCACAAGCAATGTCTGCTTGCTCATGCACCTCCCTATTCCATCCAGTCGCCTCTAAGGAAGGTTGTGCACCAGGTGTGTTTCTAGGCACGAAATAATTATCCAACCGTGTAGGTCCTACAGCTGCCCCTGCCCTTGGTGCTCTACTAGTGGTAGATGAAGCCGAGATGGAGGTGTTAATGGGTTGCCTTGATCTTCGCACACGTGGGCCATGAAGAGAGCCCACTATCTCCTCAGTAACATCATAATCATCATCCAACTCAATTGGAGCACCTTGAGAAGAGGCAATGGTTGCTTGCATTGCTAGTCTTGCCTTCTCTCTTTGCACTTTTTTTTCTTCTGCAGCTGAAAGTATGGCATTCATATGTCTTTATTTCTTCTATGGTTTCAAGACATTCCTTAGCATCACGTTGAGGGATGCCTGCAAGGTGGTACTTGAGGCGATTGATGCCTCCACGATATACTTTTTTACATTGAATGCAATATACTGTGCAGGTATGGGTCCTAGATAAGCATATTTCCAGGCAGGATCTCTAGCTCCTGGAGGACGAGTGCCTACAAATCCCGCAGGCATGGATGGGGTAGAGCTTGAGGTGGAAGCAGGTTCATAAGCCATTATCAATTAATTATTAACCTACACAAAGTGAAAGTCAAAGCACAACTTGTTAGTTTTTGATAGAAAATTTAAAAACAAGCTAAATTAGATTAAATCAAAAGAGATTACTTTAAGTTTAAATTACTAAAAATCTATCACTAGATTCTAAACATTTTCATAACAAAAAAATTGGATTTAAAAATAAATAAATTAGGTTTTCAAAAAAATGTAAAAAATCTGAAAATTTCTTCAAACTAGTAAAAAATTAAGCGAATCTAAGATTATAAACATGTTATTCAACAAAAAAGAGGATTCAAAACAAAAATAATTAACTAGGGTTTAAAGAAAGTTTCAAAAAAATGAAAAAATCAACAAAATATGTAAAAAAATCAGAAAAATCGTAAAAAAAATCTTGTTTTGATGAATATAAATGCATTTAAATAATTTTCACACTACATTCAGATGATTTTTAAACATAGAACCAACAACAATGAAGATTTTTAAAAAAAAATGAAAGAATAAAAAAAATAAGAAAACCTATTTGGAAATCTAATTTGCCTTCTAAATTTGATGTAAATGCCCTTCAAAGCTTGTCTTTTGGATGCGAAATCACCGCAAATGAGTGCACAATGCCTTGGAGAGGTTTTTTGCTGAGTGTGAGAAGAGAATGAATGAAAATAAACAAGTTAAAATTGCTTTTTAGCGGCTGCCTAGGCATGTGTTGCATCGCGTGGGTTTTTCCAGAAAACTCGCCAAAAGTATGGCGAGTTTTTACAGAAAGTATAGCGAGTTTTCTCGGCATGCAATTGCCTCAAAAACTCGTTGATCAGAAAAACTTGCGATTTTTTCTTAACTTGCCGAGTTTTTGGCAAGTGTTGCTTCTATGATTACATCATTCAAATCAACAAGAAACACAAACAAAAAATTATATCAGACCAAAGCAACAGTTAGGACAACTGTTTGACGAAATGTCTAAGGCTTGAAACAATGAAAACAAAGTCAGAATTAGCTAAGGATATTTTACCTCATCAGTCTTTTCCTTGGAACCGATTAACCTTGAGCGTTCTACAATAATCATTAGTTGAAAAACAAGACCATGACAAAATAACTTTGCAACTTGGCTGGAGAACATTGCTACAGACCTTGACCTGACACGATAATTATTTATTTTCGGGAACAAAATAAAATTGGAGAACAATGTTATATAATGTCTTGAACAATTATTTTTGGGAATAAAATAGAATTATTCTATAGCTATAAAGACCCAAAAAGAATCAAATGCATTATCTGTTCAAAGTTTGGATAGCCATTTTTGTTTCTCTATTGATAAGATGTGCGAACAATTTTTAATATGTGAGAGACAATTATTAACCTGATTTTCCTGTTCAGCTTTTCAGTAACCTACCAGACTCTAAACATATGAAAACCATTGTGCACACCGAAGGTTACAAAAATAAGTATTGCCCAAGTAACAAGTGGTGCCAGTTCCAAAACTGCTCTGTTTATTTTCACCGCATCATTCACTCCATGTAAGTTCCCTTCTTTATATACTTTGTTGCAAGTAAAATGATTGAGAAAGTTCTCCTCAATTATTTAGGTTATCTGTTAAGCTTTGGTAAAATAAATTAAATAATTCTAGATTTCTAAGCGTCTGGATCTGTTTCAAATGTTTCCCTACTATTTTCAGGCTCATAGCTTCTCTTAGACTCATTACATCTATTTCCAATTATTTAGAAATGCAGATTCTCAAACAGTTTCAGAATTAGTATTGAGAAGGTTAAAGATGGAAATTGCAATGCATGGAGGTGTGGTAACTAGCATGCTATGTGATGCTACACATATTATAGTATTTTCTGCAACTGACCACCAGGTGCCTTTCGAGATAATTATAAAAAGGTATGGCTGTGTGTTAAGTTTCGTAAATGACATAACTTATTGTTTTCAATCTTATATAAGTGGACAAAATTTCTATGTATAGATACCCTCTATACATATCCTTGCTCAATGGCATGCAATATGTTTTTAGTCTCCCCAAATCGAGATCTTAAACAATTTGCAATTTTTATATAATATTTGTGGAAATGTAACTAAAAGTAAAATTTGAAAATGCTGATCGTCTATGATAAATTCCAGAACACTTATTTATGAATGTTAAAAATAAATATGGGACTTAAATTGTATACTATGATGATAATTTATGGTCATTGTTAGAATAAATACTAAAAATGAATATAAGATTTGAATTTAAACCCTATGCTAAATATCACTCTCAAATCTAATCTATAACAGTTAAAATCAGATATATAGCTGATAAGTACATGAACAACTGAAATAAATTACTACGATAACTATTTTGCTCAAATCTGTTCCATGTTGATAAATGCTATATTATTATCAGCATATTTCCAATATTTCCTTATGACAGTAAAATCAGAATTTTAAATATTATCAGCAATTACCAAAAATCAGATTATATCCTTATTGTTAGCAATATTTCAAATGCCAAATAAATTTCAATAAGATGCCAAACAATATGTCAAATGCTGAATAATGTCCAATATAATATCAAACATTAATCTTCAATTCAAACCACACCATTAGCAGGAACCCCAAATAATATATTGATAAAAAAATGGGGCAACAGTAGACTTACAAGGTAGCAGCAATCACAAGCTGAGGCAGCTTACATAAAATACAGGTTACTATGCTTCATACTTAGTATGGTGCGGCTGCCTACGAAAGGTTTATGAGAGCTGCGATCTAATTTGTGAGGCTATGCCTCAAATTAATATTAGTATGGTAGCTTTCAAAAGATAGTGATATTAGTAAATTTTCCAAATATTTTTTACTGGTTTAATAATAATTAAAACCAATAAATAATAATAAAAATGATATGCTAGAACCAGCCAAAATAATTAGATTCTTGCACTGATAATTGGGAAAACCATAGGAATAATATTGAAGAACCAGCAATATATGAATGGATTCAAACTCTTAATAATGTTGTTGATCTAGCCATCATTGTGCAAAGGAGGGAAATTTTCTTGTAAGTTTTAATCATTTTCTAACTAAAGTGCAATTGCAATCCTTCTTTAGAATCCCCCAAATGAAAATGAGGGTCTTTGTTCCCAATTCCAAGGTGTTTCTAAGAGAGTTTTTGTTTTTTGAAAATTACCAACCAAGGCTTTCTGTCCTTGAATACAAGTTTGTAATTCAAATTAAAAAATGATCGTAAGGATAATGGATGATTTGATGTGAGCCTTGACTTCTCTTTTATAGGCACTTTACTTTGCACCCTCTCTTTTATTTAAATATTTATTTGTTTGTTTTCTTTTTCTCTCCAAGTATTTAAAAATACTTTTAAATTACATCCAAAGGCCCCTTTTTGAGATACATTTTGAATGAAGTGTAAAAAACACTTATTAAATATTACATTAGCCTTATAATAATATGTGAATTTCCCATTTGAAAATAAAGTGATTGGGTTCAACTTAAAATATTATTAATTCTTTTAGTTCTGAAATGGAAACATGACATTCGCCCTTCCTAGAATCACTTGCCTTAAAGTAATTGCAAACTTGGTTGCTCAATTGTCCCCATGCCAATATGATGAATCCTACTATAATGTCCATAGAGCGTGAAACTTGTTCTTATCAAGGGAAGCCACTTTTTCCAAAAAACACTATGCAAACTCAGATGCTCAAGTATCATCATGCCAACCTAGGTAACACCTTCTGCAGGGAGGTTCTTCCAATGCACTAGGAGCTCCATGGTAGTTTTGTTCCTCAACTTCTTTGTAATGTCCCTTTTCAGACTAACCTTAAGTCTTTCCCAAATTATCAATTTCCCAAGCAAAGAGGCCCTAGGGGATACTTTGAACTCGTTTAGTCTCTAAAAGTAAGTTAGAAATCCATCTCTAAAATAGCCTAACAATTAATACTCCACATTGGGAATTAGAATTAAGTATGAGTAAATCTATATTAAGTATTATAACCAACATTTCCTAATTGATCCTCCCCTCATATTGCACCATGGTAGGAGGGTGAGATTACAATGGTGGATCTCATGCTTGAACTAGACCCAAAGGCAGTACCCTGATTAATCAGGCAAAAACCCCTTTAGCCCTCGTGGGCTCATCATGTCCCACCCCCTGGTGGTGTATCTAGCGGAGACCAACCTAGACCCAAAGGCAGTACCTTGATTAATCAGGTAGAAACCCCCTTGGCCCTCGGAGGTTCATCATGTCCTACCCCTGGGTGGCGTATCTAGGTGGCTCCATTACACGATTCCCCCTCTTGTGATCCTACTTCCCTACCATGATGGAACATGGATATCATAACATACACTAGTTCTATACATATGCATATAATTTCTGAATATACTATAATTGAAAACAAACAATGATAAACACATTTGTTAATCCTACTCTATAAATTATAACACATTATAATTGAAAACACACAATAATAAATATGCCTACGTTATGCCTTCAGCAGATCACAGCTGCTAATAATCTGAGTATTCCCGGAATGTGATAGTCTATATTTTATTCCTTATCCACATCCATCACCAATCTGCTCTTAGGTGATGTGCCATATATGCTTCCTTACATTTATATATACATATATACATATCTGCTGTTATGCTTCAGACTTTTGTATGTCTGATTTATCCTTTTATTCCATACGTATTTTAGTAAGTCTCCTTAATATTTCCTTATTCTTATCCCCCCTCTCTTTGTTGGATTACTTGCTTATGTACCTTTCATTCGTGACTTTTCATGCTGTCTTTCTATTTCATCCGCCCCTTCAAGGAGTTGCGTCCTTTTGCTGTGTGCATTCTTCTTAACCAAATTGCTTGGTTAACATGTCCTATTTGATGTTTGTTTTTATTTAATATAAGCCGTTGCCTTTGCATGAGTTTCATTATTTAGGATGAATCGATATAGGTCTCATCTTCAATATTATGTTTATAATAAGTACATATTTGTGCTCATTATTATTATTATTATTTTTCATTATTATGTTTGCATGATAATAATATTATCAATTTATTATTTTATAATGGATAGTATTAATGACTTATATGATAATTAAAATGAAATTTGAATTGATATATATATTGATAATAACATTTACAATTATAATACTGGTGATTATTATTACAATGCTATTTTAGGTTATAAATAATATATTATTATTTTTTTATATTAGTTTCTTATATATATTTTAATATTTGATTTGTTATTTATTTTAGTATTTACAATATTATAATTATAACATGATCTTAAATTACTAATGTTATTTATTTTACTCATCCTGATATTTTATATCTTAGTGTTACAATTTCAGGGACATGACACTTCAACTATCACTTGAATCCCATATGCCTAAACAACTTTGAATTGGATTCAAAGACACTATATGACGTATACTACAAATTGTATCATTCACCTTTTGATTATGCTTAAAATGCTTCCCACAATGACCAAAATCTTGTAATGGCATAGTATGGAGTGATAATTTTTTGCTAATATCATTACCTTCACATCTTGCATTGTAATTACAGGAATAGTCAAAGTGCTTACCTTCTTTTGCTGATTTAGATGTTTCTAAAATATTTTCCTGAACATAACCGTTCATGTGATTATTAATTTTAGAATTATTGGCATCAACAAAAACATTCTTCTTACTTGCACGCTCTTCAACATAATTATTCTAAAAATTAATCACATATGATAATGAGTCACCCTTTGGAAGAATAATGGTCACAACACCGCCACCTTTTGGAAGATAAAAGGATACTTCATGAATTGGCACATCTTCTTCCATCTTGGACTCTTTGCATTCAACAAGTCATTCCTTTTTCTCTTTGACTTCATCAATAATTTGTTAACATAGACAAACATTAGAAGTCAATAAAACATCTTTTTCTATCAAAGGACCCTTACCTTCATCTTGTATGGAAAATTCTTTTGTATCCTATTGGAGCTCCATTTCCATTCTTTTATTTTTCTAAGAACATTTTCTCAAGCTCCTTTTGAGTACTTCTTCCTCTTCTAGGACCATAATTCATCTTTAGCCCATAGAACTCTTGGAAGATCAAATTATTACAAGAGCTTGACTTAATCCATCGTATTCATCACGGTATATGTCCATATCAATTTTTGTGCGAAGTGCAGCCAATGCTCTTTCTTGAGCTTCCACGTTCCATTCTAAATCCTTTTGCTATCATTCCTGCTAGGAATATTACATCATTCACAAGATGCATATAATAATTATTTATTAGGTTTGTTATAGTTTGTTAAATAGGATAATATATTTGTAGTACGAATTTTTGTTTGTATTGAGTTGTTAAAACAACTCAATATATTTAGGGAAGTCGTTTAGAGAGTTTCCTATAAAATAGGATATGAGGACCCTATAAATATGTAATGTATTTGATTGAAAGAGAGTGAAGTACATATTATTCAGTGTGTAATCTTTTGCAGGCTTCTATATACTCTGCCCACTTTTCTTATAATTCCAAGGTGCTAAAAATGCCATCCACATTTTGAGATATGGATTTTCTTCCCTGATTTCCCATTATTTCTTCTTAGCTTTACTTTCAAGTTTGAAAGATCTAACCTTTGATACCATTGTAGTATCCCCAAATGAGGATCTTAAACAATTTGTAATTTTTTATAATACTTGTGGAGATTCAACTGAAATAATTTAATAAAATATGAAAATGCTGATCATCTATGATGATTTCCAAAATACCTATTTATGAATGCTAGAAATAAATATAGAACTGAAATTCTATACTATGATCATAATTTATGATAATTTCCAAAATATAGGAGCTAGTTTAAATAATAAAAATGAATACAAGATTTGAATTTAAACCTTATGCTAACTATTATGTTTAGATCTAATCAATAATAGTTGAAAATCTGAAATATAGCTGACAATTATATGAACTAATATAAATTACTTTGACAACTATTATGCTCAAATCTACTCCATGTTGATAAATATGAAATGTGCCAACCAATTTTTTCCTTGAATTGTCACAACACAAACCAGCACTACGCCAACTGATTAGCGTTAGCTTCAAAAGAGAATCAACTAAAAATGCACTCAACGCCAAGAGTGTGCACAAAAGACCTGATGTGGTTGAGGTGCTAACATATGGCGGAGGAAACTGAATTATGATTGAAAGTAAATACAACTGAAAGCAGAAAGAGGTAGTGAACCAAACATGAGAGATTTCCACGCTATCACTTAATTAGTGGGGGGAAAGAACATTACAATTCTAAACTAATTCATCCGCTGCGGCAGGCATCCACTCAACAGTGAGAATTCTCCACTTGAAAGTGGGTGAGAAAGAGAGATACAAATGTTTATTCTCCACATTGGCGGTAAACCATCCAGGGGTTATAGTGTGTAAATTAAAATCACAACATAATTGCAGAAATAAGAATGACTGGAACAATACTACTGTTTCCAGCATTTACAATGAACTATTACAATGAATATGCAATAGAAATCTGCTCCATACTTCTGCAAGAATTACACTATATCTCTGTTTACAAATGTGAGTTGAAAGACCCAAGAAATATAGCATGAAAAAGAAATATTCAAGTTTGATATAAAACCCAACAAGTAAATACGCTACCAAAATGCTTATTTCTTTCACAAAACCTCAAGTATACTCTCCAAGCTGTACTTACAGTTCTCCAATGACAAGGCAGCCAAGATCAAGCTTGAATTGAAACATGAAACAGCCACTGTTGATGAGTTTGAGTTCCAAAGCAATCATCATGTGAATGGTACGACCTAGAAGAAGTACGGCCTCCTCTAGAAATTCCAAAACTACAAAATAAAATCCAATAATTTTCAAGAAGGGTCGCCCATGTACTACGAATCAATTGCTTCAATACCCAGAAGCATATAAAAATCGTACAAAGAGCTGTAAATGAAAATCTCCTTCAACCATGATAAGACCAACAAACACAAATCTGGAAATTATTATCAAAAACTACAAATTCTTCAGCAATGAAGCTCAATATGTACTTCTGAATGAAGCACACTCCCAATTGACCATCTAGGGAACCATAGTTTCAGGCCTGAAGAATGGAGTAGAAAAGTTAAGCTTCCCCTTAGCCGGGTTCTGAATTCAATCCAGCAGCATTTCAATGTAATTTTCCAAAGATGAGAAATGAGAGAGCAAAGGCCTTCTTTTATAGAATTGAAGATGATTGTTGCCTTTCCATCTTCCTCCAAAAGGGATGCCCATTTTACTTTTGTAATAATTTAATTTTTTAAACATTTAATTCACCTTTTTCCTCCTCTTCATTTTGGCGTCCAAGTCTTGAGGAAACATTATAAACATTAAAATATTTAATCTCCTCTTAATGTGGCGTCCACCCTTCATGACCACATTTAAAAACAACATTAAGTCATTAATACTAAGACAAAGGGCCAATATGAAAATAAAACATTAATGACTTAGAATAATTCATTTCACCAAAATGAGCCTCAAAATGGTGAAAGCCAATTATGCTCCAAACTGCACTGCCCAAAATGGAAACTGAGCTGACTGCTGATGCTATTGCCCGAAATGGAAACTGAGCTGATTGCTGATGCATTTGCTTGTCATACCACTGCAAAGCTCTCTGAAAACCCAGAAAGAATCCACAATACAAAACTCAAAACTCCAATGTGCTGGCTAAAAATAGCAAGTTCGGGGAAAAGTTGTCAGATGGAGATGCATGTTACACCATTCTGAAGCTCTCCAAACACCCAGAAAACTCCACCAAACATGCATCAAGAAATCATACATGCAAACCCTCGAAAATGCTTCAGAGCCCCAATAAGATAGGAAACCCTAATTTCACCTCAGACAAGCCTACGGGCTTCCGGAAATAGGCTATCAGTCACCGAAGAGCGTATGGCTAAAATGGGGACATTACAAAATACTATATTACTATAAACACATTCCTAGTATTTCCTTACAACAGTAAAATCGGAATTTTAGAATTTATCAACAGTTACCAAAAATCAGACTTTATCGTTATTGTCAGCAACACTCCAAATGCCAAATAATATTCAATAAGATGCCAAACAATGTTCCAAATGTCAACTAATATCCAATATTAAACCAAATAATACTCTCCAATTCAAACCATACCATTAGCAGCAACCCCAAATAATATATCTGTTAATGAAATATAGCTTTGGTCAGATATAAATGATGATTGCTAAATAGCATCATCATCATTTATATGTGATCGAAATTAATCCTTTAACATATTTCTGGAAAATAAGTAAAATCAAATTTATAAGCATGTATAAAATTCGAAATAATATATGATGTTAGAAATCTGCATTGTATAAAATCGGAACTCATGATATATTGTTTACCACGCATTTAAGGTTATGTGTGATAACCGAATGCTAATCGGTTTTGTCTAGGAGTCGCGCGCCCAAGGGACACGTCCCATGAGCGGATGTGCCTACACTTGTGGAGACACGTCCTCTCATGAGACGCGTCTCTTAGAGGCGTGTCTCCCTCATATATAAGGTAGTTCCTCCCTTGATATGCAAACATCGAAATATATAAATGTTCTGCAATCAGCACATTCAGCATTAGAGAATTAAATCTGGAAATTTAGAATCTTGACTTAGAATTCTTACACAAAATTTCAGACCTTAGTAATTCCTTAGATTTCTTAGGATCCTATTTGATAAAGATTTGATTACATTTACATGGTATCGGAGCCAAGTTGTGTGAATCCAAATCAAATCTAGATATCAGATTGCTCTAGAAAATTCGTATTTTTTAAAATCGAATTCACATCACATTCTTCATAACGTCAAGTGTGATCAGATTTGAGGATCGTCTTGCAGGAGCAAACAACTTCACATCATGGAAGTTTAGGATAATGCTGATTCTTAAGGAGAATAAATTAGACTCACTTGTGAGAGAAAACAAAAAGGAACCAGAGGCTGATCCTGAGAAAACTCAATGGATTGAAAACAATTAAAAGGCCATGAAAATCTTAGTAGATGCAGTTAGGGATCATATAGTGCCCATCCTAGCAAAACATGAAACTTCATTTCAAATGTTCAAATCTCTTGAGAGCACCTATGAGATCAACAACACCAGTAGGACTCTTGCATTAAAAAGGCAAATCAATAATGCCCAAATAAACAAAGGAGAAACTATTAATGCATACTTCATGAGGATCATTGAACTAAGGGATCAATTATCCACAATTGGATATCAGATTGATAGCAAAGAGTTAACTCTAATTGCACTAGGAGGCCTACCAAACTCATGGGAGTCATTTGTTCAAGGAATAAGTGCGAGAGCTAAACTCCCCAAGTTTGATAGGCTAAGAACAGACTATCTTCAAGAGGAAACAAGTCTCTCAACAAAAGAAAATAAACAGAAGAACATAGATGAAGACATTCATCTGCTCAACACAACATCTAATAAAAGGAGTAAGAAAAACTCCTACAAGAGAGGATCTTTTAAAAGAAAGAGAAATTCCAATGGAAAGGGATCTTCTAAAAAGAAAGACATCTCTCAAGTACAATGCTTTAGATGTTATCAATATGGCCACTATGCAACGAAGTGCCTTGATAGATCAAAGCAACAAGCATCTTTTGCCAAAGTAGGAAAGACAATTCAGATCATGAATCTGAGAACTTTGTGTTCTATTTAGCCTTATCTAGTCAAGTATCTAACAACACCCACAACTGGGTAATTGATAGTGGTTCCTCTAGACATATCACAGGATTCAGAGAACATCTAGACACTATGACTGAAAAGACTGATGAAGAAGTAACCATTGGGGATGATTCTGCACACCTTGTAAAAGGGGTTGGAACTTGCTCCATCAAACTGAAATCTGGTCTTTCTCTTCAACTCATTGGAGTCTTATTTGTACCTGGAATAAAGAGAAATCTAATATCCATCTTTGCCCTTGAAGACAATAGATATACAGTTACCTTTATGGATGGGAAAGTTCTAGCATGGCCTAAGAACTCAACTATCAAGAAAGCCCAAACCATAGGTTTAAGACAAGGGTGCCTTTACAAACTATGCACTGAAGTTAAACAAGCCCTTACCCTTGACACCTTTGATTCAAATGAGATTTGGCATAGAAGATTAGGACACCTTCATTTCCGTGCCCTACCTTCTGTCGAAAAACTTGTAACAGGCCTACCTAAGTTAAAACCATTTCATGAAGGAACTTGAAAAGGTTGTACCCTAGGAAAGAATACAAAGGGATCCTTTCATAATAGCTTGAGAAAAACCCTAAATGTATTAGAACCGGTTCACTCTGATTTATGTGGACCCATGTTTGTACCTTCTAAAGCAGGATTTCTATACTATGTCATATTTATAGATGACTTCTCTAGGAAAACCTGGATCTATCTCCTTAAGTGTAAAGAGTCAATAGAAATCCTCAAAAGGTTCAAAGAGTTCAAAGCCCTTACTGAAAACTTCTCCGAGAAGAAAATAAAAATCTTAAGGACAGACAATGGGAAAGAATACACGTCTGAAATTTTTAAGGAATTCTACATGAGTGCTAGAATTTAGAGGGAGTTCACAGTTGCCTACAACCCTCAACAAAATGGGGTTGTTGAAAGAAAAAATAGAACCATTGTAGAAGCTGCTAAAACAATGTTGCTTGACCAAAACATATAAACTTCTTCCTACGCAGAAGCCTCTAGGACTGTTGTCTACATCCAAAATAGATGTCCTCATTCTCATCTTGATAACAAAATTCCTGAAGAAGCCTTTACTGGCATAAAACCTGACATTAGTCATTTTAGGATTTTTGGTTGTCCTGTCTATATTTATGTGCCCAAAGAGAATAGATTCAAACTAGAACCTTCCGAAAAGAAAGGGATATTTGTGGGATATAGTGAAACCTCCAAAGCCTACAGGATATTCGTACCCGGGCAGAAATAAATTGAATTGAACAGAGATGTCATCTTTGAATAAGACATTGCATTCAAAAGGGCAAGAAGTTCTAGTGAGATAGAAACCTATTCCCCTAGAGTACCCGAAATGGAACCTGTTCCTGAGATTCAGAGGGAGTATCCTGAGGAAATGCCAAATGAACCTCAATTTACTTCAGATGAGAATACACATGACAACGACAGAAAGAGGCCACTTTGGGCTAGAAAGATGATCAAAGAAGCCGAGGATCATGCAACACCCAAAGGAACGTTTAGGGAAAGTAAAAGACCCAAACGGTTCTCTAGCTATGTTGCTCTAATGAATAACATCATAAATTCACAACCTGTCAGTGTTACAGAAGCCCTCAGACATCAAGCATGGAAGGATGCAATCATGGAGGAATATCAATCCATTCTAAAGAATGATGTATGGGATATAGTGCCTAGACCGAAAGAGAAATCTGTTGTCTCTTCCAAATGGATCTTCAAAATCAAGCATGTTGCTGATGGCAGCATAGAAAAACATAAAGCACGTTTTGTGGCAAGAGGTTTTTGTCAAAAGGAAGGCATTGATTATGAAGAAACATTTGCACCTATTGCCTGTTACACATTTGTGAGAGCAGTCTTAGCCATTGCTGCAGCTAAAGGCTAGAAGATCCATCAAATGGATGTGAAAAATGCCTTCCTAAATGGAACCATTAAAGAGGAAGTCTATTTGGAACAGCCTGAAGGTTTTGTGATACATAAATCTGACTCACATGTGTGCAGACTGAAGAAAGCCCTCTATGGACTTAAACAGGCTCCCAAGGTCTGGTATGAAAGAATTGACAACTATCTCTTGGGACTAGGATTTTCCAAAAATGATGTAGACTCCAATCTCTACTTCAAGGTAATGAAAGGTGATATGTTTATTTTATATATTGATGACCTGTTGATAACAGGAGAAGATCACCTCATTGCTCAAGGAAAGAAGGATCTAACTTCCAAATTTGACATGAAAAACTTGGGCATTCTACACTACTTCCTAGGTTTGGAAGTATGGCAGAAATAAGAGGGCATTATACTAAACCAAGGAAAGTATACTATTGATATTCTGAATAGATTTGGAATGTTGGTCTGTAGACCCTTGTCTACACCTATGGAAACCAACCTTCACAAACTGAAAGAAGCAGCAGCAGAATCCAAGTGTGCAAATCCAACCCTTTATAGACAAATGATTGGATCCTTGATGTATCTGGTTAACACCAGACCTGATATTTGCTATGCAGTGAATGTTCTCAGCCAGTTCATGTGTGAGCCAAAGGAAATGCACCTAATGGTTGTGAAACATATTTTGAGATATCTTCAAGGCACTATTGGTTATGGTCTTCTTTACAGAAATGACCAACTAGATCTACATGGATACTCTGATTCAAATTGGGCTAGAAGTATAACTGATCGGAAAAGCACATCAGGATGTTGCTTCAGTTTAGGATCGGCTATGATCTCTTGGATTTGCTAAAAAAGTCTTCAGTTGCACAAAGCTCAACAGAAGCTGAATACATTGCAGCCTCTATGGGGGCAAGAGAAGCAGTTAGGCTTCGTAAATTGCTTGTGGGACTCTTTGGTGAGCCCTTGAATTCTACAATTATTCATTTTGATAATCAGAGTTGCATCAAACTCTTTGTAAATCCTATCTTCCATGATAGATCTAAGCACATTGAGATACCCTATCATTATGTAAGAGACATGGTAGAAAGGAAAGTGATCCAGTTGGAGTATGTTAGTACAAATGATCAAACTGCAGACATTCTCACCAAACCTCTCTCCCGAATCAAGGTAGAGCACTTCAGAAAGAAACTTGGTATGGTTGAAATCTAATTTGATATTTATGTTTGAAATTCAAATTGTTTATAAATTGTACTAATATATAAAGATGTTTAATGTGTAAACTCTTTTGTCATGTGTGTGATTCCATGACCTTATGGGCCTACTCCCCCTGTGTGCATTATTGAAAGGTGACGATCTTTCTAATAATGAACACTTGTATTTGACATTGTAAAGTGACTACTCTACAATGATGAGTTGAACTATCATGATAGATATCATGTGACTTGATATCTGTGGACATGTCATGATAGTATCTCTTGGACACTTTGATGAATATCATGGGACTTGATATCATTTGAAGATCATTGTGATCCTTAAGAGATAATCATGGTGGATAATTATATATCCGTGGATATGCCATGAATTATGGTAGACATCATGTGACTTGATGTTAGTGCACATACCATAATGAAGATGTGTTATGAAGAATGCCATGTGACTTGACAATATTGAGAAAACATATCATATCTTCGATATCACGTGTGAAGGTGATATCTCCACTTATTTGATTTGAAATATCTTCCCTAGCTAAGAGGGAGTGTTAATGAAATATAGCTTCGGTCAGATATAAATGATGATTGCTAAATAGCATCATCATCATTTATATGTGATCGAAATTAATCCTTAACATATTTCTGGAAAATAAGTAAAATCAAATTTATAAGCATGTATAAAATTCAAAATAATATATGATGTTAGAAATCTATATTGTATAAAATCGGAACTCATGATATATTGTTTACCACGCATTTAAGGTTTTGTGTGATAACCGAATGCTAATCGGTTTTGTCTAGGAGCCGCATACCCAAGGGACACGTCACATGAGCGGACGTGCCTCCACTTGTGGAGACACGTCCTCTCATGAGACTTGTCTCTTAGAGGCATGTCTCCCTCATGTATAAGGTAGTTCCTCCCTTGATATGCAAACATCGAAATATATAAATGTTCTGCAATCAGCACATTCAGCCTTAGAGAATTAAATCTGGAAATTTAGAATCTTGACTTAGAATTCTTACACAGAATTTCAGACCTTAGTAATTCCTTAGATTTCTTAGGATCCTATTTGATAAAGATTTGATTACATTTACAATATCGATAAAAGAAAAGGGGCAGCGGCAAACTTACAAGGTGGCATCAATCTCAAGCTGAAGCAACTCGCATAAGATAAAGGCTGATGTGATTCATAGTTACCATGGTGCAGCTGCCTACCAAAGGTTTGTGAGAGCTACAATTTAATTTGTGAGGTTGCGCCTCAAAGTAATACTAGTATGGCAGGTTTTGAAAGATTGCTATAATAATATATTTGCCAAACATTTCTTGCCGATTTAATAATAATAAGAAACAACAAATCATAATAATAAAAATGATAATACTATAACCAGCCAAAATACTATTATATTTGTACACCAATAACTGGTATACTTGGAAAACCACATGAATAATATTGAGAAACCAGCAATATATGAATGAATTCAAACTCTCAGTAATGTTGTTGATATGAAATTTACTTGCAAATCTGAATCGTTCTGTAGCTGAAGCATAATGGCAATCCTTGTCTAGAATCGCCCAAATAAAAATGAAAATCTTCATCCCCAATTCCAAGGTGTTTCCAAGAGAGCTTTTGTCCTCCGAAAATTGCCAACCAAGGGTTCCATCCTTGAATGCAAAATTGAAATTCAAAAAGAATCATAAGGATAATGGATAATGGGTGATTTGATATGAGCCTTGACTTCTTTTTGATGGGCTATTTATATTGGTCCCTCCCTTTTATTCATTTATTTGCTTTTTTCCCTCCAAGTATTTAAAAATACTTTTAAATTATAACTGAAGGCCCCTTTTTGAGATACATTTTGAATAAAGTGTTAAAAACAAGTATTTAAATATTACATTGTCCCTATAACCCTATAATAATATTTGAATTGCTGATTTGAAAATAAAGTGATTGGCCCAATTTAAATTATTATTAATTCTTCTACTTCTCAAATGAGGACATGACATTTCTTAACAAATTGAACCTATAGGCAAAGGATAGAGACTAAAGCCATATAGTAGTGAGGCAACTATCCATTTGTTGCTTTGATAAAATATTATGAATGAGGATGCATCTTTGATTTTCTTTCAAGGTTTATATAAAAAGTTTCGGTGAAGTTCAGTCACACCATGAAATGTAATTTCTTTTTCCCATACATTTGTTTCCTCACGTTTTATTGTTTGGAAAAATAATTCTAAGTGAATATGTCATGTTAATTGTCCATTAATATCTCTATCATTCTTCATCTTTAGTTAATCCCCATCTTCTGTCCGTGTTCTTTGTTTTGTAAAACTTTGCATGGACAGTATACAACCCTTAACATGATTGCATTCACTTCTCATGGAGATTATGATGGGTAACTGTTATGGAAGTCATACCTTGTATCAGAAATTATAATTTTTCTGACTTGTGTTTGCTTTGGTGTATGTTACAAACAAAGCAGTAACTTCATTCAATTAAAATAGAATTATGGGTAACTTCAATTCTCTTTGTTGTTATCTGAAATAGTGTTTTAGATAAAGAATTAAGATAGGTCATGCTTGAGAAGGAATAGATTGAATCACAAATTTTAATGAAGCAAGCATCAAGGAACTCATTGTGTTGTCAAACCATTAGTTATAATGTCATTGTATATTTTATAAAATTGTACCTTTATAGCATTCTAATAATGTTTCTCCATAGATTATGAGTTCCATATCCTTGATGATCTTGGCAAACCATTATCAGATTATGGGATTTCAAAATTCAGCCTCAAGCTGTATCTTTCAAGCCTTCTTTCTATAGATATTCATGGGGCTTCTACTTTGATCCATTTGAGGATCTTTTTTACCAAACCTAGTAAATGCATCAAATGACTTGTTTGTCTAAAAGACAAGTGATCAAGGTTGTTTGCAGTTTTGGGATATCTAGAAAATGTTTGGATGCGAGCACAGTACAGGATTCATGTGATTTACATGTGAGTAGTGGTAATTTCAAAGGGCTTAGATATTTATGGAGTGTTGGTTGGAATTCAATAATCACAACTAGTCTTGTTTCATGCTAATGACCATCCAACCACCCTTCTCCAATGTATGAAAGCACTTTATGTTGCAAATCATTTATGGATACTTGGACAATCAGTAACTATAATTGACTTTGAAATTATACTAATGTCCCACAATAACCAAAATTAATCAATGGGATTGAAAGTCATATCAAGTTACATAGTATAACTAGTGAAAGAATACCTAAAGCATTTTTCTATGGTGCTCCTAACATACATAATGTTTAGCCATGCATGCAATATAAGATTTGCCACAATAGACATCTAGAATATGACAAACTACATCAAAGGATGTTTTGAACTCAATGTTTCTTTGAGTTTTGGGGACATCAAATTATTTTTCAGATTTTGGGGATGACAGGGGATGATTGTTAAAATAATACCTAAAAAATATGTAAATTTTAGAATATATGTAATGTCCCTTTTTCGGTCCATTCCAACATCCTTGGAAACCCCCAACTTTCTTGGAGAGTGCCAACATTATTGGGAAGTATTTCGATAGTGGTAGAGAGTTCTTGGACCCAAGGTGATAATAATGGTACTATCTGTGTACTAATCTAACATTTTGGGAGCACTCCACAGTTCTTGGAGAAGTTCGTTGTCTTGGGAGAGCACCAATTTTCATATAGATGGATATCTTATGCACTCAAGGTATTGGTGGTGTGGTCAAAATTCATATTTCAAGTCATTTTAATACTTTCTATGTTTATTTTTTGTAACTTTGGTGGTGGTGGGAAAAATAATTAAATAGTTAAATATTTAAGTTGTCGAAAATAGGAAAATTAGAAGACAACTTATAATTAATAATTTAAAAAAGGGTTGTTATATGGAGACATAAAAGTGACTTATTTTTGGGGCCAAAAGTAAACTTGAATTGAAAGGGGATTTCAAAAGCTATTTAAGGAGAGCTTGGGTAGGTGGTTGGGAATGCATTGTTTATTATTGAATTTTCTTTCGTTTAAAGATTGAACTTTGTTAAACTTGATTAAAAGGGGATTTCAAAATCTATTTAAGGAGAGCTTGGGTAGGAGGTTGGGAATCCATTGTTTATTATTGAATTTTCTTTCGTTTAAAGATTGAACTTTGTTCATCTTCTATGCCTAGGATGAAAACCCTAAGGTAAGAATGGTTTTGGGGATGAGAACTCTCCTAGCCATTTAAGAGTGATTTCATGCAGAAGCCATCTTTGTGCTGAAGATATTGGGTTGGAGACGAAAACCCTCAATATCCATTGGAGCAATTTCATATGAAGATTTCCAATGTGCTAAATGTTATGAGATATGTTGAGATTTTGAAGAATATTTTACTTTTTAAAGTTCACTGCAGTTTTAGGCTAATTTAAATTTGGTTTGAAGGTTTTTGTAGAGATTTTAGTGTGTTGGGTTTAATATTTTTCTTCCATTTGTTCTATTGTTGAATAAAGGATCTTAGAGAGTGAAACACCCATGCACCACATGTTTTAATGTTTCCTTGTTATTCTATTGTGGGTCACAAGTAGTGTTACAGGACTCGGACTTGGCAAACTAATTTTTGACTCGGATTGGGACTTGGCGTCTAAACTCAACAAAGACTCGACAAATTGAAAAACCCATGAAATTCAGAGGTTTTTAAGAATTTAAAACTTGTTTCATGCACCCTTTAACAAATAAACCTTAAAAAGACAATAACCTCATCAAATATAAGTATAAACACAAATTTTAGCTGAAGGAAATAACATATTTAGAATTTTAGATATATAAATATTGTCAAATGTATACAAAACTCATGGAATTTGAAATCCATGGCATTAAAAGTTCAAAACAAGTATCAAAACAAAAACTAGAAGTCTATGGCTTAGAGGAGCTTGCATCATTCGACCCTCCGACATGGACATCTAAGATAGGTCCTAGATGATAATGCGGCCATGATATCTACCTATGTCTCAATGACACTCACACCAACATCCAAGGTGTTTGCACGTGCTCTATCCTTCCCCTCTGCCATGGCTATTGCCTTTGCCTCTCGATCTATCTGGTCAACCCACTCAAGGTCCTCATCACTAAAGATGGGATCATCAGCCTCAGTGATCCAATTCGATTGTCAATGAACCTCCTCCAGTCTATCGGGTGATAAGTCACTCCCCAAAATCTATGGCAAACTAGATCATTCAACCTTTACATTGACAATCTATTGTGCTTCTTGGAGTGTATGTGCTCAAACATACTCCAATTGTGCTCACAACTTGAAGCACTACATGGTTGACTCAATATTCAAATTGCAATCCTTTGAAGATTTGGTACCTTATTGCCAAATTTTTCTCACCATGCATTCAAGATGAGAAAATAAAATAAAAATCTCATTGTCCAACTTTAAGTTTCAATATTTAATAATAATGTAAAAAAAGAAAAAAAGAAAAAAAATTAAATTATGCCCTTAATAAATTTTTACTTGGCTGCATTGTCAACCGAGTTGCCTTGCATATATCTCGTGGAAAGAGATCTCCTTGTGCAAGTCTAAAGATCTCAATCTCAACGACTATTTGTGCCCCAACACCAAAGTCAGGCATCATCCACTCTATGACTGTGTAGATCCCACTCAAAACCTCCTCATTTGCCTTGAAATCAAGGAAAAATTGGAATGCTAGATTGAGGAAACAAAAAGTTGTGTGTAGGGGCATGTGAAGTTGGAGGGGCCATCATCTATCAATGATTTCCCAAATAGGGTGATACTTATCCTCAACTCCTCCATAAATGGATCTAATGGCCTCCTTGGCCCTATCTATGCCCTCATATATATAGCCCATTGCGGGCTTCTAGCTTTCAACAACTTGTAGGACAACCACTAAACGCTCTGTAAACTACAATTATTGTGAAACATTAACATAAGTAAGTGTGAACAAAAATAAGCAAATAAAATAAAAAGATAAATACAAATACAATGTGGAATTAGATTTACTTCTACGATCTTCGCGGTTGGTACCCAAAATATTTGGTCATCAAAAGCCCAATTAGCCATATCAACCCCTACATTGGCCTTAACATATGATGAGGACGTACACTCCTCACTAGCAAATGTATGCTTCAAAGTTCCCTTTGCTTGAAGCAAAGATTGTAATGTGATTGCAAACTAGGTTATTCCAGGATGAGCCAACTCCTTCTTCCCTGTGAATTGCCTCTTTAGGTTGAGGACCCATGTATGATTGTACATATATTTTCAAATATTTTTGGCTGTTTCCGCACATGCTTTTGTAATGTCCCTTACTCGGACTTGCCCTAGAATTCGCTTGTTTATTAGGTTTAGGGTTTCCTTCGTCCAAATGAATGTCCTTCTAATGCAATAACCCTAGATTGGAATTTTTATTCACCATATTAACGACATATCTGTTAGCATTAATATCTAGATATCCAAAATATATTCAAATCATAAAGCAATAATGAAGACATAAGAGGAGTGCCCTAGGTGGATCCACCCTGAAGCCCTCAAATAAAGCTCAAGAGGTTGTCCATCATGTTGGCGTAAGAACTAACACCTCTGGAGTGTGAGTTTGTATGTACAACTATGCACACTACGCAATGAGTGCTCTTCAAATTAGCAGGGGAAGCTCCCTCACTGTGCTGGAATACATGGAATAGAAAAGTAAACTAAATATCCTATCTTTTGTTCTCAGCTGGTAGGCACAAGGTTAAGAAAACCTAGAATGTTGTAGCTAAGTATTTTCTGGTTTCGTAGATCATCTAACTACAACTAAGCTAATTTCTTTAAAATCTATCTAGTTTCCTCAAGAAAACATAGCGTGAGGAAATGGAGCGGGAATGGTTTTTATACGATAAGCTGGGTACAGATTTGCAACATGAAGGCAAGGTGGGCACAACTATCTGCTCGACTGAATAAGCTTATTATGACACACATCATATGATAGGCTTTGAGTACGAATTCTCAACATGAAGGCAAGGTGGGCACAACTATTTGCTTAATTCGAATAGGCCTATTGATAACAAAACACAAAAGATAGCCAACTAGGACATCAAATTGCATAGGCAAGACACGCATACAATCCACAATCGAACTAGCCACTATATCTAACTATGGCAAGCATTCATCATAATAATTGCATGGAACCCGAGTTAACAATTCATTATCAAAACAAATACTCTTGAACAGATCCAACAAAGACAATATTACAGGCAAGGTAGGTGTAGTTGGAATATTCCGAGCCAATTTTTTTTTTTTTTTCCAATTACAAATTACAAACCAATGCACCCGTTAAGGTTAGCAGCTAAACCAAAACGTTGCTGAAGCAACTCTAACCAGAATGTACACCAGGATCTCGATGTGGGCAAGGAGTGAGCATTGGTCAGAGGATCTTAATCAAAATGCTTATGCAAGAACTCTAACCAAGAATGGTGCCGATGATGGCGAGCATATGGTCAGAGGGTCTTCTACACTAAGTACTGAAAAGGAACTCGACACCAAGTATGTGCTACCCAGTCCAGTATGGAGTGGAGGCGACCATATGGCGGAGTATTACAACTTACAATGCTTGAAAGAAATAACTGTAATGCTGAAAAGACTCAACACCCAGAATGTGCTTTCTGACCCGGAGTGGAAAAGTAGCTACCAGAGGGCGGAGATAAAGTAAATACACTAACAAATACTGAAATTAGAGTTGAGCATTACAAATTGATAGAACAAGATTATGGTTGCTATCAGTATTACTGCCAGCTTACAACATGTTAGACAATGCTTTGCTAACAATACAAATCGAGAAGTAAATAGAGCTGCAACAATAACTATAGAATCCCGTTCACTAAAGAAGGAAGATTAAATCAGAAACTGTAACATTAAGGCCAACCTGTTAATCTGATTTATGACAGTCCAGATTTCCGTATGCACGAACAGCAGCCCTGCAACTCACCAATTTGCTCACAACACTCTCAAAACTCACTCAAATCTCACAAAGTAAGATGCAAAATAACCCTATAAAGATGGCGACCCAAATAGCACACTGAAACCCCAACAAAAGACCTTATATTATTTATGCACGGAAACCAATGCAAGTACAGAAGGTACGACCCAGCAAGAAGTTCGACCTTCCTTTAAAAATCCCAAGCTTTACTAAAAATTCCACAAACTGGTGGAAAGGGTCGCCCCTACCAAACAGAGAGAAGTAGACAGTACCTAGAAGAATCTTTTTGATAAATTTTGACTTATGAATAAAAAGGACAATCTGCTGTATTAAAATGCAATTTCCAGAATTCTCTAACATGCATAAATCTGAAGCTAGAAAACTACAAGCTGATTACTATGCACAAATCCAAATGCAAACTCACAACTACACTAATTCATCACTATTTGCTGTGTTGCAAGCAAGAAGCAATGCCCAAGCTAGGAGGCCTTCATTCCTCGAAGCGATCCCATACCATTTCGGCAGAGTAACAATACTGTAGTCAAAGATGTGAAATGATGCTCAAAGCCTTCCTTTTATAACTTCTTGTTGACTTCACGAAACCCTAAAATCCACTTCAATGTCAAAACCCTAATCATTTCTCAAAGATGGCATCCTTTTTCCTTTCAAGCTCAATATTGATATTTTAATTAAATTCAATACCTTGATAAATGCGCCCACCTTAAGCTTGCTTTGACTTTGGCAATTAATAAAATAATCTTAATGAAGGCGCCACCCTCAAAGACCACTTTTTAAAACAACGTGAAGTCGATAGACTAGGCCAAGGGGTCAACGTTAAAATATAATATTAAAACGTGACTTTAATTAAATATATCAACTTATCTCTCCCATTGAGCCCTGAAGCCAATAATGACCAAGTCAACTGACCAAATTGAAGCAGGAAGTCAACCATGCTGAACTCAACTGAAAAATTGCCAGAAATAGAATTTACTAAAAATAGTAAATTCCAGAAAATGCTCAGAATGCCGAAATGAACATACCACTATGAAGCTCTTTGAAAACCCAGAAAGAATCCGCCATTGAATCCACCAACTCCGAGCAAAGACATCCTTAAAAATAGGAAACCCTAATTTTACCTTCCGATTAGCCTTCGGGTTTCCAGAAAAAAGGCCAACGGTCACTGGAAAGATCAGGTTTGAGAAGGGGACATTACAGTAGTATATATTAATCTCCTGTAAAAGTTCCTTGAACAGATACAATAATAGCAATACTACAGGCAAGGTAAGTGCAACATGTATGCTATCAAGCAAAAGTTGAATTACAGATGAGCTTAAAGCTCTTATTTATAGACTTCAAGGTGTAGGCAACCCTAAAATCACCTTGAGTCAACTAGAGTCTTGTAGTGCACGCAAGATCTTATTCCTAAACCCTAATTGAATGAAACTATACAGTTAATTGAAAAACTATCATCAGTTAACTGAAACATCTAATCTAAATGGACAAGGTGCAACATGCACGTCCTTATTGAAAGCAAGTCAACTGGAATGCTATCATCAGTCAACTGAAAGATCTAATCTAAGCTCCAAGTGTACGCAGATGTTTCCAAGAAAGACATGCATGCAATGTGTAACAGCAAATTAACTCAGAAAGAAGCCTCGAGTTAACTGCTTCTTATGACTCATCCTTGAACAACTGCATGGTCTAACTGAAAGTCTACTCCAAGTTTATCATCTCCTCCAGGAATTTATCAATAGTATCATCATCTGGCACTCTGATGCTGTCCACGATGATTAACTGTTTGTCTAACTCTTTGTCTCCATCCCGGATCTCCCTCTGACTATCTCTAACCTTTGTGGTCACCTTTTTGAAACTGATAGTCAGCATTGTAAACTCCTCCATTTTGGACGCCTCTGGCCCTCCACATAGGTTATCACGAACTAACTCTTTGAACTCAGCCTGAACTGCCTCTAACTCGGCGTAGGTACCATCCTCATGCCGATAATGACATGGGATTTAAGTGATGTACTCGTTGATGAAATGAAGAGCTGCAACAACCTTTTCCTGAAACCTG
Source organism: Sequoiadendron giganteum (assembly GCA_007115665.2). Lineage (NCBI taxonomy): Eukaryota > Viridiplantae > Streptophyta > Pinopsida > Cupressales > Cupressaceae > Sequoiadendron > Sequoiadendron giganteum. Next base: position 497,807,609 of record CM021104.1, on the reverse strand, counting down.
CTCATCTTAGCAGAAATCCTGTCATATGTCTCCACCCTGCAAAGATACAACTCTCTCCATGTGAAGACCTTCTTTTGATCTCCATTTGCTTCAATGGCGTCATAGATTCCTGCAAGCTGTGATATCAGAATCAAGTCCTTCGGCTTATGCTCGGGTATGAAAATCTCGAGCTCCTGCATTCTTTGGTGAAGACTATGTGCGTCAACCCTCAACTGATATAGCTCTGTGAGGAGGTGTCGACCAACAATGATAAAGTCCTCAATCCAGGTATCCAACAGCTTTCCTTGATTAACCAAGTGTTGAATCCTCTGTTGTTCTGTGGCGATCTCTCAAAGCTGTGGAAGTAAAGGTGCTTGCCCCTCACTGCCATGAAGTAAACTCGAGATATACAAACGGAGTTGCCTGATTTCAGCCTTGAGAACTGCCTTATCCTCACCATCCTTCATGACGCGTTCCTCTAGATTACTCGCGATGACCCTGAAGAGATTTACGTCAGTGTGTCGAGTACTCTTACCCAGATTAGTTTTGATGAATGTAAAATCACCAACAACAACTTCATCCAAGTACTTGCCTTTTGGAGGAGTAGCAACTTCTATGATGATCTCTGCCTCAGGATTTTTCTCAATGTTAATCTGCTTTTTGGCCCTCTTATTCAACCTGTTCTGATAGGGCTCACCAAACTCAGATAAATCAAGATTATATGAAGGCATACGCCTCTCTCTTCCCAATGATTTCTCGAGCCAAGATGAATAAGGAATACTATCCTCTCGAGGTAGAGTTGTTTCTACTATATCAGCTGTTGGCGGATCCACTGGTATGAAGGTCTCATGTATCGGAGTCTCAAGCTCCGAATCAATATCTATGGGAGATGATTGTGGTGAAAAAGGTGAACCTGGAGATGAAAAACCGACCTCGGCCCGAATTACTGGTTCCGATGAAATAACTGGTTCTGGAAGTACTGTCTCTCTAATTGGAAATGCTGGCTCTTGAAGTACTGTCTCCTTTTGGTGATGCTTTTTCCTTTTGAATTAACCCCCATCTTAACCCCTTCAGGCGGGTTCATGGTAACCTTGACTCAAGGTCTAGCCCTAGAAGTAGAAGGTAAAGAAGAAACCACCACTGTTGGCGGCTTTGTAACCGGGATCACCCTTCGCTTCCTCTTGCTCTCAAGGAAGTACATGGTGGTTTTGATAACAGACCTAGATAAGTCTTTCATTGAAGTATTCACTGGGGCATACCAATCAGGTTGGCAAAGTGGTTGGCGAGCAACTTGGTCTTTAATAATGAATGAAGAAGTATCTTGCCATCATCATCAGACAAGCCTTCCACATCCTTTGACAAGAAATCAACAATCTGTGGAATAGTAAGCCTACAATAATGATGACGATGCACCTCAAATTCATCCTCACAGTTGACCCAAAAGTCCTCAAGCGCTGCCGAATGTGAAACGTTTCACTCCAACCTTGCTGAATAATGACCCAATGGATCATAGGCATGCTTCTGAGGAAAACACCCAAGCTGAAGTTTCTCTAACTCGTGTGCCATTAACTTGCAATCAGCAGCTGTTTTGCATTTGTAAATACCCAACTCAAACGGAAAGGTGAAAGCTGGCTTATGTCGATTGCGAAGAAAAGTGTGAACCTCTTGTGCCTGTCTCATGAACTCCATGAAAATAACCTTATCCGATGGGTACCTCGGTAGCATCAGAGGCTCTCCTGTATATCCATATACACAAATATATGTGAAAGTAGGGATTTGGATAAACCAATCTACCCAACTCTCCATTGCTGATTGTGCCTTTGCAGAAATCCTCACATGCATCTCATTATCCAAATTTCTGACTGTCCTCATAAGAAAGTGGTCATTCACTGCTGTAAAGTCCTATTCAGCTTTCGAAAACTCCAACTGAGGGTCATATTCATGCACTCGCTGAACACCCAGAACTTCATCGGTCTTTAATAATTTAAAGCTGCCTTGAAATGCAACTAAGTAAACCAGAAAAGTCACCATGTGGAATTCGTGAATCTTTAGGAACTCTGTAATCTGCTAGTGAAGACACTCGTTGATAAACATGGCCCAGTGAAATGTTTCCTTTTTATCAATAACTCGTGAGATGAGGTAGAACATCCATGTTCGGAAAATGCTTGCATCTTCAGAACCTGCTAACCGGTTAAGGAAAGTTATCAAAATTGCAATCTCTTCCTTGAAATCCCCACGTGCAATCTTCCTTGGCATGTTGGTTTTCTGAATTTTCAACCACCGTTGAGCTACTTTCTTCTGTGATCTATTCTTGTCCTCCTCCCATATTCTGTCACAATCTGAAATGGATACAGCGAAATGATCTGAACGTGGAGGAATAGAAAAGCATTTTTCCACATCCCTCGGCTTAAGGCTACAAATAATCCTTCCATCTGTCGATCTGATTTGTCTGGTAGATGAGTCATAATGCTTGACACAAGCAAGTACGAACTTGAGATCAAAGACTGAGATAGGAATGGATGCCGCTGCAAGTATCCCTAAACGTTCAAGATTTCTGATTGTAGTACTGCTGATACCCTCTAATGAGTTCAGATTGATGATGGGAAAAACATGACTTAAGTCGGTATCGGTAGTTTTCAGAAAGTTATGAAGAAAGACCTATTTGGCTTTATAGTCTATGGGATTATACTGCATTCTGAAAAACTAGACTTTTGACTGTAAAGTCGGGTATGTTTGGACAACTTTGGAAAAATTGAAAAAGCTCGAGGATGGGCTAAAAATAGGAAGGGAAAGTGAATTTTTTTGGACCAATTCTAAGATATGGGTTTTGTGCAGAATCAAATTCTAATGCAACCTAGAATGTCAGAATTGCGAAAAAATGGGATCTAGGCTTGCATGCAAAAAGGTTTTCGATTGAGATTTAAACTGGCAGTTAGGGGCACTGGGGGCAATTTTTCCCGTGAAAATCTGGAACATGGGTTTTGTGTAGAAATGAATCCTAAAACAACCCAGATCAACAGATTTGCGAAAAAACGTGATTTAGGCCCACATGCAAAGAGAATTCTGGAAAAAAACACAATGCTCTAGAAAAGAGGTAGCGGGACAAATTTTCACAAAATAATCTAAGACATGGGTATTGTCGTTGATGCTAACATACTCGAACCCAGATGATGCTTTTCTGAAAAATATGCCGTTTTCTTTGACATGCGAAGAAAATCTAAGACGAGAATAGAGGAAAATAAGACAGAAGAATAGAAGTTTTATTTGTTTGTTTTCTCTTTTCTTCTATAAAAATTTGCCTATGCTTGAAGTAGAACTGATAACACCTGCATGCAAATGGAAAACGAAGTCTGAAATAATCCTCTCGAACAATCTGAATCTGTAGCTACGAAGAACACTGAAATCTAACACTTGTAGCACCTGCAGATCAATTTTATGCTCAAGAAAAGATGTTTCTTGTCAACTCTGATGAAGAATAATGGACGCCATTAGCAAAATATATAGAAAAATATCTTCCAAGGCGTGTGAAATGCATGCTAAGCATTGGAAATGGTGCTTGAAGTGCAACTGGTGCTTCAAAACTCACGCATGGCCTATATTTGGCTTCAAACTCAATTAACTAGATGTACCATAAACCCTAATTAGGGCGGCACTTTGAAAAATTCAGTTAACTGATACATGCAAACTAATTTTAGCCAGTTATGACCAAAAATAGGTTTACCAAAAGTCGACTTGAAAAGAAGTTCAACCGAAGATCTAAATTGAGTAAACTGAAAACTCTTGTCATGCGCACTTCTATTTTTGAATTTAGAAAGTCAACCTTTGACTTTTAGGCGTCCTTCCATACTTAGACATTTTTTTGAAAATTTGAATCTAGAAACCTCAAATGAAGCTCACATTCGATCACTAATTCTGATTGACTATCGTGTCAGATCAACTGGCTGACAGTTCCATCGAAGAGCAGGACCAAATCTGACAAGAAGATTCCTTGAGGTGATAATCCAAAATTCATAAATCTGAGTCTTCAAAAAGATGAGCGCCCTTGGCCTCCAGGGGCGCTTTTGACCTTAGTGTCAGAATATTTTCAGACATTTTCATTATTTTCACTAATAACTTGACCAGGGGCGCTTTTGACCTCAGTGTTTGAATATTTTTAGACATTTTCATTATTTTCACTAATAACTTGACCATATTTCACTTGACGTTTCCCGAAACTTGGCAAAATTTTAGAATATGCTAACTGGCTCACTGCGGAGTAGGCTGAATTCTGAGCAAAGGCTCCTAGAGAGCACTTTGTATAAAAACATCATCTAAACTTCCTAAATCATAGACGCCGCTGGCCTCCAGGGGTGCTTTTCCCAACCAGTGTCAGCAATTTTTGTAACTGACCAAGAACTACTAAACTTCCAACTGCAGACTTGTTGACGTGCCTTTTGTGACAGCGCCAGCACAGAATAAAGTTGCCCAACGGTCACTCTATTCTCTCTTGATCAAAGTGTCCCACATGCTAAGATTGCTTGAAAGTTCATGTGTTCGACTCCAAGGTTCCTTTTATCGCGAATAGACTCAGTTGGTTGATGTGTTTTGCTGGTTATTTCAAGGGGACTTACGTAGTTGTTCAACTCCGTGAAGCAATTAGGACATGAATGATTTGGCGATATTGTTCTGGTATCTAGACTGACTCGGAAAATGCAGAATTAAAAGGGGATAGGGATAGGGATTCTACAGATCTACTTCTAAAAGGGGTGGAGGACGAAGATCGACTTAAGCAATCTTCAAACCAAACTTCGCTTTGTCTTCTTTCGAACAACTCTGACAAAGTTGGTGCAATCTTCAAAGGATGAGAAAATGTTCAAACTATGACACAACACGTTCATACCGTCAACACGACGCATACAAACACATGAACCATAATCGAAGTTAAGTGCTGATACTCCAGTTGACCACGCAAGGCGAACTTACCATCAGCAAGTCCGCTAGTGGTATGGACGAGAAGACTTGCTCAAATCACAACGCCACACTCCACAGCTAACAACTACTTGCATGAAATAAAATCTATTTTACTCTATCTACCTTGAATTGGAAAGACGAACAAGCCTTGCTAGCTACTCACAATAGAAGATAGAACCACCAAACAATGATAAATCTTTATATTATGAGAGTGTTCACAACAACTTCTTACAAAGTCCTCAATGGGAAAACTTCCTTTCCTCCTCAATCTAAGCTAACTTCTAAGCTCTACTCTCTAACTTCTATCTCCAATACTCTCTAGCTCTGATCTATCTCTGATTCTAATTCTATAATTACAAATGAGGGGGGATGCCCCTTTTATAATAAGTCCAATTCAGTGGACGGTTCAGATCAAATTACAATGAAGGGCTCAGATCGAGCCACCTATGCCCTGATTAGGGTTTCTGCCCTAAAAACCGCCACAGAGAGGAGTGGGCAATGAATGCACAGAATATTCTCCACTCCCCTGCAGGAATCATAATGAGCAATTAATGCCCACTACCATCATCAAGAAGATCCTCATCAAGCAGCGCGTTCCCACTGGCCTTCTCCCGGATAGCAAACTCGATCAACCGGGCCAATACTGCTTCAACCTCCTGTGTAGAGATCGGTGGAATATGGTTGAGCTGGAACTCCAAGACTGCTACCGTCTGTCCGTGTCTGATGCAAGATTTCTTCCATGTAAAAAAAATTCGAATTTTCCTCTTAATCTGCCAGTTAACTCTTGGCGATTTAAACAACTCGCGAGAAAAACAATCACTTGACTTGATTTAAAATTCCATTTTAAAATCTCGCAGTGTTTAAATAAATTCAACTCGAAAAAATTCGTGGGAGTAGCAAATTTATTTCCAACTTTTTAAAATGTCTGTCATTTAAATCCTCGATTTCATAAAATTTGCCTTAGACATTTTAAATTCTCTCATTAAAACGTTCAACTCCGGGCGATTAAAAATTGTTTGCGTGCTCGAAATAATTCGTCCCTTTGAGATTTAACTTCTGTCAGGAAAATAATCTAGGCAAAACGAATTTCTTCTGAAAATATTAAAATTTCCCTTAGGAAATTAATTTTCAAACTCTGCTAACTCATGGGTGCATTTTAAACGGGTTCATTTGATTTTCACTTGACCCATGGAAAATATTCGTCGATATCAAATTTTCCCCTTGAAAAAAGATTCGTTAACTTTCAACTGCCTTCGGAGAATTTTAAAACTCATCAAATCATCCTTCCTTGCCAAGGGCGTATTTTTCCCTAGTGAAGTGTTATATCACTTAGAAAAATTTTCTAACACTTTCTCTACCATAGGCGTATACATTTTGATGAAATATTTATTTCAAAAAAAATTCCTTCACTTTACACCTCTGGCGCACTTTCATGTGTCTACTTTTATTTTGTTGCCTTAGGAAATTTTCTCCAGCAACCTTGGCGTATTTTACTCATGCAGGCCTTGATTTCTCACTTAGAAAATTCTCAAACAGTTAGAATATCCTTGGGCGCATATGGGGTCTCGAACTTTCATTCTCTTTGACTTAGAAATTTCTCCAAGTCCTAGCCACTTTATCTTGCCTTGGGCGCATTTTGACCTCTCTACTTTCATTTTATGCCTTAGAAAAAATTTCGGCCATCTCCTCTTCACCATGGGCGCAAATGCTAGGCCAAGCTTTCATTTTCCTTGGAGGGCGCATTTCACCCTTGACACTTTCGTTTTATGCCTTAGAAATATTTCATATCCTCACCTTCCTTGAGGGCGCATTTTACTAGGTGAGCTTTTGTTTTTGCCTTAGAAACTTTTCAAGGCTTCAATCCTTGAGGTGGGCGCATTTTACTAGGTGAGCTTTTGTTTTTGCCTTAGAAACTTTTCAAGGCTTCAATCCTTGAGGTGGGCGCATTTTACTAGGTGAGCTTTTGTTTTTGCCTTAGAAACTTTTCAAGGCTTCAATCCTTGAGGTGGGCGCATTTTACTAGGTGAGCTTTTGTTTTTGCCTTAGAAACTTTTCAAGGCTTCAATCCTTGAGGTGGGCGCATTTCAACATGTGAGCTTTCATTTTCACCATGGGCGCATTTCCTTGGTTCCACTTTCGTTTTCATGACTTAGAAACTTTTCACCTCTCTCCCTCCTCTTTGGGCGCATTTTGAGGTATGAGCTTCTGTTTTATGCCTTAGGCGTTTTTCAAGCCTCTGCCTGTTCCTGCTCTTGCATTCTATTTTTAGCAAGTTGTGCTATTTTTAGCAAATCCCTTGATTTTCAACCTCTAAGGCTCCGTTTTGCCTGAAAATTTCATCAGATGATATTCTCTGCCTTGTGAACCTGTTTTGTCAGTCCTCTGCCCTGACCTGCTATTTATAGCCACCTGCTATTTATAGTAAGTTTGACTTTCTGACTTTAGTAGCTCCGTTTTGCCTGAAAGTTGCAACGCTTGATCTTGATAGCTTGAGGGTTACTCGGATGCCAACCTCGGGTGCAGACCTGCTATTTATAGCCGTGCCCTGACTTACTAAAAATAGTAAGTTCTCCGACTTTGCTCAAATTTTGCCAGCAGGTACCTTGAAGTGTGCTGACATGGGTGGGGTACTTTGTTTCGGCTATTTTTGGATTTTACCCCCTATAAAAGTGGAAACCCTAATTTGATTTGCATGTATCCCGAACGGTCTCCGTTTGACTTCGTTCCTTCTGCATGTCGTTCTGCTTGCTGGACTGGAGTGTTGGGCGGCTGCCGGAGTGTACCTGCTAAAAATAGAAACTGTCTGAAAAGTGACTCATCCACTGCCGGATGGTTTTGCATGTCATATTGCCTGCGGGATCTCAAAAAACCCAGAAAAACCCAGAAAACTGGTCTGCATGCATGCACTGGCTAAAAATAGTAAGTCCTCAAAACTCGATCTTCTCTGCTTGCAAGTCACACCGTTGCGAAGCTCTCGAAAAACCCATAAAGAAAAACCCGACATGCGTTGAAAAACACTGCATGCGAACCCTAAAAATAGCCTCCGAAGGCTGAACTCTGAAAGTGGTTGTCTCGGTTTGCATGTTACATCACTGCGAAGGTTTTGGAAAACCCAGAAGGATTCTCCAGACATGCATCTGAAAAGCCCATGTGGAAACCCTGAAAATGGCTCTTAAAGCCCAAAATGCCAAAAATAGTAAGTCGTCTGATCTGGCTCAAAATTTACGTGTAGACAGCTTGATGTCACTCGGATGCAGTGGAACTGACAGAATTCCAAAATCTCAATAAAATAGTCCCAAATTGAATACTTACTAAAAATAGTAAGTTGCCAGAATACAATGAAAATTTAGGGGGACTCTGCTGGAAGTCTTCTGACTGCTGCGCTAAGCTTGGATTTCAATTTTATAACTCAGTCTGACCTTAAATAAGCCTGAAGGATGAAAACCCTAATTACACAGACCTAACCAATATTTCGACCTGGGTCAAACAACGGGACAATCCCCGGAAGGACCAGAGACCAGAGAGAGAGCGAACCAAAGCCAAAAGACCAGAATCGAGCAAAATTTAGGGGGTCCCCATCTTGATGGGGTGATGTGTGAAAAAGGTCACAACAAGACTGCCAAGACATCTTCTGACCCGGTTGAGAGAGGCAACGGAAAGCTAGAGGTACATGAACGAGATGAGTATTTGAAATCATCAAACAGATTCAAAGGTCTTAAAACCAGGGGCGCTTTTGTCCTTTCTGAACAATCTTTGATCCAATCTGAAACCTCAAATTTGACCACTGATGATGGCAACATGGTAACTTAGATTCACCTGCTGATAGATGCGTTGCGGAGCTGGACCAAAAATGGAAACAAACTTCTTGGGTGTCACTTAATCAAAAGACTTCATCCGACCTCAGTGTTAATCACTTTTGTATTTTCCTCGTTCTATATTGAATCTCCGGTTTTAGGCGATTTACTCCTCTGTTGGACTGGCTGGCTAGCTTATTGCAAAGCTATCAGGAATCTGGAGAAGTCATCTTGGTAGAGACAAGTCACAAAAAGTTGAATAAAGCTTCCAGAATGATGGGCGCCCCTAGCTCAAAGTGGCGCTTTTTCAATCCAGACTTAGTCAATTTTACAGTATTTTACCTCGTTGAAAATCTCCTCTGAGACAAAGTAACTTTTTGGACGAAACTTGCCATAAAAACATCACCAAAGCGTTTTGAGCTTAGCTGTCAACACTTGGTACCTGGCCATCTGCCATTGATGAGTTTAGAAAACCTAACTTCTCATTTGAAAAAATGAAAACTACCCACCAGGCTTAAATTGAGTCTTAACTAAAATTGACTTCACCACAGTGATCGTGGAGCAAAATAAACCAATCAAAACAAATTTTAGTCAATTCTGACAATTTTCAAATTTTTAGGGTTTTGACCTAAAAATAGGGTTCTGAAACCCTAATTTTCAATTTTTTCAAATTTCGCTAGCGTCTCCGTGACATGACATTGACTCAAAGCCCATACTTGAATTGCCCAAAAACTACGTTTTGACATCATTTTATTAAGGTTTAGACCATTTTAAGCAAAATGCCTTAATGAAGCAAAAATTTTGGTTTGGGTACAACACATCACAATCCTTCTTGCCTAGTGGCTTAGTGCCTACATACTCCACTCATGGCAACACCTTAGAAGACACTCGTCCTATCAGAGGAGAGCAACCATAGAGTCCAAGTGGCCTAAGGCCTACCACCTCCTATTGCCCAACCCTTGCTTCGGGCCTGTGGGGCTGATCCTTAGTTGGGACCCCCATCCCTCCATGACCCAACCTTTGTCTCGAGCCTGTGGAGCAGAATCCTAGATGGGGTTTTTAGGCAAACGACTCACTCATGTTTCGCCCTCCCTAATAGGGTTACAAGCACGGAGAAGACAATTTTTTAAACAATCAAATACATTTTCATTTATCATTGATTCTTTAATTCCATATTAATATCATTTCATCATGATAACACTAAAGAAAGTATTACACCAATAATCAGGTTAGTAATATCAATTTCTTATATTCAAAATATGCTAAATATTATTGCTAAGTGAGTACATCACCTGATCTGTTGTGTCTTCCCATGATTCTTTATTCCTTAATCGCTTCCTTCAATCTTACATTTGATTGATCATACGATAAAAACATATATAAAGAAATATTAATTTATTCATTTTTATATTAACATTGTAATTACTTCTAAGGCTCAATAATTGCTGCAAGCATCATTATTGCATAATCAAATATAGAACATATATACATATATGTATATGTATAAACATTATTAATTATTTCTAAACTTAGAATAGTCACCCTTGTATGAACATGCATATCATAGATATATATATATATATATATATTTTTATATTGACAGTCATATTATACCCACTTACAATGACTATGAGAATAATAACTATTACCAGCAATAAACATAATTATATTCCATGCTGAGACATACAGGATCTGCAGAAATTAGGAGATATCTTTTTCTGAATGGATCACTGATTCCTTAGAATATATTCATATACTCCCCATTGGCCATAGTCATCGCTGCATATCTTAATAACTACTGTTGTCTTATTGTGATTTCGTCCTATCTGCATTTTGTCCTCTTCCCCTCATCATGCCTTTCTGCTCTCTAATTTTATATCCTTGATTTGGAAGATCACGTCTCTTAGGGAAGAGACTTTACTTCTAGAGACATGTCTTTTATTGATCGCCACCTTTCATAATAAATCGTTGCAGCCTTTAACTGACTACTCAACATATGTGATTTCATTGGTAAAGGTTAGTTTATTTTATTATAATTTGGTTACTTCTGCCTTATTTTCCTTTATCGATTTGTTTACCTTTTATCAAGTATTAGTTCTTTCTTGCCTTTTAAATTGTTGACATTCAATTGCAGAAATCACTGTCTATAATTAGATGCTTATTTTGCACTATTTTCTATTTATTATTTTATGTTTATTTATTCGTTTTACATTGATATGATATAATACATATTTATTTTGTATTTAATATTTATATAAATTATATTATATTTGATAATTTAAATTGCTAATATTTATATTTATATTTTTTGATAATCATATTGTTATTTGTTTTATTCATTTGTATTTCAACGTTTAGGGTTTTTAGTGTCGTAATTTCGGGGACATGACAGCTTTGATCCATGGAATCTTGCCAATATCCTCCAATATGAGGTAAAGGCAATGAGCAACTCAAGGAGTCTAGATTAAAGAAGGGTGCCTATCCATGAGTAGTCTGCCTACAACAACATAATTTGTTGCATTATCTATAACTACTTGCACCACATTCTCCTCACCCACCTCAGGCAAGATTTCCTTGAAAGCTTCACAAAGGAATTGAGCATTTTTGTGTTTTTTGAAACATCAATAGATTTTATAAACACCGTGCCACCTAAAAAAGAAAGTAAATCAATGATTCTATGTCATGTCCCCGAAATTGTAAGGCTAAATTTGAAATATTGAAATACAAATTAAAAAAATAAATGGAACTAATTGCCATTATTATAACTATAATTATCAAACATAAAACAAATAAAATAAATATCAAAAATACATATATAATAATATATGAAATGTAAATCTGAATATCACTACAAATGATATTATAATGATAAATACAATTTAATCATATAAACTAATATAGAAAATAAATATTAAAAATATATAAATACAAATACTAAACAATTTAACATTATTATAATCATTATAATATAATAAACTTTAAATAAAAATATATAAACTAATATAAATGAAAATATATAAACTAATATATTATAAATTCAATTTATAATTATATTTGAATAAATAAAATGAAAACAGAATAAATATTAAAAATATATGTTAACCATTTAATATCACATAAAATAATAAATACATTGTATTGCAAAGGGAGAAAGTAACATCTATAAAGCAACGATTAATGTATTTCAAAAGGTGCAGTTAAAGAATGGTTAAGACAGCAAAAGTCACCCCCCTTACAAAAGACACGTCTCTCTAAGAGACATAGGGATATAAAAAGATAAGGAGCAGCAGGGGATATAGGGAAGAGAAAGATTTGCAGATAATAAGAAGATGATAAGTAATCTGGGTATTAAAATAATGAGGGAATCAAGGGAAGGGATAGAATAAGAAAGATACGGCATCGTGGCTGGTGAAGAAGGAGAAATATCTACAGACCAATCAGCAGTTAGTATGGTGAGCATTTTGTTAAATAATAGGTAAGTAATTTCCTAATTTTGTCTTAAACAACAGTGATAAATACCTTAATATGTTTAGAAGATGTTATGGTCAAATATATAATAAATTGAGATGATGGATAAATATATTAAGAATTTAAATGACAACTAATAATTGATAAATATACTTAAATATATAGTGATTTATAAATATATAATAGATGATTGGTAAATGTATCTAAACATGATTGATACATATATTTAAATATATGAAGATTGATAAATATATCTAAATTTATGATGATTGACTACATATATAATAGGTGATTGACATATATAAAATATATACGTACATATACATATATATATCCATGCAAAGTAATTATTGATTCAATTAGGAATAAGAGAATATTAGATGCATAATATTATCATTATGGTAATATCATAAATAAGATAATGTTAGGATGCTTATAAATATATTTAATTATATTATGATTTATAAATATATATTGTGATTCATATATACAACATAAGTGAATTTCACATATAGAAATAAATGGATGTTATTTGTCTAGCCACAATAATATTGCTTACAACAATTATTGTGTCTCAATGGCTATTATGGTTTTTATCTTGGGAGATAGTCTTCGACCAAAAACTTTGTCGTAACGCTTGATGAGGATAGGAAGTGTGTGGAAGGGAAGGCAGGTAAATCTATGTTGGATGAAGCCCAAGACAGGTAACCAATCCTTGAGGGTGTCCAATCCATCTATGTTGGACGAAGCCCAAGACAGGTAACCAATCCTTGAGGGTGTCTAATCCATCCATGTTGGATGAAGCCCAAGACAGGTAACCAATCCTTGAGGGTGTCCAACTCGAGATGGTGCACGCGCCCTTGGCACAGTAAATCTACCATCCCATAAGGTTAGGGAGAGAAATAAGACAAAGATCTATTCCGATCAAGAGTAATAAACCATATCAGATTATGTTAGTTATGCACTAGTTGATAATAATGCATTTCATTTATCTTATTCCCTCAATCTTTAATTGCTCTTTATCAAACAATCTTAAAAATCAAAATTTTAATCTGCGCATTTTATGTCTCTAATATGGGGACATTACATTCTATAAAGTATTAATGAAAAATATTAATCAGTAAATCAATTCATTTAAGGAAGTACAATCACCTTAGGAAGAAACAAGGAAGTTTAGCAATGTTCTATTACTTTTATCCGTCCAACCATCAATCATGATGGTGCAACCCTTCTTCCTCCATATCTCTCGCTGCTCACTAATTGTGGCTTTCACATCAGCCACGCTTTGAGACAAAATTGGGCCCTTTATCTCCTCATCATTAAGGGCTTTGAACCCTACTCCGCAAATAGTAGTGGCATCCACCATGGTTTGCCAACAAGGTGATGTAACACAAATTAATTAAATAAATAAGTATTGTAAAATTTAGAGTTTAGATTTGAATTTGACATACATCTAAATATAAAAGTTCAAGAGACAAAGAATCAAACTATATATTTTAAAACAAAACAAAAAAAGAATTATTTGGCTGCGTTGAATGCAGTGATGCAATAAAACCAAAAGTCTCCAAGTGCACTTTTAGCTATATCATTTTATTTTTGTTCCAACCCATGCTCTCAAGTAGCAGTTGGGAACTCGAAGTTGTGCATGGAAAAATATATGAATCTAACCTAGATGCATGAACTTTAGGTCCAATGTTAACACTGCCACTACCATTACCACTACCCATACCCGAAGATGGACAAAATGGAGGAATGAAAGAGGGCGACTGTCCAGTTCTAGCAATGGCTACCATCTCCTCTCTTTGGCTCTTTTTTATTTCTTTTCATTGTTCAAAGGTTTCTAATTGAACTTGCACTTCACACATAACATCAACAAGCACAATTGGGCATGGTTTAGCATCTTGGCATGGTATATGTGCAAGATGGCATTTTAATCTATTAATGCCTCTCCCACGCAATGTTTGTTTGCAATGAAAACAAGTTATCTCTCCTTTTTTCTTTTCCCATCGATAGCATGTTTCCAACAAGGGTCCCTTTGAACTGGGGTTTTGGACATTGTGATAAAGACAATTTATAAATCTAAAGAATGCTGTAATAACATATAAATAGAAAAAAAATAACATTTATCTATGTTATCGGGTTCGTCGTATTTCTTTCTCGTGCCTGCTCTAGGAGCGTCTAGGTTCGGGAATGCTTGTGAGAGCATCTAGGGTGCTCCCTAGATGCCTCAAGTTCCTCGGGTCTCCTATGGCACTCTCGGGCATTAGACACTCCTATAGGCGCCAACGCCTTGTGGGCGCCAAAAAAATTTAAAAATACATTTTTTTAACATGCAAAAAGGGCATTGCAAACCCTAAAATGCCCCCTAAAGCCAAATTTTAACCTCTATTAAGCGTCATTTCTCTCCTAAAACACATTGCTTAGCCATTTTTCCTCATTTTTGCATTTTGAAGGGTATTTATCTTTTTTGAAGGAGATTGTTCACAAAGTGTCAAAGAAGCGAAGATAACTTGCACAAAGGAGATCTAATCATCTAAGATAAGCATTTTAATCGATTCTTTAGTTTTAACACAAAAAATTTCAAGTTTTTGATGAATTTTTTCAAGTTTTTTTTAAAAATATTATTTTAGAAAAAAGAAACAAGTTTCACTATTTCTTATAATGTTTTTTGGTATTCGTTTTGAACTTTCATTCATTTATACATATTGGAGGGTTGCATTTATTTATTTATTTCCTATAACAACAAAATCAAATTGCAATTTATTTGAAATGGCCACTAGTTCAAGTTCAATAGGTATTGATGCAAACAAAAAATTTAAAATTGATCAAGCATTTACTTTATGGAATTATTTTACGATGTTTGAACAACTTCTAGGAGGCGGGTGATTCATTTGGGATTGTGGTGAGTGCGTAGTCCAATTTAAGAGCTTTTATATATAATCAAGTGAGAGCTCACTTATGTGCACAATGTGGGAAAGGGATTAGAATATGTGAAGGACAAAATAAGAAGGGGTTTCCAAAAAAAAATTGTGGCATTCATTAGAGAACAAGAAGAAGTTGATGTTGTGACTGAAAGAGAAAAATTAAGATCTCATCCTTCAACAAAGAGAACATCAATGACTTTACCTATAGATTCAGTAATGGCCTCCCAACATCCTTTCTTGGAGACACCCTCTATCCAAGTAGAAGATCCCACTCCTTCCTGCAAAAGTGGCCCATTGGATAAGGCATTTCAAAATGAAGCAAGAGACATTGCGGGGGAAAAAGTTGCACGTTGCATTTATGTGAATGGTCTTCCTTTCAACTTGGTGAGATCACCATATTGGTAGAAAATGGTGGCAACAATCAATAGCTCGCCTAGTTTCACAGGTCCTAGGTATGAAAAGGCGTGCACCGCCTTATTGGCAAGAGATATTTTTTTGAAGAGATCACTCAAACCAATTAGGGATTCTTGGGTTGAAACAAGAGTGTCTATTGTTTCTAATGAATGGAAAGATTGCAAAACCTAACCTGTAATAAATGTTATTGTAGTGTCCTCCAAAGGGGAAATGTTTTTGAAGGCAGTTGATTGTGAGGGGCGAATCAAGGATGCATAATTCATTTCTAAAATCCTCATTGAGTCCATAGAGATGGTGGGTCTTGAAAATGTTGTCCAAATCATTATAGACAATGCAAATTTTTTTAGGGCTGCAGGTGCTTTGGTTGAAGAAATGTATGGACACATTTTCTAGACACCATCTGCCGTACACTTTTTTAACTTGGTGATGCAAGCAACTGGAACTCAAGTAGAGTGGTTGAAAGCTATATACCAAGAGGGTGAGAAGATCCAAATGTTTGTGACAAACCACCATATGTCAAAAGGCATTTTCAGGACTTTCTTGAATTTGGAATTGTTGAAGGTAAATTTAATTTAATTATCTAATTTATTTTTTAATTTTATTTATGCTATGCTTACTTATATAATATATTTTAATGTGTTATTAACTTATTTTTTACATGATCCTAGGTTGCTGTGACCCAATTTTCATTACACATGATCGTTTTGAGACGACTTGTGAAGGCATGAGAGGCATTGAGTGCCATGGTTATTAGCAACCAATGGAGTATTTGGAAGCAATCAAATTCAGAGAAGGTCTAGAAGGTCAAGTCATTGATCCTAGATAACAATTGGTGCGCTTGTGTGGACTGTCTTGAGTTCTATCATGAGTATGATCAAGTTTTTCGATACAGACTGGTCGTGTTTGGGGGAAATCTATGATGGCATTGAATCCATGATAGGAAAAATAAAGGTCATAATAGCACAAAAAGAGAATTACCTCGAAGAAACATTTTTTTGAGGTGTGGAAAAAATCATTCATCATGCTACAACAAGATGAACACACTATTGCTTCTCCTTGCATATGCATTATCTCCGAAATACTATAGCACACAGATGCTTGCTTTTCCAAGGAGAAGTCCACCATATAGAGATAGTGAAGTTGCTAATGGGTACAAGCAGGTATTCAAAAGACTCTTCTTAGATCCAAAAGTGGTAGAAAATGTTAGGAAAGAATTTGGCATGTTCATCTCAAGATGAGATCATAGTATTTGTGCTCTTCAAGACCAATACAATGTAGATGCTTATACATGGTGATATCTCCATGGGGAAGACTACTTGTTCCTCCAACCTCTTGCAATCAAGATTCTATCACAAGTATTTTTTTTTTTTAAATTTCTTTAACATTTGAATTATAGACTTTAGTACTTAACATTCTTTAATATATTGTGCATTTTTTAATTTTTAAGTTGTGTTGGTTTTTTCTCCAATTTCAACAAGTTGCAAGTTCTTCAGCTGAACAAAACTAGAGTACATGCTTCTTTATTGATTGGCTGCAAAAAAGTAGAAGACTTGGCTTATGTCCATTCCAACTTGCATCTTCTATCACATAAGCAAGACCACTACAAGGAAGGGTCAACAAAGTATTGGGACATAGCCCTTGATTTTGCTAGCTTGGATGCATCTATTGCAAAGCTTTCTAGAGTCACTATAGATGATGATGATGATTTGCAATCTAGAGTCACTATAGATGATGATGATGAGACTCTTACACTTGATGCACCTAGTGGGAGTGGCAATGCATTTACTTGTGGTTAAAATGATGTTGAACCAAATGATGACCTTGATCTAGATCCTTTTGATGATTAATAAAGATTGAAGTGTCACATCCCCACATTAGCTGCCTTCATGATGGATGGTTGTAGGGGAAAACCAACAAAATAAATGCAATTAACTGTCACAAGAGATCATGCGCATATGGAGGCAATGTTGACTGAGGGTGAAGGAAGTGTTGTGTCATTAATAAGGCATGGCCTCCTCATCATTTCGTCCAAATTTTATTTGAAAAAGGAGGCATACTAATTGCAAGTTTTGGGCGTTTGAGAAGAAAATGAATGAAGAGGGATGGTGCAAGTGCAAGAACCATGTGAAGGTATGGACATCCATCAATGCTAAGGGACTGGCAGACTGGCGTCCCTTCCTTATTTACTACTCATGTTTGCAGATATTCACAGGTTTTGGGAAATAAAAACATGAGAGAAGAAAAAAAGGAGGCAAAAGCAGATTTTAAAGCCCTCACGACCTCCCTTAATTTATTATTGAAGTTTGGACTGGAGGAAATGAGTGAAGAAATGTAGAGAGCATTGGAGGAAAAGAGAAGAGAAAAAGATGTGAAAAGGAATAAATTGTGTAGGAAGGGAAGAGTACAATGCAAAGTAAGGCGTGGAGACATCTTGGGGCTTAGATAGCAAAGGAAAAAAAGTGAGAGGAGAGGGTCAAAACAGATTTGTTGAAAAGGCTTTATAAAATTTCAAGCAAATGCAACTAGCAGATTGGGCATGGTGTTGATGTGACCTCCAAGTTTATCATGTGCTCATCACCAAGGATTGGTTGGCATAAAAATTAGACTCCACAACTATTGATAGCATCCTCCTTGCCTATGCTGAAAGGAGACATCTATACATGAGCTCTTGGAAAAGGAGAAAGGAGACATTTGGTGGAGAGCAAGAGTATGGACGTCTTCCAAAACATAAAGGATGGAGGAAGTTTAGATGTAGAGGTACCATAAAATGGGAGACAGTGGTAGAGGCAATGCGGGATGAGGTAGATGGAGTAGTGTCATACCAGATAATAGGGTAGATTTCAATGTCTACTTTAGAATGTCATCAATATCATCCCTTAGAGCTGAGTACACTTCTTTCCGATTACTACCTTGAAATAGCATTTATTTTTACAATATCGACTCCCATAGCAGCCAACAAGGCAACCAAAGAAGCCACCAATAAGCATACAAGGAAGGCGACACAAGGAAGTGGGATATCAAACCAAAGCATACTGACTTGGATGCTTCCACTTCCCACCTTGTTGCACTTGATGTTGAGGATGAGCTAGCTAGTGAGCATGAGAGTGCCAATGGCACTATCTATGGTTCTTCTAATATACCAATACTTACATCATCAAATATGGATAATAGTTACAAGACTCTTGACAAGTTGATTTTTGACCCAGACTTAGACTCGACACCCAAACTCAACACAAACTTGGAAAATTGATAAAAACCATGAAGTATATAGTTTCTTTAACGATTTAAAGCTGCTATCATGCACCCTTTGTCATGTCCCCATTCTTGATTAGAGCCCATTGCTCTCTTGGCGGGAAAAGTGTTTTTCAACACTAAGTTAAAGTTTGAAAATTTAAAATAATATTAAATAATAATAATATTAAATGATAACATAAAATTTAAATTATTAAAAATAATATTTAAATTTAAGACTTTGGCCGACCCCTTGGTAGGTGCTAAATAATATTTGAATTTCATTCTGGCCGACCTCTTGGGTTGGCGATAAGAATTAGTATTTATTTGAGATTGTTGGTCTTTGGTATTCATCAGGAAATTTGGACAAATTGTGATGGCGATTTGCTAGGGACTCAACCCCTACAAATCCTCATTAGGTTTGGGACGTGTTGTGACCTATTTCACACATCACCCCATTGCAAATGGGGACCCCCTTCTTTTTACTTTTTGGGTATTTGCCTTGGCAGTGCAACTGCTTATCACCATTTTATTTACAATGAGGAATTAGAGTTTTTTGGAAATCATCTGAGCCAAGTAGAGAATTCAAGACCATATCAGTGCCTAGATGTCATGGAAATGCTCAGAAGGACCGGTGGATGAGGAACGCCATTGCTTTGAGTCATTTCTGACACTTCCTTTTTTTTAGGGATTCTGTTTTTTTGATTTTTCGCTTTTTTTATTTTTGGCATTTTTAGGCCATTCTGGAGTTCCTATTTTTTAGAGATGCTTTTTGCTTTTTTCTATTTTTAGAAAGTTTCTATTTTGGGAAAAATTTCCATTTCAAGATCCCACTGATCATGAAGTCAACACTCCTCCAGATTGAGAGAAATCAACATGAAAATCAAGGTAAAAGGTAAAAATTGATGAAAAATGACAAGTCTGAGAAGTTTGCCCATGAGAAGGAATGGCAGACATGGTCCAAAGTCCACCCTTGCCTCTGGCAACCCAAAGGCAGGCACTGGCAGGCCAAGCTCCAAGTCCGCCATGCCTTGGAAAGAGTCAAAGTCCGCCATGGAATGAGAAAGCTCCAAGTCCGCCCTTGGAAGGAGAAGCTCCAAGTCCACCCATGTCTTGACAAGGCATCAAGTCCGCCCTTGGGAGAGA
Organism: Sequoiadendron giganteum; assembly: GCA_007115665.2. Classification (NCBI taxonomy): domain Eukaryota; kingdom Viridiplantae; phylum Streptophyta; class Pinopsida; order Cupressales; family Cupressaceae; genus Sequoiadendron; species Sequoiadendron giganteum. The sequence goes on along the minus strand of CM021104.1, from coordinate 497,787,703 downwards.
AGGCACAAAGTCCGGCCTAGAAGAGAAGTGGATGGAAAGACAAGCCTCCAAGTCCGCCCATGGCTTGATGAAGTGCCAAGTCTACCCTTGGACAGGTAAGATGCCAAGTGCGCCAATGTCAAGGAGAGGCTGAAGTCCGCCCAACTTTGGAAGAAGAAATTTTAATAAGGCATGGATAAAAAATATATGCCTAGAGAGAGAGGGGATCAAGCTGGCATAAAATTCACTCCTCGGCATGACGGAATAAAATTCTAAGGCATGGAAGGAAGAATGTCTGGCAAGGCAAGCATGAAGTCCACCCAACTCAGCATGAAATAAATTCCTAAGGCATGAACAAAATACAAAATGGCAGAGAGATCTTCAAGTTCGCCCAACCCAGAAGGAGAGAGAAGTTGAAATTTTTGACTAAGTTAGATGTTTGGCCAAGTACAAAGTCCGCCACAGGAAGAGAAATGTCTAAGCATTGGCAAAGTTCACCCAAAGAAATGGCTAAGGCAACATGAAGTCCACCTAGACACCAAGGGGAGCAATGGCAAGCACAAGGGAAAGTCCGCCTTCCAACAGGGAAGCATGTCCAAGCATTGGTGAAGTCCGCCATGAAGGTGTCCAACCACAGGGTCAAGTGCGCCTAGAGGAAAATGCATCTCATCCGGCCAGCTTCAAAGTCCGCCCTTGCCATGAAAATCTTGAAGTTCACCCCCTTTCCCAGCATGGTAAAAGTTTCCAAGGCATGGAAAAGGCATGACTGGCAAGAAGACTCCAAATTCCGCCCTCAAGCAAGATGGAAGATATCTAAGGCATGAAGTGCCTAGAGGAGAGATGTGAGATGGCAAAGAAGCTTCGAAGTCTGCCCACCCATTGGTGAAGTCCGCCATGAAGGTGTCTAGCATTGGTGAAGTCTGCCATGAAGGTGTCCAGCCATAGGGTCAAGTGCGCCTAGAGGAAAATGCATCTCGTTCGGTCAGCTTCAAAGTCTGCCCTTGGCATGAAAATCTTGAAGTTCGCCCCCTTCCCAGCATGGTAAAAGTTTCCAAGGCATGGAAAAGGTGTGACTGGCAAGAAGACTCCAAATTCCGTCCTCAAGCAAGATGGAAGATATCTAAGCCATGAAGTGCCTAGAGGAGAGATGTGAGATGGCAAAGAAGCTTCCAAGTCTACCCACCCAAGAGGAAAATTGGCAAATCTACTGAGAAGTCCGCCCAACTTTGGAGGCAAGGAAAATTTCTAAGGCATTGGCAAAGTGTGCCAAGCATGAGAATGTCTAAGCACTCACCAAGTTCGCCTAGTATGAAGATGGTAGGCCGAAGACAAAGTCCGCCCAAATGGAAGTGCACATGGTCTAGCCAAAGATGAAGTCCGCCAAAGCATGTCTAGCCAACCTTGAAGTCTGCCATGCACTTATCCAAGCCAGCTTCAAAGTCTGCCTTGTCCAAGACACAGCCAAGTCCGCCAAGGAGAAAGAAAAAGAATTGGCTTGCCAGTGAGGAAGTCCGCTCAAGCATAATAGAAAATTGGCATGACATGTGCCAAAGTCCACCAAGGTTAAAAACAAACATGGTAAAATTTGCCAAGAGGAAGCGAAAAAATGGCTAAGTGTGGAATTTTCCTACAATAAAAGGATCAAATTTTGACTAAGTGTTGAAAAGAAAACAGGAAAAATGAAGAGGAATAAAGAGGAAATGAATAAAATTCTTGCTCAAGGATGGAGTCCGCCCTACTTAGCACAAGCCAAACTCAAAATTGAAGACAAATCCACAGGAAAAGTCAATTCGAGCATAAAGATGGCCAAAATCTTGGCTAAGTGTTGGATGATCCACATGAAGGCGTTACAGAATGAAATTGAATAGCCAAAGTATGGGAAATACTTCACAAAGAAAGTTCCAATTTCTTCCATTATGGTGAAGGCATAGGAGATTTCTTCTCCAAATTCAAGGCACTTGAAGGAATTTTGAAGCAATCAGGAAAGAAAAGTTCAATAACTGCTCCAAGGGGAGACTTCCAAACTTCAAATGCAAGTGAGAAGAAGAAATCAAAATCTCAAAGGAAGTCCAAGATCAAAGCTAGGAAGAAACAAGCACAAAGGACAGAGTCGTTGGCAAAGAAGGATATTCTAAGGCAAGTGTATGGAAAAAGAACAAGGAGACCAAGGAGGACATCCAACACGTTGAGGTCGTGCCTCGTCATCTTCCAACCAATCAAATTGTTCCAAGCCAACATGTCTAGGTTCAATGAACCTGACTTATCCATGAAGTTGGTTTATATTTAGTAAGAAGGACAAGTGTCCTGAAATGTAATTTTCTCATTGATCGAGAGGTAGTTAATTATGACAAGCCTTAATTAGGGTTTTATTTTGTAATATCGGTCGTTGATTCGAAATCAATCTTGGCCATTGAATTGTAATCGGGGAGCCTATAAATTGAGCTCGCCCCTCATTTGTAAAATGTAAAGTGAGTAGTATGAGATTGTTGCAATAAGACTATTTCCATTAATAAAAGCTCTAGTGCATGATTTGCTTAGAACCACTTTTGTTTTCAAATAGTGTGCAAGGTTTACATCTTCTCCTTCAACATTTAGAGTAGAGTTAAATTAGTATTTATTTGTATGTTTGTTAAGTGAAAGATAGATCTGATAGAAGTGGTGTATGAAATTAAGCTCATACTTTTGTTGAATAGATGATTTGTATTCAATGTGCAAAGTTAGCCTGAGCTATTAAGTTGTGGATTCTTAACTTCAGTTTGGATAATTATTAATTCAAACATGAAAATCATTATCACCTTCGTTGAAGATTGCACCCGCTTTGCGTAGTTGTCCAAAGGAGGCAAAACAAAGCGTCGTTACCCCATTTCATCTAATCATTGTCGTCTCTTGATTTCTTAGGAGTAGCTTAGACTTCTAAACCCTTGTCTTTTTGCAAATTTTTTTGGAAAATCTAAGAAATACCCGATGGGAGGAGCCTTCAATGATAAAACTGTCTAAGTCGTCAACTTGCAAATAAACTTTAACGTAAGTCCCCTTGTGATTATGTAATGTCCCTTTCTCAAACCTGATATTTCCAGTGACCGTTGGCCTTTTTCTGGAAACCCGAAGGCTAGTCGGAAGGTAAAATTAGGGTTTCCTATTTTTGGGGATGTCTTTGCTCGGAGTTGGTGGATTTGATGGCGGATTCTTTCTAGGTTTTCAGAGAGCTTCGCAGTGGTATGATCATTTCGGCATTCAGAGCATTTTCTGGAATTTACTATTTTTAGTAAATTCTATTTTTGGCAGTATACAGGTTGGTCTCAGGTAGTTGACTTTCCCCTTCAGTTGTCTCAAGTGGCGTATTCAGTTTCGGGCTTCAGAATGCAGTTTTGGAGAGTTGAGCTCATTTCACTTAAAAATAACATTATAATTTAAATGTTATTTTATCACCTTGGCCTAGTCAAATAACTTAATGTTATTTTAAAAGGTGGACTTGAAGGGTGGCGCCATCATTGAGGTTATATTAAAATTATATTGAATTTATCAAGTCAAAACTAAGCCTTAAGGAGGACGCATTTATTTAAGTGAGAAATTTAATGAAGTCAAAATTAAAGATGCTTGGAAAAGGACGCCATTTCTTGGGATTAGGGTTTTGACTTTGGAAAAGAAGTTAGGGTTTCAAGGAAGGTCAACAGAAGCTTATAAAAGACAGCCTTGGGTTCTCATTTGATGATCTTTTGTCTATGCTATTGTTATGCTGCCAAAATGGTTGCTGGATTGCTTCGAGGAATGAATGCCTCCTAGCCTTGGCTCGACTTCGTGCTTGAGAGATAGCACCTAGTGGAGAGGATTGCTTATTTTGAGTGAGTTGTAGTGAGGTTTGCATTGTAGTATTGTTTTGCCATTAGAAGTTCAGTTTATTGCATTTTATGTCATTTTCTGGAGTTGCTGATAACAAGGCTGAATCTGTAGTTTCACTCGTAAATCAGAAAACAAAAATAATCTCATTCTGGGTATTGTGTCATTGCATCTTATTGGTAAGGGCGCCCTTTCATGAATATTTGCAGATTTTAATACGAAGCTTATGATTTTATAATGCAAATCCGTCATTCCTTGAAAGCCGTACCTTCTGGAGTGCATTAGGATTCGTGTCAGTAATTAATAACCATTTTTAGATGCCATTTCTTATTACTAAGTTAGGCGCCATCATTTTGAGGGTCTATTGCATCAGATTTGAGATCATTTGGGTGAGAAATGAGAGAGTTATGAGCATATGAGTAAATTCATAGGTTGCTGGTTTTTCAATTGAAAGTGCAGATTTGTGATAAACCAGAATTAGAATCTTGATCATTGAAGAGTTGTATTGTTTTGGCACTCTATCCAAGCTAAGGAGAGTTCTTTATGATGTATTGTTAATCTTTCGAATTCCTAAGCTATTGGCAGGCGAATGATCCTCATTTTGTAAACTGACAGTAGTACTGGCAGTCATTTTCAAATCTGATTTGTAATGCTCTCTTTCACTACGAAGTTGTTTTGTAATAGATACATCTCCACCCTATGGTAGCTACTTTCCCACTCTGGGTTAGCAAGCACATTCTGGGTGTTGAGTACTTTCAGCTTTTTAGTATTTCTTTCAAGCATTGTACTTTGTAACACTCCGCCATATGGTCGCCCTCACTCCATACTGGATTGGGTAGCACATACTTGGTGTCGAGTTCCCTTTCAGCACTTAGTGTAGAAGATCCTCTGACCATATGCTCGCCATCATCGCCGCCATTCTTGGTTAGAGTTCTTGCATAAGCAATTTGATTTAGATCCTCTGACCAATGCTCACACCTTGCCCACATCGGGATCCTGGTGTACATTCTGGTTAGAGTTGCTTCCGCACGTTTTGGGTTTAGCTGCTAACCTTAACGGGTGCATTTGTTTCCAATTTGTAATTTGAAAAAACGAAAAAATTGGCTTGGAATATTTCAGTGGTATCAGAGCCAAGATCTTGCCACCCTGTGAACAATCCGTCTATGAGTGACAGAGAAAAAAGGTACTTTGCAAGAGAAGACAAGAAGGTTGGAAAACAGTTCCAGCTTTATCAGCCTCCAGAAGGTCAAACAGCTTCAGGAATCTTGAGGGCTCATTGGGAGTCTTCTCAGGAAACAGACATGGCAGAAGGTGAGAGGTCAGTTGGGGGTAACGAGAGGATTACCAACAACAGAGATGACAGTGGGAAAGGGAGAGATGGGAGAGAAAGATCCATGAGTCCAGGAAAGAGATTTGAAAGAAAGATGGATGCCTTGATGGACATGGTATCTCTCATGATGGGGAAAGTGGGCCAGAACACCACTCCACAGAACAACTCAGGGCATAGAGGGGAGCATAGTGCTTCCAACCAGCATGATGAGCATGCAGCTCGGACGGTGTCAAACAACACTTACATTTCCTCCAGGCCGTTCAAACCCACCTTTTTGGCACCTGTAAACAATCAGCCAGATCCTGAAGAGAATGCTTCATTCGTGGAGCAGTTGAGACTGGGTCGTGCAGAGTATGATTCTCTACCTGCCGACATCAGGATGGATATGTCCTATAACGATTTCATGGATCATAAAAGGAAAAACAAAGGACAAGGGAGACACTATGATCAAAGAAGACCATCAAATCAAGGAGACTTGTACCAAGCTGTCAACAAGGTGACACTTCCACACTTTGACGGGAGTGATTCCAGTTCAGCCCGAGCTTGGATTCAGAAGCTGGATAACTATCTAGCTCTCAGACCTATGGCAGAAGAAGAAGCAATCAAGTTCGCTACGCTACACCTTGCTGGGGTAGCGCACGAGTGGTGGTACCATGGCTTAATTACTCTGGGTCATCGGTCTATCACAACTTATGAGGAGTTCACTACCAGGCTCATCGAGAGATTTGAAAAGAAGGATCCTGAAATTCATTTCAGAGAGCTTGCACAATTGAGACAGTATGGCACAGTTGATGCCTACATTGCTGAGTTTCAGAGAAGGTTTGACAGAACCACTCAAGGGTTGGATTAAAGCCTTTGATCCACCAACCCTACAGGAGGCCATGAAGAAGGCAAGAAACATGGAGTGGGCTGGTCCTAAGGCGAAGTTTCAATCTAACTCCCCTTTTCAGAAAAGGGATAAAGGGAAAAGACCTCAGCATAGACCTCCTTTGCGACCTCAGCATAAGGAGTTCAAACATCATAATCCTCATGTCACCAGATTGGATCCTGAAACTCTGAATGAACTCAAAAGAAAAGGGTTGTGTTTCCGGTGCAGGGAAAAATAGTCTCAGGATCATGTTTGCCCTAAGGGGGTTAAATTCAATCAGATTGAGTACTATTCTGCTGGTGAAAGTAGCTCTGATTTTTCCGACCAGCAATCTGATTTTGAGGAGAGTGAAGTAGAAAGAGTTCCAGAAGAGTCCGGAGATGAGAAGGAAAGTGGAGGAGTCTTGGCTCAGCTTTCGAGTTTCCAAAGAAACGAATCATTCAAGGTTCGGGGGATGGTCAAAGGGCAGCGAATCGTTGCCTTGATTGACACTGGAGCAACACATAACTTCATTGATGAAGTTGTGGTAGCAAAGAAGGGGCTGCAAACTGAGGAGTTTGAAGGGTTTAAGGTCATGGTTGCCGATGGTTTCCATATTACATGCACAAAGAAAATCTCGAACATGACCATGCAATTGGGAAATTACGAAGTCCAGGATGACTTCTATGTAGTCCACATTGGAGATACTGATGCCGTCCTAGGCATTCAATGGCTGCGTTCTCTTGGGGAGATCTCCTTGAACCTGCAGACTATGGAGCTCAAGTTCCAAGCGGATGGGAAGAAGATAGTTCTGAGAGGAATGTCCAATGGGGGTCCTCGAGTAGTGTCATTCAAAAGAATGGCAAGGCTCATCCGTCACGATCAAGCTGAGTGGGTTGCTGAATGCATGATCCTTCCTGATAGTCCTGTAGAGACTAAACGTGACCTTCCTCCTGATATTCAGTCTCTACTCACGAAGAAGAGCAAAGTCTTTGCAGATTTGCCTCCTGGACCACCACCTGAACGGGGTTCAGAACACATCATAGAGCTCAAGGAAGGGGCTAAACCAGTGATCACAACTCCGTATCAGTATCCGAAGAGGCAAAAGGATGAGATCGAGAAGAATATTCAAGAACTCTTGGAGATGGGTTTCATACGCCCAAGCAAGAGCCCCTTTGCATCTGCAGTGGTTCTTGTGAAGAAGAAGGATGGTACCATGCGCATGTGCGTGGACTATCGTGCTTTGAATCAAAGCACCATCAAAAACAGATACCCCATTCCCAGAATAGATGAGCTCATTCATGAGCTACATGGGGCCAAGTTCTTCTCGAAGATCGATTTGAGATCGGGTTACCATCAGATTCGGATGAGGGGATCTGATGTGGAGAAGACAGCTTTCAGATGTCACTATGGCCATTTCGAATTCTTAGTCATGCCATTTGGGTTGACTAATGCTCCGGCTACCTTTTAGTCTTGCATGAACCGTGTTTTTCAGAATCAATTAAGAAGGTTTGTGTTGATATTTTTTGATGATATTCTGATCTACAGCAAGACTTGGGAAGATCATCTCAAGCACTTGGAGGAAGTGCTTAGTATCCTGGAATCTGAGAGTTTGTTCGCAAAAGCTTCCAAATGTGAATTTGGAATGGAGGAGTTACTGTACCTTGGTCACATAATCAGTGCTGTGGGAGTGAAGGTGGATCCGGAAAAGATCAAAGTAGTAGTTGATTGGCCACCTCCCGAGAACTTGACTCAGTTGAAAGGTTTTCTAGGTCTTTGTGGTTTTTATCGGAGATTCATAAAGGGGTATTCCCAGAATGCTACTCCCCTTACTGATCTCACCAAAAAGGGAGCTGTTGACGTGTTTTTTATGACGACATCAACACAGAATAAAGTGTCCAACGGTCACTCTATTCCCTCTTGATCAAAGTATTCCGCATGCTAAGATTGCGTGAAAGTTCATGCGTTCAACTCCAAGGTTCCTTTTAGTGCGAATAGACTCAGTTGGTTGATGTGAATATGCTGGTTATTTCAAGGGGACTTACGTGAGTTGCTCATTCAGAAGAAAGGATTCTCAAATTTCAGGAGATTTGTCGATGACGCTCGGGTTCTTAAACTAACCGGATAATGCTGAATGTAAAAGGATATAAGGATTAGAGATGCTACCATCTACTCCTAAAGGGTGGAGGACGAGGATCGGCTTAAACAATCTCCAAACCAGACTTCGCTTCGTCTCCCTTCGGACAACTCTGACAAAGCTGATGCAATCTTCAAAGGATGAATAAGATGTTCAAATTGTGATTCGACATGTGCACTCCGTCACAACGATGCAAATGAACACACGAATCACAACCGAAGTTAGGTACTGATATTCCAGTTGACCACACAAGGCGAACTTACCATCAGCAAGCCCGCTAGTGGTATGGATGAAAGAAGATATGCTCAAACCACGACGCCACACTCCACAATTAACAACTACTTGCATGAAATAAAGTCTATTCTACTCTATCAATCTGAATTGGAAAGACGAAAAGGCCTTGCTAGCTATTCACAATAAAAGATAAAACTACCATGCAATGATAAACCTTTGTATTATGAGAGTTTTCCACAACAACCTCTTACAAAACTTTCAAAGGGAAAGTTTTCTTTCCTTTTCAAATTAAGCTAACTTCTAAGCTATCTCCCTATCTACTCTAACTTCTTGATCTACTCTACTCTCAATCTAATGTCTACTTTTAATATCTATCTAATGTCTTACAAATGAGGGGGGATGCCCCTTTTATAATAAGTCCAATTCAGTGAACGGTTTAGATCGAATTACAATGAAGGGCTCAGATCGAGCCACCTATGCCCTAATTAGGGTTTCTGCCCTAAAAACCGCCACAGAGAGGAGTGGGCAATGAATGCACAGAATATTCTCCACTCCCCTACAGGAATCATAATGAGCAATTAATGCCCACTACCATCATCAAGAAGATCCTCATCCATGAGAGCGTTCCCACTGGCCTTCTCCCGGATAGCAAACTCGATCAACCGGGCCAATACTGCTTCAACCTCCTGTGCAGAGATCGGTGGAATATGGTTGAGCTGGAACTCCAAGACTGCTACCGTCTGTCCGTATCTGGTGTAAGATTTCTTCCATGTTACTAAGGCGTCCTGGGTATGCTGAATTATACTAGAGAACGTGGAGACATTCTCAAAGTCATCCAGGACAAGTGACCTCGCAGCTGAGAAGAATGGAGGCAGTCTACTTTTCAAGCCATCAGCAGTTATCTCCTCTGGGACCAACTTTCTAGCAAATATGGCTTCTAATGTATTGAGGACTCCCCCCAAGATGTTGCCCATTGCTTTCCTCCTTTAGCTGAATCTGCCCTTGCTGCGTCGTGAAATCCACGGCCTGTGACCACCGAGGAGTACCAACTGGTGAAATCATACCTATCACCTCTCTGAATTACACCTCCATCCACCAAGGTTTCTAGAGGTATATGCATCAAAGCCCCCAAACAAAGTACAGTCTTCGTTTGATAGATGCGAGTATCACCCCAGGCCTGATCTACTATATCCATCCGTGCCAAAATACTTGAGGCCTGTCGATAAGCATCGGCGAGGTCCTCCATGAATTTCCCTGTCTCAGTATGAACACGGCTAACCCACTTGTCTGCCTCCGCTTCCATTTTCTTCAAATCCTCTAAGGCAACAACTGACTCCTTCGGAAGCTCTGATGGACGTTCTACTGCTGGGTTTGCTGGTTCACCTGGACGTGCTAGATTTTGCACGTATCCTATCAAGGTTTTGTGCTCCTTCTTCAATTTCTTATACTTCCCCTCCGTGCGGAGCAACTGATCCTTCAATGCCTGATAGGAGTTATCGAACTCCTCGATAACTTGGGCTCCCGTAGGACGACCCAACTCTACTATGGTGATCACGTAATTTTCAGGCCTCTCCTCGGTTCGATCACAATCTTCCCTCGGAATAGCCACCTGAAGCGTGCGAGAGCCTGACTCGTCAGTCGAGATCTTTGAAAACTTTCGGGCCCTTTTCTTCTCTGGTGGCGCACTGATCCTCCTGAGGAACTCCTCCATCTCAATGGCCAGATCCGTATCATCCTCGGGTTCTCTCCTCATTCTGTCGGAAAGCCAATCAGGCACTGTCTGCTGTGGATTACAAATGACAAGGGGCTGTTCTTCTGTTGCCTCCATCTCGTGCACTTCCTCCCTTCTTGCACTGGTTTGCTCGGGCTCATCCTCCTCTATAAGCTGGGTATCTCCCGACCCTTGGGTCCCCTGTTCTGTGTTTTCTTCTTCTTCCAAAGCCGTGTCCAACATCTGCTGAAAATGGGTGTCGGCCATTGTTTCCTCTTCCTCCTCCTGTTGGCCGCCCCTGGATAGACTGACACTAGCTGATTCCCGGGCGTTGGGCTGATCTACCTCCTCAAGTCCCCGCTCTTCCTCTAATCCTGCCCTCTGATCGGCAAATAATGAAACCACTCTCAAACTCGAAGACTGAGTTTGTGAGTGCACGGGTGATGCTTGTTCTATCCTCAACGGTATCGGTTGGGTTGGCACTTCTACTTGTGCCCTCGATGTCTGAGCAATTTGTTTCCCCCTTTTTACCGATAACGGCCTTGGGTCACCCATCAAGCTATAAGTAAGGGCGATTGACTTGCTCTTGAGTCTGCATACATGTCTGTCGACCCAAGTCCTGGTAAAAGTCATCACCGGGATAGAAAGCGTGTCCAAGTCCATGATCTCTGGCTCGGACCAATCAGGTGGTGGGACAGGAGTATCCCTAACTGAACCATAGTCGGGTTGCATAACGTTGACATCCTCCTCCACCTGGTCGGGAACTGGAATAATCTCACATTCTCTAATCAACTTGAGAGGAAGTCTGGAAAACATCCTTCTTCTTATCTCAGCCTCATCCACTGCATTTGCCCAAAAGTCCTCCAGATGAGCTCTGTGCCGGTATTCAACGTTCTGTATCATCCGGATGTTCCTGTAAGGATCGAAATCCTGCCTGCCTGTGTGATATGACAAATGATAAGATTGCAGCTCGTCCTCTGCCTCTCGGGCTGCCTGCAAAGAGGGACACACCTCAATGGAATTTCCCATGGTGATAGGGAAATCAAGTCCACCCTTCTTTTTCCTTTTCTGAATCTTATCGTAGGCAATCAATTGCCTAGATACCTCAAGCATTACTATGTGATCAGTGGGGTATCGTGGTAACCGATACGGATACGAAGTGAACCCCTGCAGCCTAATATATGTGAATTTCGGGAATTGGATGAGCCAATACCCATATTCCTCAATCAATGTCTGTGCTTCTTTAGATATTCTCTGCTGCGTCCTCTGCTGAAGTGTCCTCGCAATGTGCATTGTGAATGCATCATTTGCCCGTTTATAGTTGGCAATGTTAGCTAAATGTAGCTGTGTGCAGGCTTCATGGATTTTGAATTGACCAGGGGCACAGCCGATTGGCTCCTTGTACGAAATCCCTCTGTACTTAGTCATTCTGGCCAACATGTAAATTACATATGAGCTCATGTAGAAAGTCTTCGTCACCTTCAGGCTCCTGAATTGCTCATCGATGTGGTTGCTAATCATCCTAGCCCAATCGACACACTCCTTTCCCTCCAAGATGATCTCGATGAAGTAGAACATCCAAGGCTCGAAAATGTAAGCCTGTGCACTCCCATTTACCCGGCTCAGCATCATTATCAAATCATAGTATTCTTGTTTCACGTCCTCGGCAATTATCTGCTTTGGGAGCTTAGTGCGGGGTGGCCTCGGCTTCTGCATCCAAACTCTGTTGATGACTGCAGTGACTCTTTCGAAAGAGGAAGAGTACATCTTATCTGCCCTCTTATTTGTCCTGTATAACATCTCCTTAGCAGTCGGAATCCCAAATGCCTCTCCGATAGCATCCGGTGTGAAGTTGGCGAGCAGTTTACCATCCGAAGAGACAATCATCCTACGTTCTGGCTTGTAGTGATTGGCGCACTCCATAATTAGCTCCGGACACTGAATTGCTGGCGGAAAACTAGCAGCTGCGTAGATTCCACTCTTCATTATATTATGTGTCGTGACTGATGGTTGATGGCCTCCTAGCCCGAACATCCTAGATTTGAGTGCATTTAGATTAAATGAACCAAAGTTGGTGTCATTTAATCCCGCCAACTTTGAAACTATTGCTGACTTTGGGAGAAATGGCTTAGCGAGCCTTTTAATCATTGCCTGCCGGGATGAGCTAGCCTTGCCTGCTTCAGTGTTTGCAGCTCTGCCTGTGGCTCTGCTTGTTCCTGCAACATCCTTTGCTCCGGCCATCTGCAAAATAAAATAGAATAGCAATAAGTTAGCTTGTAGATTTATGATAAAAAAAAATAGCCTCCGGGACGACTGCGGACGTGGAATTAGCTTTTGGAAATTAAAAAAAAAATTCTAAGCATAAATTACTAACTCCAAACTTCGTACTGTATAAAAACTTCAAGCTTATAAAGAAGCTTTCAACAACTGCACTTCCGACTGGCGAAGAAAATTGCAGCCAACTACCAACTTTCAGCAATGTGGATACTTTCTCAGCACAAAATGAATTAAATCCTTTGTCTCGACTTCGCCAACCTTAGCAACTTTCAACTTCTAGCAGCTCGAATAAGTAAAATCTGCAGCAAGCACTTTGCAGTACTTTCGAAAATAAACCTCTAGCAGCTCCGGAAAACAACTTCAATCTTCAAAATTGCAGCAACAAGTTCTCAGCTCTTCGGCAAATAGAAATATCTTCAGCAACTTCGCACTTTCAGCAACTCAACACTCCGAAATAAAATAAACTTTCAAAGAAATTCTCTCCTCAACAACTTCAAAAATATTTCAAGAACTTCTTCAGCAACTTCAACTTCAAAAAAAAAGTGAGGAGAAATGAGAGAAGAGATTGTTTAAATAATTCTTCTCGGAGAATCCTGCTAAGTAGTGCTGGGGCTATTTTTAGCACCTTCATCAATTTTCCACTCTCTTCGTTCGGAATCTTCTAATTCAAGCGCAGTAGTGGGCTAGTCGTCAGCCGGTCATTATGGCAGTTGCCATTAATAATGATTCCTTCCTTGTAAAAATTCGAATTCTTCCTCTTAGTCTGCCAGTTAACTCTTGGCGATTTAAACAACTCGCGAGAAAAAAAAATCACTTGACTTGATTTAAAATTCCATTTTAAAATCTCGCAGTGTTTAAATAAATTCAACTCGAAAAAATTTCGTGGGAGTTGTAAATTTATTTCCAACTTTTAAAATGTCTGTCATTTAAATCCTCGATTTCATAAAATTTGCCTTAGACATTTTAAATTCTCTCTTTAAAATGTTCAACTCCGGGTGATTAAAAATTATTTGCATGCTCGAAATAATTCATCCTCTGAGATTTAACTTCCGTCAGGAAAATAATCTAGGCAAAACGAATTTCCTCTGAAAATATTAAAATTTCCCTTAGGAAATTAATTTTCAAACTCTGTTAACTCATGGGTGCATTTTAAACGGGTTCATTTGATTTTCACTTAGAAAATATTTTATCAAGTCGCCAACCCTGTTTAAATGTCTGGAAAATTTTCATGTTCACCTACTCTTTCAATTTTTCAAATTCTCACGCCCTAGGAATTTCTCCGCTTCATACGCTTAGTAGAGAATTTAAACTTTCATCCCCCCTAGGCGTATACTTCTCCTTGGCATTTTATTTCAACTCCTTCACTTTCACTCGCTTAGAAATAAAATTAAGTCCTTTCGTTCTTTGGGCGCATTCACCGCTTTCCATCATTTTGCTCAACTTGGGCGTATTTTGCCTAGGGAATTTTTGTTTTACTTAGGAAAATTTCTAACCTTTCTCCCTTGGGCGCATCTTGAAGGGTCCATTTTTATATTTCTCATACTTAAAATCCCTTCTAACTCATCTTCTTCATGGGCGCATTTAGAGTGGCAAGCCTTCACTTTATCATGGGCGCATTTTCACTAGCATGTTTCCATTTTGTTGCTTTAGAATATTTTCCAACACTTTCAATATTCTTCCAAGGTGAGGGCGCATTTGGCATGTTGAACTTTCAAGTTGGGGGCGCAAATACACATGGCTACTTTCATTCTTATACTTAGAAAAAAATTTGGCCCAGCTATTCCTAGCACAAGGGCGCATTTGAGGGAGGAGCTTGGGCTCATTTTACACCTTATACTTTTATTTCCTTGCCTTAGCCGCTTTTTCACACACTTGAGGGCGCATTCTTACCTCATGCTCACGTTTTTTTACTTCCCATGCCTTAGATTTTTTTGAGGGTCTTCATTTTACCCTGGGCGCATTTTCTCTGCTCAACTTTGAATTTTGTACTTAGAAAATTTTCAGATTTCATCCTTGCCGTTGCTTTTGCATTCTATTTTTAGCAAGTTGTGCTATTTTAGCAAGTCCCTTGATTTTCAACCTCTAAGGCTCCGTTTTGCCTGAAAATTTCATCATATGATCTTCTTCACCTTGTGAACCTGTTTTGACAGTCCTCTGCCCTGACCTGCTATTTATAGCCACCTGCTATTTATAGTAAGTTTTGACTTTCTGACTTCAGTAGCTCCGTTTTGCCTGAAAGTTGCAACGCTTGATCTTGATAGCTTGAGGGTCACTCTGATGCCAACCTCGGGTGCAGACCTGCTATTTATAGCCGTGCCCTGACTTACTAAAAATAGTAAGTTCTCCGATTTCGCTCAAATTTTGCCAGCAGGTACCTTGACGTGTGCTGACATTGGTGGGGTGTTTCGTTTCGGCTATTTTTGGATTTTACCCCCTATAAAAGTGGAAACCCAAATTTGCCTTGTATGTATCCCGAACGGTCTCCGTTTGACTTCGTTCCTTCTGCATGTCGTTCTGTTTGCTGAACTGGAGTGTTGGGGGCGGCTGCCAGAGTGTACCTGCTAAAAATAGAAACTGCCTGAAAAAGTGACTCATCCACTGCCGGATGGTTTTGCATGTCATATTGCCCGTGGGATCTCAAAAAACCCAGAAAAACCCAGAAAACTGGTCTGCATGCATGCACTGGCTAAAAATAGTAAGTCCTCAAAACTCGATCTTCTCCGCTTGCATGTCACCTTGTTGCAAAGCTCTCGAAAAACCCATAAAGAAAAACCCGACATGCGTTGAAAAACACTGCATGCGAACCCTAAAAATAGCCTCCGAAGGCTGAACTCTGAAAGTGATCATCTCGGTTTGCATGTTACATCACTGCGAAGGTTTTGGAAAACCCAGAAGGATTCTCCAGACATGTATCCGAAAAGCTCATGTGGAAACCCTGAAAATGGCTCTTGAAGCCTGAACTGCCAAAAATAGCAAGTCGTCTGATCTGGCTCAAAATTTACGTGTAGGCAGCTTGATGTTACCCGGATGCAGTGGAACTGACGGAATTCCAAAATCTCAATAAAATAGTCCCAAATTGAATACTTACTAAAAATAGCAAGTTGCCGAAATACAATGAAAATTTAGGGGGAC